>OW285197.1:2860067-3250067 GCA_935421135.1 Bugulina stolonifera | reverse complement strand
CACCAGCAGCAGCAGCAGTTAGTGGTAGCACCTACAGTAGTATTCATCGCAGTATTAGTGCTAGTAGTTGTTGCAGGGGTGATAGCAATAAGTAACACAGCCACTGCTACCAGATTTCACTGAATCTTTAGCTCATTAGGCCTACTCTAGCATAGAGCCATCCCACTTACATCTACATGTACATTGTACTTCTTCCGCAGCTGAAACCACTGCTTCTGGTGTCATGCAATTTGTTTGCTGTTAGTCTTTTATGTTCTACCCTTGTCTGTTGTCAACCCTTTACATTACCGGTCCGAGATCTTCTAATCTTCTTCAGCTCTCTTTGCTTAACCTAGATTGCATGATCTGTAGACTGTTAGTTGTGCAAGTTACTGAGAATTTGCTTAGTCACTTCCTAGCTTGTGCTTTTTTTGCTTCAATTCATCATGTGATAAAGCTCAGTCTGGTTAGTAGGAAAATTGATAGAAGCTTTAAATATTATGTAAGAACCTGCTTTTCTAGTTGTTATTGGCCTATTCATGTAGGAAATATATTGGAGTTAATACAGGTCCATGGTTATCTTTCAAAACATTTCATTTTTTTGGTTGCTGCTGTAATATGGTAAATGTTTACACCACTTGACCATCAGTCTAAAGATTTAGTGCATAGGAAGAATTAATACACAATGTAATAATGATATTTTTCATGTTAACATAGGCATGGACATGGATATTCTGAATGATCTGGTTTGCTGAGGTGGGCCGTCCAAGTATGCCTAATATTGGTATGTATTAAACTAGTAAACATTTGTCGCAGTTGGATTTGTCTCCAGTGGGGAATTTCCAACAGTATTGAAAAAGATATTGTCTTGAAGGATGGTAAACCGAGGCTTGTAAATGAGTTATGTATAACCTGAGTAAGAGTGTATCTTCCATGGAATAATATGTTTGAATTATGTAAACTTTTTTCAGTAAATGTTGCCCGTTAAAGCTACCCTTCCAGATATTCTCAGGCATTAGGTGTCAGGTGAATTTGCTATGTCTCGAGTTATTAAATGTACATATAACTTGCTGCTTTGTAGCAGCTGGAGAGAAGGTGTTGAAGAAACTTATATGAGGGCAATACCGCATCCAGGGATCTAAAATACATTGTGCAGTAAGAAATGTGTGTAGCTCTATCCTTAATAATATTAGACTATACAGTGGCTATAAGGTTCACTTTTTGTTAAGCTATTTAACGTCCTTTACGATTATATACATTTTAGGAGATATTACAGCATAAAAGGCGTATTCGGAAACTGGTACTGGTTCATATAGCACTGGTCTAACTATCCGAATACAACTTGAGCGTTCAGGCGTGACTAGTGATTGCTCTGAAGGGAAATCCCCTCGCTAAATGAATATACTTTATATTATTATTGCCAGGCACGGCTTGCCTTGCGTTATAGCTAGCGCTATATTATTGAATAAAATATATTGTTATTGCCGCAGATTGCTATTTATAAGCTTGCACGGTGCAATATCCGAATACGCCTAATGTGTACCAATACCACTAATACAAGAGTAACTGCATCCATCTTGCCGTTTCGAATATTTGTTTCAATTTCTTCCAAGTAATGTGCTACCATTACAGGGCATAGGCCTACACACTTACATTGCTCTGCCTCCACCTACCAAAATTAAGAAAAATCATGGTATTCAAGAATAATCTGTGGCACACAAATAATTTCTCTTGTTTAGTTATCTACATGTATGTCTGAATAATCTGTGTTTTTGTAGGTCTTAGGCAACTTTAGTTGACTTAATCTCCATGTGTGTCAAGAAAGAATTGTAGCCAGCATCAGTGAGTATCATTGTAGTGTTTAAATTCAACTTCGTACTCTATCTCAGTACCCACTACCATTATGCGCCATGGGTCTCCATTAATGGAGCAGTATGTTCTTATTATGTTCCAAAACTGAAACTTCTAATTTGGGTTGCGTTTGCTAGTCTGTTGTATAGTACAACCATATTATAATGTTTCTATCGGTATACATGTAAATGGTATTTGCAGGAAACTTACTCTCTGTAGACTTTCTATTGTAGAATGTTTTCTTAATGAAGGGCAGCTTCAATAATTGATGAGTAAGCGGACAGTGCAGGATCTAAGCAACTATTTGTCTATTACTAAAAATAGAAGTTTATTCAGGATAAGCCACATGCACTACATATACAGATACAAATGAGTTGAAAGGTTAGTTGGAGAAAGTACCTTGATACACTTAGAGACCAATCATATGATGCAAGCCAGCATTTAACAAATACATTGTGTACATTATTCTGATGTGAAAATCAGCTAATTAATTAATTAATATTATAGTTTTCCACAGCAAGTACAACAGCCCTTATTTGAGACTAAATGCGCTAATAGCATCACTTTTGGTTTGGCCAGAGTAACAAGAAATAATCTATGCTCTTCAATTTGCATTGCTTTGTAGCATATGCTTAGCATCTTGTCCTAATACTGCAATTTTACAGCAATCTAAATCTTGCACTATACAATAATTTTATACCGCTACTAACATTATACTGCTTGAAAACTGTAGGTTGTTACATGGATTTTTACCCCTTATTTACATGTACATGTGCATGTAGATTAGCATTCATGTTGAGGTGGAACCCTTAGCGCTTTCTGTACTTTCACAGGTCTAATAAGTTGATACTAATTTGTAATGTACATGTATTACATAACAGATAGCTGAAGAGGTGAATGAACTGTAGGGGGAGCAGACAAATTCATAGGCCTAGACTTGGTTCAACTGCTATAGACATGACAGCTGGAAGCACATTGTACAATGTAAGTTCAATCCCTTGCATAATTTTCAACAATCTCACAGTTTACCCAGCTATGGTAACTTTTTCCCTCTTGACAGCATTTTATGAAGGTTTAAGGAGTGTCGCTAATCTCCCATAGAGATGCTATTTGGACAACTTTATGGAAAAATGTTGCTGCAGCAAAAGACAAGTGAAATGTTCTGTATTTTAGATATATGAAAAGGGAATTCGCTCTGCTCAAGAGAACCGCCACCAGTGATGAAAAAGATGCGGAGGCCATGGGTGAAAGAAATCCAAAACTATGTAATTGTACATTGACTTGGTTATCAAAGCTTTTAACTGGTATTACAAGACAGTGCCTTAAAACTCTTTTAATAAACTGTATAATGTGGTGACCGGCTGCCCTTGACACTGAGGCCGCCCTTGACACTGAGGCCGCCTTTGACACTAACGCCTTTGACACTAACGCTGCCCTTGACACTGACCGCAGTAGGACCTACCAAACAGCTCTATGTTAATCTGTGTCTGTGACAGGACACTAAGCAGGCCAGGCCAAGTGGTTAGATGGCTATCATCCATATTAATCTATTATGTAATTGTTATGCAATAATCACCCATTATCTTATCTGTGATATTTATATTATTATACTTACTTGTGTATTCTCGTCTCAGTACTACAGAGTATATAAGAGGACAATTTCATTGTACGGAGGATTCATTGTTATACCTAGATAGTGTTTTTCACACAATAGAGGATTCATTGTTATACCTAGATAGTGTTTTTCACACAATAGAGGATTCATTGTTATACCTAGATAGTGTTTTTCACACAATAGGCTATTCTACTTAAACTACTAAATACCACTGAATAGTTGATCTGGGAGCACATAGGATAGCAGCAAACCCAGTACCTACTTAGGGTGGCTTGAACCAATAAGAAGTTATCATCTCTCTACTCTTACAAGCTAGCAGTGGCTGGCCTGTGGCGCACAGCCATTACAATAATGTTTTATTATTTCACTTTATGATAATTACATCACCCAATGATGCAATGTTTCCCAACTACAGGTTATAGGGTGCCCAACACTACAACATTAACTAAGGCAACAGTATCACTAAAATGCACAATAATTAACATTGCCAAACAGAGTTAATTTTGCTCTTGAACGTAGGCAAAATCTCATTCGCTAGCTGTTCATTGTTAGTAGGAAATAGCAGTTCATGTAGTTAGACCTTGGTGTATTAGTAGTTGTCCTCTCTTCACACACTGACCATCAGCAGTACAGAAAACACCCAGCCTTGCATGTGCATTGTCTACTGGGCACTCATTAGCTATTTATTGTAATTATAAATTAGCCTTTCTCAGCCAGTTATGTTCAACTTCTACCAGCAAAACACAAATGGTGAGAGAGAGGACAACTTCTATTTACAACAATTCTCTGATGAATGAACAAAATCTAGGAGTATCAACTTGATATACATGTTGCAATTCTAACTAAATTTGTAATCTAAATAATAATTATTCTTCAGGAGCAAGGGCCTTCATTCAATAATGATCATAGAGAGAAGTTATCCTCTCACTTTCCATCTGTCTCCTACTGGTAGAAATGAAACAAAATAGATTGAGAGAGGACGACTTCCAACTGCAATCAATAGTTTTGTGCCTATGAATTGTATTTCTCCAAAATACATTCAATATTAATAAAGAATCTTCCTGAGAAAGGGTTAAGTTATGATTTCATATTTTTATGTGTAGCCTATTCACAATTCACTGTATTATAAATTATATTCTATAAGTCTGTGTGCATCTAGTATGTACATGTAGGATGAAGCTCTCTGTCTGTATTCTTCAACCAAAACAAGATTGAGCAGCAACATCACAGCAAAACAGGTTAAAATGACAGCTCAAGAACTCTCTGTTTAGGTTTTGGGGCACCACTGTTCATGCTGGGTTTAATGGGCAGTGACTGAAGAGCAGTAGTGAAAATGTGGTGAAATCATACACCACCATTAATAGATGAGAAACAGCTAAGCATGTGATACATGTACATTGTACATCTACCATGTACGTAAATGTACATGTACAATGTATATGAAATGACACAGACTTATTCTGTCCCATCCTTACATTGCACTTGCATGTATTGAGAATATTAGGATTATGTGATGTGCATGTAGACAGGTGTACAATTATACATGTCATATGGAAGTTAATAATATTAAATATTTTAGCTTCTCAAATTGAAGTGTATTGCAATACCTGCTTGAAAGGGCTGCAGTTGCAGTAACACATTTACCTACGTGGTACTATTAGTTAGAGTAGGCTAAGGCATGAAAGTACATGTCATTCCTTTCTCTTGCACTACCTGTTGCCTTGCTTGCAAATAATTGAGAACGAGGAAGTACTAACAGCAGTTGGTCTATCAATATTATTACATGTAGTTCAACAAAGGTGGCCAGGGCTGATCCCTGCTCCTCTTTGATATACAGTATATCTACAATTTATTAGCCACAGGGGCCCTTGTGACATGTGTTCTGCACTTTTTCTCTCTGCCTTAGAGATCTTTGTTGTTGTTGAGACAATGAGTTGAAGAATTACATACCTACATGTTGGATTATAATACTATTATACATTAAATAACAACACCAGACCTCTCAAAATGTTTTACATAATATACAATGTACTGTACATGTACATGTATAACATGTACATGTACATCACATATTGTTCATAATAAGAGTCATGTACTAGCAGTGTACATGCATAATATAAAACATACTGTGTACAATTATCTAACAATCTAACAGACTATCCAAACTTATGTTCCCTGCAGAACCGAAGCAATTAGGGTAGTTAGAATAGACAGACAGAGCCAAATCTATCACACAGATCATAACCATGTAAATGTGAGAGACATACGTACATTGTATATCGGACATAATAATTATTCTAGTGAGACCAGCAGCAGTAGGTCATACATAAACAAAAGATTGAAGGTTCTCTCAGTGTTTATTTTAGCATATTGTATAGCTTCAGGTTGTGTACTACCCATGAACGCAATTTTTAGTACATTCTTCCAGCAGACAACGACTAAAGTAAGCCTAATCTACCAAGAATACCTACATGTACATGTTGATCAATCCATTAAAACAACAGAAAAATAAAATTATAGATGTCACATACATGTAAAGAGAATACAACTTCAGTTCAGAATATACAAATGTACATGTGCATGTATCTTGCTAGCAGCTCTAAGAGGAACACCATGGATGCATGAACGCAATACCATACATGTACATGTTTATTATGTAAGTTACAAAAATGTGGTAGGAGATGCACTGTTCTTGTAGCAACTGTGTTTACTCAGCTGTGTAAAAGAGAGGGCAACCATTAGTGTAGATGGGACATACTGAAAGCCAGCATCTAATATTATACTTGCTTTCTGTAGGAGGCTTTCAATTATTTCATGTATATATTTAGTAGTTGTCCTCCCTCCTCCACAGCTGAACAATTGCAGTATACATACACGTAGCTGCTGACACGTGCATTGTAAATTATATTCGTACTAATAGTAGTTGGAGCACTTTTGTACTTGGTCAAATATGCTTGTTAAATCCACATAATTTAACACTTGGATGTTTTATTCCCTGCATAACATTTGAGAGAGGGGAGACAACCCAGAAACATTGTGAAAAATAGCACATGCATTAGCCCAGAAGCCTATAGCATTGACACTTGTATCATAGTACTGCTGTGTCATGATATTTAACAACATTATCAACTATGGCTTGGCTTCTGGAGTCTTGTTATGCTCCTACTGTAGAATGAACTTGGTAGAAATACTTTACTTACATGTACATTCAGAAAGACTGATTCTAGAAGCAGTTCAAATTTAAATTGGTTATGAACTCATGATCATGACTTGTGAAGAAGTCACTAGTGGTTTGGGTTAGGATTGGCATTGTTTGTACACCATAGTAGCGTGAAAAAATAAACTCTGCTATCCTTAATGCTCTTTCACAGAATGCAACTGTTTTGTACATATTTTCGACACCTGCCTAGTAGTTCCAGCTGTAGTATAAGTCTAACATACATGTACATGTAAATAAACAGAGAAACATAATTTGTATTGAATACTTGTTTTATTACAACCTGTTTATTACAATAATTACATAGATATAATTGAATTATTATACTTCTTTCCTTTTCCCTTCCTCTGTAATCTCTTCTTATTCTGCAAATGAAAATCAGAATTTTATTACTGCAATTTGCAGAAGAAAATCACAACTTTGTAGAGGCTATGTTGATGAATGTTGGTGCAACATTGGCAGAATGACTACTGCTTACCAGCAGAACCCTTTTACTGACACTAAATAATACTAACTAATTACATGACTAATTCTACCAGCTTCTTATTGATTGCAATTACATGGGTTGAGGATCAAACAGGTGACTGGGCCCCCAAGCTAGAGGCCAGGTACATAGCGGCCAGGTACATAGCGGCCAGGTACATTGCCAGGTACTAGCGATATTACATGTACATATAATATGGCTGTGTGTTCACATGCATTTCAGTTTGTAAAACTGCATGAAATGTGGTTGAATACGACATTAATGCAGCACAAATGCAGGCATCAGCCGCTGAAATTTTCAGATTGCTGGCCAAGACTATGAATAACAATAAAACACAATAAATGATTGCTAAGCCAGGGACTTGCACATGCATGTACCAAACATACATGTACATTTATTAAAATTTGAATTGAATACCACTGATTAAGGACCTACATTGTACAAATATATCATTTATTTTAATTGTGACATACAGTACCTGTAGTTGAATCCATTAGTAGGAAAGGGAGCATAGGAGTGAAGTATCTTTCTTCTTCGTAAGCCCATCATTACTGAAACATAAAACAACAAAAGGTTGATCATCATTACTTATGCAGACAGTTCACCTGGCCACTAGGATTAAATGTAGAAACAGTAGAAATAAAATTATACAATAGGGCTAGTGCTACCCTCTATCATTACATTAATTAACCCATGCCAATATCTTATAATAAAACTAGAGGTTAATATCAAAATGTCTATTTTTAAACTCTGCGGCATCATGGAGCATGGTATCTCATAATTTTGTAGAAAGATACAATATTAATGACTGAACTGACATAAATACTCGATCAGAAATATGTTACACGGGACTGCTTGATTGTTAGAGACTATTTGTACGTGTCAACAGAGATCTATATTATTGTGAATACACGAGAAAGGCAATCATCTAAGTATGTGTATAAGCTAAGTTGCAACTGTGAGAGGTTGTTGTGCAAACAAGGTGTAGTTGACCTGCAATCTAAACTAATTTTGTGCACCCATAACTATGACAAGAATGGTAAAACAACCGGCTACCATTTTTCTATTAAGTTCATTAGCCAAATTTTCACTTACTAACAAACAACCCTGCGAAGAGCATGATAGACATAGTTAGCTTTTCTCTAAAGTCATTAGAAGATCTCCCATGTATCTAAATAGAATCAGAGTAGTCTCTCCCCCACATGCTTGTGTTACCTAGAAATACATATTATACAAAGACATGTTTACTATGATAGCAGGTTTGACTATTTGATACAATGTACAGCGTGAAAAAGTTGAGAAAATCGGATACAATTTATGCGAATTGACATTATTAGTAAGGGTGGGTAACTCTCACTGCAAACATTATCATGGAAATTTTAACCATTTTTGACTACTTTTCGTGCAGTTTAGCATGAGATAGTTACTCCACTAACAGTTTAGATATGATTATAAAGCTATGACAGCCATGGTGCTAAATAGTGGGTTTGCAAAGAAGGTCAACTTTAACAATCAACTTAATAATCTTAATTTAATTGAGACTGTACACCCCATGACATTGAAAAATCCACTGAAATCAATTAAAGTTAATTCGGAATTGGGAAAGAGGTCTATTTATTTTACTGCCGCTAATCTATTTGGTGAGCATGCATGGGACCTACGAGGCCTCCGCGGTGGGGTCTATGCGGGACACCTGGCTGCTCATCTCTGGGAGCTTGATGCATAGTGGGTGGGCGCAGCGTGTGTCCCTGGTTGCATGTGTCAGCCTTCTGTGGCTGGCGAACCTCTGGAATGGGGCTGTCATAACTCTAGTTTCGAACTATCTGATTAGCCCCATGTTCTATTACCTTATTTTAATATCACTACTATTTGAATAATGATGACATATACTAATATAAATAAATGAAAAAAAACATGACTCTGTCAGAAGTGCCATGATGTTCAATCACAACCCAAAGTAGTTTGACAGCATGCATGTTCTTTACAAATATATACTACTAGGTGTAAATTTATACACTTTGTAATACATGTTGGTTAGGGCATTGCATGGCTGAAATGCAGGTCAAGTAGGCCTATCCTGTCTGTTTACCTTAAACAATTTTAGTCATATGTGACACATTTAGCCTACTATTATAGGTTTAATCTAGTTTTGACCAACCAGGCAGGCATCCTAAGTACAATAATACACTAGGGAATTTTTGCTTACAGCTTCATAGGATTTGCTCCCACATAAGTCTGACTCTTCCTTTGATGTTGGAACCACACTTTCTGGTAGCTGCCAAGTGTCTGCATCTTTCTGTCTTTTCCTTGCATCAAATAAAAATCCTGAAAATGATATGGAATATAATATTATAACTACTAGTTAATGCAATAATGGTTTGAGCAGATGAAGTTTTGATCAATCATTTACATAAATATAAATAATGTTATTTAGGCCTATATCTACATGACTGTATAATAAGCACCGGTCTGAATTGATTGTAAGAAATTTACTGGGCTGCATTTGGTCTTCTAGTTGGTTGTAGTAAAGCACTGCAGCCTACATGGTTTTGACAGTTGGTTCAGTTTTGGAGTTCAAATAACCTAGGAAAGTTTAAGTTTTTTCTTCATCCCTTGACCTTTTCACCTTATCCTTAGCTAACCTACAGCAACAAGCAACCGGGTACAAAGAAACCCTTGTCTTCACTCACCAAAGTTTATGAAGATAAGGGTTGCAGTCTTCTACAAGTCGGCTAGCTACCGTAAATCCGTTTATCCTGCTAGCCAATAGGTGCACAGCTCCTTGGCACAGCCTCCTATGGGATGCGTAGGATAGTTGTAGTTCACTACATAACAAAGCTAAATTTAAACTTCTTATTTCAGTCTCTATCCAACAGAGCTGGATCTAAGTCAACAGGTCGACTCATTGTAAACTTTTGGAGGCAAGCCAAGTTGAAGTCAAGTCAGAGCTGCTTCAAGTCAGTGTACAATGCAAGTCTCAAGTCAAGTGGGAGACAACTTCAAAAACATTGACAGGTTTTTTTACAAAACATCGCCTTTTTAATAGACATTGCAATCTATTGCATACCAGAGCTGGGTCCAAGTCATAGATTGATTTGCTACGTCAAGTCATACGTCGACTTGACTTGGACTTGTCAACACGCTGACTTGATTTGAATTTGACTTGCATATCAATGTGACTTGACTTGGACGCAGCAATGACTTGTGATTTTGACTTGGGTTCTGTCAAGTCAATGTGGAGAATAAAGTAGTGCAAGTAGTATGGTGTAAGTAGTGAATACAATGCACAATGCAATAATTAGTCAATTAAACTACAATACGTAGACTGGAATTGCAGGACTGGCCAGTTGACACTCTGTACTGTCCCATGTTCTGTTTATATGCTATGTAACACAGTATCACCGTCACCAATACTGTATATAATACTACATGACCAGTCTCAACTGTAGTGCCAATATTGCTACATACATAGACTAGTTGCCATAATTAATGTCTAGCATACATGCCCATCCAACTACATTTTGGCATGGTTTTTCATGCATTGGAATGTCTACTAAAAGAAAAAAGTGATGTTTGGAAAGATGTACAATAATCTTGAAGTTGTCTCCCACTTGACTTGCATTTCAACTTGCAAGTAGACAAGCGGCCTTGAACTTGACTTGTGACTTGCATGACAGCTGACTTGACTTAGGGTAGCACTGACTCGACATGGACTTGACTTGCCTCCAAAGTTTTAAAAAATGGCTTGACTTGTTGACTTGCAAGTCGACTGGGACACAACTCTGTTTCAAACCATGCAAAAGTTTAGCCGGGTATGCATGCCATTCAACTATGATAAAGAACCAGTCTATAGATGATGTAATGAATGATATTGGCACTGATATCTAGACTGGTCATGTGGTATTGTACATTAATAATGGTGATACAGTGTTTAATCGGACGTAAGCAGCACACGATAAGGGGGTGTCAACTAGCTACCCTGTAATTCCAAACTAGTTCATATTGTAGTGCATAGTCTCAAACCCCTAACCCTGATATACTCTGAGGAAAGTGATATGTGGGTAGACAGTTAAGACTTGTTTTTTATGTTGGCTAAACAGTGTACACAATTTTATCCGTCACATTGACTTGGTATACCCCAATTCAAAGTCCTAAGTCACAAGTAATTCAGATTTTCAAATTAAGTCAAGTGAAGTCACATTGATGTGCAAGTCAAAGTCAAGTCACCAAGTTGGCAAGTCCAAATCAAGTCGACTAGTGAACTAAATTCTTGTCAAGTCAAACCTATGACTTGGACCCAGCTCTGCTGCCTTACATGATAAAACTTAGGCCTACTACAACTTGGAAACTTTCAAAAAATTGATTTGCACGATTGGGAGGGATTTTGTGACTGTTTGAAAAGGACAGTTCAAAACAGGACCTTTCGAAACTGGACAGTTCAACACCAGGCAGTTTGAAACCTCTAAACCCTAGACTTCAAATAATTTCTATTTTCAAAATTATCTTTTATTTATTTGAAATTAATTGTATGTAAGTTGCGCTCCTCTAAAAATAACCAAAACAGTTTCGAACAGTCGGGTAGTGAAATGTCCTGTTTTATCTGTCTTTTTGAAATGCCCCTTTACCACTGTAAGGATAGGGCTTACACAGTAATAGGCCTTATTAAATACTCAATTAATATTACCTTTAAAGTTAGTTTTCAGCATTTATGTTATTAACAGGGTAAACAATTTAATAAAAAATTAAAATTTAATCACATTTTATTATTTACTATAATTTGTTTTTATATAACTATGCTGTAATTAGGCCTATTACCAATAATAATTTAATTTAATTATTTGTTCATACGAGTATTACATTATTAAATTTTATAATACTAATAGTACGCATAGGGACCTATACCATATGCTAGTATAAGAATTTAAATTGGTAATATAATGTCCGCATTCATATGGAGATTATTGTGTCTGCTTACTTCTTTTCAGTTTTTAGCCATTTACGATGTTGGCAAATGAAAACAATAATAAATTCTAATTCAAAAATAAAATTGGTAGACATTTAGGCCTAAAATATGATTGTTATAATTATACTTATTTTACACTATTTTATATTAATTTAAACAATATCAATATGAATAATTGTTAAAATCATTTAAACTATTGACTATTTATTTAATTATATTATAATGATTATTATTATTATTATATTATTATAAATTTAATTTATATTGAAATTCACGCATTGGATTGATTATCTTAAGGTTATGTAATAATATTGCATAAATTATTCATATGTCATACCACATCATATGGCTTCTATAGCATAATTATATATGATAATGACTATGGGGAATTAAAATCACATGTAGTTTAGTAAAAGTATAGTAATAGTGTAAGTATCGAGTAGGTCTAAAATAAAAATAAAAATACTCAACAGAATAGAATATCAATATTACTGAATATTAAATTATATATAATT
The DNA here is from genome assembly GCA_935421135.1 of Bugulina stolonifera. Taxonomy (NCBI): domain Eukaryota; kingdom Metazoa; phylum Bryozoa; class Gymnolaemata; order Cheilostomatida; family Bugulidae; genus Bugulina; species Bugulina stolonifera. Next base: position 3,237,443 of record OW285197.1, on the reverse strand, counting down.
ATCATTATAAATTATTGCAATTTGCACTAAAGAAATACTACACAGTGATAGTCAGAGTTTGAGAAGTAAGTGATTTGTGAAGCTAATGCTGAACTTCTCCCTTTTCAGCCAACAGCTGGTTCCATTCTAAAGTTCAAGCAGTAGGACAAAGAAACAAACTGAAACTGAAGCTGTCTGCATAATATGCAAGATGGAGGTTGGAAAACTCATTTCAAGAGAAGACAATTACATTATCAATAATAAATAGCCTTTAGGTCCTTTCCACTTATTTATAATGGGCCTCATGGTTGATGCCCTAGTCAAAAGAGCATTGCTTCTAAGAAACCTGAGCTAAAGCATGCTTGCTGTTGGGTTAACATTGACAAAATTAGAAGTTACTGCATAGACTATGGTCAACATACCAAAGGTACTGCAAATGTGAATAAGAAGTAGAAGAACATCAAAACTACTTGTACAAGAAAAATATGAATTAAATTTAGCCATATTATCATTTGAGACCAAATAATCAGTTGTCCACCCCCACTCAAAGCTGATCCAGCTGGCCTGCAATCAATAGACCGTTCATTCATGACGCAATGTACTTGTAGCTATATAATAATATAACAGCCACAGTTGTCATTTTACAAAAATGTATTGACACTGTGGTTGTTCTAGGGTACCCCCCTAGAACAACCATATTTTGCATCGCCTTTCAATCCTTCGATAACCTATATGGTAATTTTCCTGAGGGATGTACTGTTCCAGCATGTAATTTAACAGAGTAGTGAATTTTTAATTACCATTGAGCGTAAGACATGTACATGTACAATGTAATTCAATAATGTCTAGAATGCTCTTCTATTTCAGTGCAAAACGCAGGACATTCACTTTTGAAATCTAAAATATACTGAATACAATCATGTTAATATATTATTACATGTACATCGTATATATAGTACATGAATAAACTATGCTTTATTGATTTAGCAAAGAATCTCAGGTGAGCATCTTATTTTATTTTCAAACACATATAGACTTGCTAAGAATACAGTCGCTAGCGGTTGAACTCAAAATGTCAAAATTCCATATGTGGATGAATGTTGTGATTCTGGCTGCACTAAATGGTGTAGGTAAGTAATGCTGTGTCAACTCTGTATTCATTATACAGTGTATGTTGTATGCATCTCACGACATCAAATAATTTTACATGATTGTAATGCTCCAGCACTGGAATCTTCGTAGGATATTACTAAAAATATTGTATGAGTAGCAGCTATGATCATAAACTTGACAAACAAATTTTGTATTTTTTTTGCAATCGCAATATTGTCACCAAAGTCTTTTAAAATTGAGTGGTATTACTTTTGATGGAGGTTTTTCAGTCAGTATTTTCTATCTCATTCTCTACACGTAAATCTCATCAGTGAAGGAATAACAGTGATAGCAAAAAGATGAGATTTTTGTAAATACACGTAATCGTTGGGCTAGAACAGGGATGCCGAAACATGTCTCTAAGGGACAGTGTCTCTTTGCATAGATTTTTGGTGTCCCTTTGTCACTTTTGAAAATTTCATGCAACATGTTTTTTGCATCTGAGCAATGTAAACAATTACACTGCTTGAGCTACACTGTTGAAAAATCCCCACTTTTAAAAATCTCAAAATATTTATACCTGATACAGAAGCAAACTTCTGTCAACGATTTAAAACCTATAATAAATTGATGGCCTGATTGACCTAATCACAGTGCCAAGAGCTGAAGACAGAGTAAAGTGGAAAGCACGGCTACCCCGACTTATCCAGAATTGCTGCCAAAATGTTGAAACTCTTTGGTACCAAATTGTTGTGTGGGCTTTTCTTCAGTCACCTGAACTATATTAAAAGCAAAAATCAGACAAGACTGGCTGACAAACATACTAGGCAGCTACTAAAAGAGACAGGGTTTGAGGATGATACAGGAGAAAGCGCAATTTTATGTCACCCACTTACAATTGCATTCACAAGTGAATTATGTAGCATGCATAGAATATTCCTTGCAGTTTTCATATAATTTGCTTAAGGCCGAATCAGACTAGCAAATGTTTTTGCTGCGTTCCACCACATTTTTGCCAGGGTCACAACTTTTTTTTGATGAACAACACACTAGCGATGTTTCTTCCATGAAGTCTAAGCATGTGTGCCAAGGGAGGAAATTATTGTTATGCTTGTATATATCATGCCTCCTACGTGCACATCATATTCCAACAGGGATTCGATTTGGAAATATTTTGCTTACGGACAAAATTGTAGAATAGAACCAGTAAATATTTTTCTGCCTAATCAGAAGTCAGTGTTATCGAGAGCTAATAAAACATAAAATGTTAAACACGCTTAACATTTGGCGAACAGGGTGTTTTTCAGTTCAAAAGTAGATGAATATTGCTGTTATACTTTGGTTAAAGTAAATTCAATAAATATGCATGTTATAAAATAACTCATTTCATATAATAATAAAATTGCCCATTTAATAATCGCAATATATGTGCAGCAACAAAAGCTAAGTGTCCCTTGCTCTGATGCGCTTTTAGAATTTGTCACTTTTTACCAAAAAAGTTTGGGCATCCTTGGGCTAGAAGCTTAGCATACAATCAGTTCTAGTTAGCTTAAAGGAAGGGACAGCTTGCACATTGTATTATAGTTATTAGACATATTATGCTTAAACCAGGTCGCTTACTGGCTATAGCACATTCAACACATAGTAGTATCGCTGAGTAAGACACACATGGTCAGTATCCCAGCAAGAGATGGAACTGCATTTTTTATGCAAATTTAAGCAATATTACTTAATTTATGATTTTGTGATTTAAATTTTGTACCAGACACTGTAGATTCTAAAACCTTTTGTGCACATTCACAAGTCATGATGTGTAGGTGTGCACCTGCCATATAGTCACTCCCACTAAGTACTGGACACATGGTTATGTTGACAACCTAATAACTAATGCGTAAAATCTATCATTACAGTAGTTGAAGGATATGGCAACGTTGGCAATGTTGTATCATATGATCTGGTAAAGGGTAGTCTTACAACTTCTAAAGCTGTCAAGAAATCATCTAGCTGCTCCAACGATTTACAGATGCTGAAGAAGATTGAGGCAAGAACAGTAATTGAATGTCAGGTTGAGTGTATGAAGGAAAAGGATATTGAGTGCACTTGCTTTACCTATAGCAAGACGTCCACCCTGTGCTCACTCCACAATCGTAACTCAAGCGCCACCACGAGTGCATCCAAGCAGGATCTCACTTTGCTACCCACATCTACAATACTAGCCCCCCAAGCACCTCTACCACCACTAGCCCCCCAAGTACTTCAACTGCTACTACTGCTGACCCTACACTCATCCCTATAACTACAATACAAGCCGGCGATGATTAGGAATTGTAGGCTGATGATTAAAACTGAGAGACCATTGTAAAGTCTGACACGTAGCAGAATATTGTAATTTAGTATCTTCTGACCGAAGGTGTGCCATTTGTGAAATTTCACGCTCATATAGACGCATGGTATGATGTTGAACTAAGGTACATGTGCAAAAGGCGATCAGTGTAATAATTGGTTACAGGATGCTAGTTTTTATATTTCTCCTCAATTATCCTGTAACTTTTCCTAATTACTGTGTAGTTTTATGATGCAACTATTTAACTTTCTGTCATTGTATACGAGTGTAAATTATACATCAGATTAAACGTTGTGGATGTTCAATGCTGTTAGCTACAAGGTGGCTATTGGCTTGTTGTGTAATGAAGTCAGTGAAGTAGTGTTAAAATGTACTGAGGCTTGATGTTTGCTGTGAAATTGCAACATTGTGAATTTCTAGTTTTTATTTTATGGGTTTTTTGCTAAATTCGTACATATAACAAGAAAACAACAATAAGCACAAATAGTAGATTTCATGTGCAAGCGTCATGAATATCAGTCTGCAGCAAAAACTAATTATTTTATTAAAATATTGCACAGCGACCTACAACCTTGAGAGTGCCTGGCAATATCATTTATTGTTAACAAGGGGAGTCCCGTTCATAACTAGTATTAAGGTGAAAACAGACTAGCAAATATATTCGTCACGCTAGGGCGAAGCGATGGCAGCGTGCCAACGTTTTTCGCGCCAAACGAAGCACACAGGCGATTTTCCATCGCGAAAACGTTGTAGTCCGAGTATACATGTCGAAACAGGCAATTATTCTTATATTGATATTAAGGCATATTTTAATATCCCGTGTGCCACAACTCGGCTACTAACAGAACTTTTGGATTCATTAAAATATTGAATCTTAAAATAATATAATAATTTAAAATAACCATTGCTCAAATTCACTTGTTATGGATGAGTACCAATTAGCAGCCGGCTTGCTTTTTTTTACGTCAGCTTTTGTTGCTCTGAATAGAAGAAGAAATGCTCGGAGACGACGAGTTAGAAGATGGTGGACTCACCCCATTAATCTAGTCCGGCCAGAGGAAGGAGCTTGGACTCTTTTGATGGAAAGATTTAGGGTTGAGTTTCCTGACAAGCATGAAGCCTGTTTAAGAATGAATAAAGATAAGTTTGACTTAATATTAAACTATGTTCAGCCAAGGATTGAAAAAGTGGATACCCACTTGAGAAAAGCAATACCTAGTGATCAGAGGCTCTGTGTTACACTTTATTATTTAGCTACTGGAGACTCATTTAAGACTTTGTCTCTTTTCTTTCGAATGGGAGAGTCTACTATCAGAGAAATAGTATATGAGACATGTCAGGCAATCTGGGACTCAATGCATTCAGATTATTTAAAAACTCCTTCATCTGCTGAAGACTGGGAAAAAATTGCTACTGATTTCTCCCATCTTTGGAACTTTCCACATTGTGTCGGTGCGATTGACGGGAAACACTGCACTATTCAAGCCTCTCGCAATAGTGGCAGTGAATATTTTAATTATAAAAAAACATTTAGTATTGTTCTAATGGCTGTTTCAGATGCAAGGTATATGTTTACATACACCAGGTAGATGGAGTGATGGTGGCACCTTCGATCAGTGCAGTTTAAACCAGGTTCTGTCAGATGGTAGACTTGGTCTCCCCCAAATGCTTCTTTGCCAGGTAAATAAAAATAACTATCTTGTTAACAGTGCTGGTGCATTTTTATCTCAAATAGAAGTCACGGGTTTGCTTGATTGGAGAGGAGGTAGTGGTAATGTCTGTTAGTGTTATTTTTCTTTTGGTTCAAGAGTTGCAGCCCTCTGGCTTGGCTGCAAATCTCTATTATTATATACCATGCTAGTACCTTGTTTTAGGCAGCAATAAGATCGCTCCATTCACTTTTGTGGCAGATGAAGCATTCCCATTGAAAAACTGCATCATGCGCCCATTCCCTGGTAGAGCGAATAGTTTGGAGAAGCGCATTTTCAACTTTCGACTATCTAGAGCCCGCCGCACAATTGAGGTGAGTTGGTTCAACTATCTATATTTATTGTTTATATGCGATTCTAGGCTTGCCATATAGATTATTTTATTTCTTGATGGCAAATTGGCTTTTGATACATGTACATCAAATTATTCTTTTATAACTTAGTAGTCTAAGAATTTCCAGCTTGACGAGAGCAATATCTAATTAACTTTTTTCAAAATTGAAATGAAATTCTGATTCCAAGTCGACAACTTTTCATTAATATATAATCCCTGATTTTATTTTCCAAACTTTCATGAGGCTGAATGTATATTTTAGAACGCTTTTGGAATAATGGTTTCGAGGTGGAGATGTTTGAGGAGCCACTTACACATGTCACCAGATCATGCCACATCAATAATACTTGCCTGCTGTGTGCTTCACAACTTCCTCCGTGAGCAGAAATGCGAGAACTACTGCCCACCAGGCTATGCAGATGCCATGGACATGAATGGCGAAGTTGTACAAGGTGGATGGAGAGACAACGGTATAGGAGCTGTGCTCGAACCTATAAATCCAACTGCACATCGTAATCCACCTGCTACTGCTACACAAGTGCGGGATACCTTCATGTCATATTTTAATCAAGAAGGTGCGTTGCAGTGGCAAGTCGCTCATATAAATGGAACATAGAACACACTGTGATTTCATAAATATTATTTGTCAGTAATACTAAGTAAGCTACCATGCAATATACCCTTATGATGTAATTTTATTTTTAATTTCTTCCACATGTGCATGTTTTAAAACAATCCCTACTTCTAGTAGTATGTATGCTTATGTTTAGTAATAATTAATTAAATTCATGCCTGCCTCTGAATGTTATATAATTATGCTTCTTTGCTGCATGACTTATAAATATTATAATATTCTTTACATGCATGTATATTGAATATAAATAAAATCAAGATGCATGTCTCATAAAATATGCTGAAGTGAAGTGAGACTTATTTGTCATGTGCTGAAATTAGCAAAGCAAAGCACGAATAATGTTTAAAAATATATGAATGTTTAATAACGAGGCGTCATATACTTGGCTAGATAAACAAAGCAGTGTCCTATCAAATATTACCACTTTTCGTCAAATCCTGAGTTTCTTCAGACTGTATATGCTGGGGTAAACTGGCATTGAAAATCAGATCACGGATCTGCCGTTTTAGTAACTCGACAGTATACCTGTCATTTAGCTCATCCAATGCTTCAGCTACTTCCTCACCAAATCTAGCATTTTTTGGGGTGGTGGTCCGAGAACGTTGGTTACCAATGAAGGAATCCCAACGATCGATCAGTTGCTCCTCAAACAAGCTGCTGTCACCTGACAACTTACGCTTGGCAGCCCGATTAGAGGTCCTACTTGAGGGGCGACTGTTTACAGGTGTTATTGTTGAAGAACAGGAAGGAGGCTCAGTAGATGGGGCGTTGGAGGAATGGTCATTATTAGCCGGGTCATCTATATCATCATTATCAGATGCCTCCTCCATCTGCTCTTCTTCATCTATGATTGCTGGGAGTGTCTCAGTGCTAGGCAAGCTAGATGCTGATCTTATGCTAGAGACATTACTGAAAGCAATTTGGAGAGAGTTATTGCAAAACATGTATATATTATGCACAGAAAAAACATACTAATGCAGTTACTAATAGTGATGATCATCACTACTCATACTCACCAATATAGTCTGACTCGAAACCAAAGTATTGTAGCAATGCTTACATTATTTGACTTCACGCGTAAAATTTATGCATTATAGGACCACAATAAACAACTAGACCTAGTAGAAATTGCTGACTATCGGAACCTCCAGAAATTCTGATTGATGTCACACACAGCATCAAATAATGCTGACCTTGCAGCTGTGTTATACACCGATAGTCACGCTGCAGAGGGTCATTAAGTGACAAGAGGTACATACAGTCATGAAAGAAATAGTCTTCCATGCTAACAACAGCCTTAGAGGCCTGCCTATAAAATAACATCTCAGCTTGATGCTCACCCACTCCTCGATCTATATGGCAAAAGCCATTCCATTAATGGCATCCAACACCAAGCTTTCTTTGTTGATGCTCCAGCACCTGACCTCGTCTCTTTCTCTATTTCTCTCTGCTTCCGCACAAGAGTGTCGTTCAAGTTCTTCCATGCTAACTTCAGATCTTGATCTGCAAATGTAAGTATCAACATAGAAAAAGATATGGACGTGCAAAACATCAGTTTTCATCTTACTAATTCAAGCTTAATTGAAATAACATCGACTTGAATTGAGAGAAAATCATCAAATTATTATAATAATAATAATAATTTAATAATAGTTTAATATTAGAACTATATTATATTTTGAAATAATTTTGTATGATATCACCAATCAACCTAATCATTTTAATTAAATCCACTAATGTACTATTACTATAATTATTTCAAGTTGAAGTTGGTTACTAAGTAAGTTAGTAATGATAACAATTAATTTAGTTAGTAGGCAACTCACTCGTTCTAAATTAATTAGATCAATAGTTGTAGGCAAAAACCTTATAAATCGTTTTCAATAATCATCCTAGTTTTGATGACATCTAAATTAAAAAAAACTTTGGTATTTATATTAAATCATATTATAAACTCACACTCAATATTCATAACCTGTGCGATTTCTCTCCAGTTGTTGTCCTTAATATCGGATCTGTGGTAATCCTTATGCTTCATGTTGAACAGGCATTCTCTCATTCTAACGTGGTCTATAAGACTTTCTATTTCATCTTTATCTAGCGTATACTTTTCTGTTTGTCTAGGCATATTGATATTGATTTGTTTAAAAAAGATGAAAGTGAAGGTAAATATATTATTATGAATTAAACTTTTTCGAAAACAAACATGCAAAATGGAATCGGCAGAACAGATACAAGTATAGAGTGGAATCGGTAAAAGTTTACTAGCCAATCAAAATCAAGCGTTATCGAGAGCGAAGCGAAAAATATTAAACATGCTTGATATTGGGCGAACGTGGCGTTTTTGCTTGATTTTATGACGTCCTGTCGCTCCGCAGTCAAATCGCTCCGAATAACGGCGCGAAATTCGCTAGTCTGTTTCAACCTTTAGTCTGGCTGAACACTTTGGCTGTGTTTGAATATTAAAAGCAGTCTTATATGAACTAGTACAGTTTCCGAATGCTCGAAATATTATCTATTGTTGTCACCCTGTCATTGCAGTGTCCTGAGTAACATTAAAATATTTTCTCATGTAATTACTCCGCATTGCTAGAAATTAATAAATGGAAACTTGTGTGTGCAGAAGTAGTGGTAAACAAGTGATGACATCAATTAATGAAATCTGCCATTAGCATCATATAGCGGAAGCTTTGGGGAAATGTGTAGAAATTTTATTTAAAAAATGGTTGCACTGGTGCACTATTACCACTTCTGATAGCACGTAGGCATACACAAGCATCTAATATACATGTACATGTATCAATAACCAATTTAGTTGGAAAAATTTGGAATTAAGATTTTGCTTTGCTACCACTATTACGGTGTCATTGTACAACGAGAGATAATTCCAAATATGGTACATCACCTGTTGATTACCGGCTGATTAACAGCTAATTAACTGTTAATATTGTTAAAGTCAAATAGAATGCTTAAATTTTCTGTTTTCTTTTTATTAAATTTGAGAGTGCATTGTGTATGAAAAAAGAGTTAAATGTACGGATTCTCTAGCAATTCTAAGCCACGTATTAAACTGCTTTGTTATAAAAAATAACGCTCTTTTGCACTGCACACACATGTACATGGAGGAAGAACTATTCAGTAATTATTTGGCAGTTTTATAATCTATAAAATCATAATTATAATCGCTGTCTTCCTCAATGAACATCCATAATAACGCTGCACATTTATCTAGAAGCAGCAGAAGACACGGTTTGTCTATGTCCTAATAGTAATCAATCTAACTAATTGATCTCCTGTTACTTTATTGTAGATAAACAGAATGTAAATGTAGAAGGAGTAAGAGAACTTTGTTCCTTTCATGTCATCTAGTGTAGAAAACTGAATTTTCAATTATACAGTACAACATGTACAATCCATGTTGATCTATGTTTGTAACAGACACATTATTCAACATAATGTAATGTTATATACACTAATATACATGTGCATACAACAGTATTTAAATGCATGCAACACATACTATATAGTACTGCAGGTACAGTATACTTTTTCTCCACTAAGGTTTTGTTCATGCAGTATTATAAATATGCTTTAGCACTAGGCATTCACACTTTCACAAATCTCAAAAGAAGCGTTATACGTGTACAAAAACAATTTGAGTGATCATGCCATATTTGTCTGAGGAGTGATAGCCAAAGGTATTATAATTGGAAATATCAACAAAAGGTGAATCTGGCCCATAAAATATTATTTAGAACTTAAATATTGTTGATTATTAACTTGTTGATTAATATTAGTAAAATGTGACTATTATATGGAATTGTACTTATTCAAGCTGGGTCAAGTTGTTTACTTTTTAATGCCTGTGGATATAATATACATGTGTCACACACACTTGTGTTCAGCATTAGACATGAACTAAGTACTATCCCCAATATAATGGTGATATATGTGTAAGTACATGTAAGTGTAACTACACATTGTACATCAAGGCGAGTGGGATGAAGCTGTGAAGGAAGTCCATCTGAGCTTCTTCCGTAATTTGAGTGTTCCACATACTACTTGTACATTCTTTTCAATGTTATTTTTTTGGACAGGGCTTCTGGCTGAGCATCGTCAAGTTGTGTGTGCTTGTCAAACACCTTTCTGAAGTCAGCCAGGAACATTTTAGTTATTCCCCTCTTGAATGGGGTGGGAGCAAATTACTAGAATAATTCCTGCATTTCGCCAAGCCTTTCATAAGGTGCAACTTTTCTTGTGAATATAAATATTTTCCCAATCAATCATTCAACAAGAATCATACTCAGTGGTTCATTAATATAATATGTTCATTTACAGTGTGTAGCTCTCTCGATACTCTTAATACTATAATTACCTGAACGAACAAACAAGCAAAATAGATCAAGAGGAGAATTTAGAGATAGCAGTCACATGACCATTACACTACTTACAGCATATCAATGATAATACTATGTTTATATTTTATTGCAACAAGCTAGCTGCTTTACTTCTATAGTCTGTGACTTTGACCATTTTAGTAATTTGACTATCAGCACCAGTTTTAATCCATTCATGACTGCAGTTGTACTTTAGTTAATGTGAATATTTCCGTTGGCTCATCTACGCTACGTCCTCTATAACATCATACAACATGAAAAATGATATGTTGTGTAAATTTGAGTTCCTTCCAATTAAAAAGTTATATACTCAGCTTGCAACAACGCAAGTACAAAAAAGTACACTACTATTTGGTAGTTTGGTAACATACATGTATAACGTTAGATGTACATGTACAATGTATAATACGTGTATCATCTCATTCTTTGTTCTGATCAGTCTTGGTTGGGGAAGAATGTGGCATTGTTGCTTTATGAGTGAAAGTAGCGCAACTCTCCACTGGTCTTATGCTCGAGGATGACTCCAGCGCTACAGTTAATCTTTACACTACAAGGCACTCTCTCCCACATCGCTCTCAATTTTGAACCACATCTCTTCATTCCCTTCATCTTCACCTTCCCCTCTCCACACTCCAACGATGAGAATGTCTTCTACAGGACGAGAATGTATTGCAGACCTGATAGAACTCCAATAGCGGACTAGTAGTGTGATGGGAGCAGGGGTGCAGATCAGTCGTTATATATATGTATTATGTACGTAAGCTATATGTGTCATTGTAGGTCTGATGTATCGCACCACCCTCACCCCATCAACTAGGCCAGGGGGTTATCAGCGCGGATTCTCTAGGAGGTCCGAGGGGTCACATAAGTCAGGATGTATATTAAACAATACTGTATATATATGACAATATGGGACAACTAAAGGACGACCAGCAACCTGTGTGACTAACTGAGTAACTCTAAACAATATGATAATGGCTCACTGGCCCGACTAATAAGTTATTCTAGAATGTATAACTATGATATGACTGTATGCTCTATTCACGTAAATCTCACTGTACTATTCCCCATGCATCATTAACCAATATATTATACATGTATATATATCAAGACTTTTACAATTGCACTGAGTTCACAATTCGCTATACGTAATTTATCCACTGAATTATCCACAATATCTTACACAATGCGACGTCACGTAATACCATTTATCCAAGATTATCACAATTACTTCAACAAGTATCATACAATTTGTCTCCAAGAATTCCAAGTTCAATTACTAATTATCCACATTTATATCCACTTACAATATACGAATATCCCGTCAATTTATCTATCTCAATATATCGCTAGCTCAAGCATCAATGTATTACTTCACGTTTCACGTTTATCTATACCTTATACATATATATATTCAATATAACTCCACTTTGATTTCCTTTCATATCCCTTGTTCTATTTACTTATTCAATCCACAATCTATTTAACGAGAGAACAGGGATTATTCATAAAATACACATATTAAAATACAAAGCTAACTAGATAAAATATTCATGACTTACTGTACTAGAGAAAAATACTAAATCAGTAAACAACTAAAATAGTAAACATAGGTGGTAAGTGACCCACTAACTAAAGCGGCAAGTAAGTAAGTTAGTAAGCAAGCTAGCGAGCGCATAATCTATGAGGTCCTTTCTTTTTATATTTTTTGTGATACTCTATTACAATATAAAGCCTTTCCTATTGGCTAAAATATTTATATACAATAGTTATATCAATCTGTCATAGGGAGCTCAGTTGTCTATTTAATTTCTATTGGCTAGCTAAGAAAACACTGCAGGATATTAGATAATTGTTACCGTTAGTTCTGGCTTATCTGTATGGGCTATAATATAATGTAGGGGCGTAACTTGTGGTATATTATTCTGTAGTTATAGTCCTTTTTAATTCTCGTTGTACTGGTAGTTGAAGAGTTTGGCTTCTTGATAGTAACGTGTAGGAGTTGATTCCACTTTTGAGACGATAACTTCTGTTCTATAATGTTCAATCTTTTGGTTTGGAGTTGTCTGTTCTGAAGTGCTACTTTGGAGTTATTCTCTCCTCTAAGATATTGTTTATGAAGCTATGTTTGTCATTCTTTACACTGGTTTATAAAATATACGTCTGCTTTTAGTAACCAAACATTTTGTGAACGTTAAGACCTGACTAATGCATGTCCTGAAGGGAAATCCTTTCATTTACAAACAAAAATTCTTTCTAGGGCACTGTGTATTATTGATAGAATAAATTGCTATTGTTGCTATTATTTTATCTGGATTGCACGCAAAATATCAGAATGTGCCTATTGACTGCCAAGATATATAATATTTTAGTATATTGTCCCTATCGAACATTAAGCAAAACATATTTCCAAAATAGTATGTTGCTATAATACCACCATGACTTGATGTAATTATTATGATAACTGATTACTACTACCAACTAACAACAGCTTTATATTCATTTGCTATTCAACTGTAAAAACACATGCACATTAAGTCTTAAACATTCATTCTATTGTTAGGCATATTTTTTCTATTTACTGGCTCCATTCATTCCATAAAATAACAAATTACTTAAATGTTAACCTTGTTTTTGTATTCAGGTCATGCATTCAAAGAGTGCATTCTTGGTTTCTAAAGACTACCAGTAGCTAGGCTAGAAGCCATAGTAGCAATAGAAGCAAATAGGACTATGAGCAGGGATGTTGATGGAGGCACTAGGCACACAAACTCTACTGGTGTATAGCATAATGTTGCCCTGATATACGTATACATGTACACCTATACATACAGTGTAAATACAAGTGGATCAACCCAAGAGCTTCATATCATTTACAGGTATGTGACGTGTGAACGAATGTATTGTACAGATATCAGGCACCAGCAGTATGGCAAATGCATATATGTTTATGTCAGTTAGATTATTTCTGTATGATGGATATCTAGTCCATTTCTTCCTGAAGATTGCTATTAATATTGTTTTTATGCACGCACAAACTCTACTGACTATTTAACATAATGTTACTCTGACATAATGTAACTAAACCATCTACATAATATAGTAGATCAACCGAAGAAATAAAAGAATAGTGCTGGTCTAGCGTGACACCTAGAAATTTACAATGATCTACACTATGAACTAGTACACTACACTACACACTACACTATACACTATACACTATACACTATACACTATACACTATACACGATACACTATACACTATACACTATACACTATACACTATACACTATACACTATACACTATACACTATACACTATACACTATACACTACACACTACACACTATACACTATACACTATACACTATACACTATACACTATACACTATACACTATACACTATACACTATACACTATACACTATACACTATACACTATACACTATACACTATACACTATACACTATACAATATACACTATACACTATACACTATACACTATACACTTGTTGGGCAACTCAAAATCTTCGTGTATTGCCTTAGTTTTTGGGTTTCTAAAAATAATTTGCGGTGTTTTATCACAATGGGTTATAAGTAAATTTGTCAATCACCATTATTTGACTTTTAGGAGCTAATTTTAGTGCAAAAGTGATTATCACTGATAAGGTTAGTGTCATCAACAAATAAAATATAATTGAAGTTCGAAGAAACATAGCCAAATCATTAACATAGATTAAAAATATTAAAGGTCCTAAAACCGATCCCTGGGGTGCCCCCAAGGATCTAGGCTACAAGCTCGATTCCATTGAATTATTTTCACAAATTACATACGGTTAGACAAATATGATTTTAACAGGTTTTCGGCACTGTCACTAAATTAATAAAACTTAATTTACCGAAAATATTTTCATGATTGATGCTAAGAAAGCAGCCTAGGAGCTTCACTGCTTGCATCTAAAATTTTATAAATAAGTTCTAAAGTTTTCTACATTCTCAGTTGAATCTGTGATATCCGGATCATTATTTTTTACTATTCAAACATTCATGTCTGTCTCATTCTTGTGTATTTTATTCTATTTTTAGATAGTAGTGTTAATATTTGAAGTGATACATCAAATGTTTACCCATAAACATACATGTAGCTACATTTGGATTAGTGAGTGGAGAAGTTTTAATAATTTGCTGCACTGTATGAGGTGTCACCTCCTGTCACATATTTACCATGTGAAGTAATTCCCCAGTCAGTATTATAACAATATTTCAAGTGGGGAAGTTACACTACCTTGATTAGATATGTGAACGATAGAAATACATTAACTTGCAAAGGTGCTTTCAATGGGAATGGATGTAATGATTAATCACAGAATAATTATGTATTGCTAGAAAGAATGAACTTTGTCTTTGAGCTGATGTAAAGGCACTCGTCACGCTATTTCCTCAGTCGTAACTGTTAGTATCGGTAGGCATCGTGCATCATAAGGCTATTTTTACTATTAGTTACTGTACAAATGATCTATCTATGAATAATATATCAAAATATAGCTCAGAAACTAAACTTTCTAGCCATGTAGATAGTATTGGGCTTGCAATAACCCCTTCCTCAATATGGACAGTTTTTTTTCAATTTCATTTGCCAGACAATGAGGCTATGCTAATTACTTTACAATATGAGCCTTGGCAGGAGCTAGTGTAACTCAGAGCCATTGAGTAGAGTTGCGATAACTGAGCCGGAAACAGATATGTATAGTTCCAAACAATGGCATGCAGTCTCATTGGTTATCATTGGAAAATCTGACCTGACATTTTTATTTCCAATTTCTTTGACAGGGAATAATGCTATATAGACAAATAATATATTAAAATATAGCTTAGGAACTAGACTTTCATCCTATATAATTTATAATATGGTTATTTCTGTACTCCACCCACTAGTGGCAGTTTTCTCCAATTTCCATTTGCTAGCAGAAAAGACTACACTAATTTAATTACTTTACAATGAATGAATTTTGCTAGGACCATAATATTGTGACCACAGAATATGTTTTTACCAGTTGTGATAACAAAACTAATGACTTGGGTGTCAATATGCCGCTACTTATGACTAGCATACAAGTATTTGGATCTTTATTTACAAACATGAATAATGTTCTAATATACAAATCATGTAGTGCCACCAGCATTATTTTTGAAAATGATACCTGTAAAATTTTATAAGCTAATTCATATAATGTACACATGCCCTCAAACATTACAAAACAGTAAGGAAATGTAACAGGTCTCAATAAAGATGTCATGTGCTAAATTATGCATATTTAGTAGTTTGCAGAGTTTGAGAAATTAAGTGATGCCACTTTCCATCTCTATCCACGGATGAATTCAGCATAATCTCCCCTTATATACACGTGTGTACATTCGCACAAATATGTACATAACTAGATGGTACATTACTTCTTGGTTGCTGTTTTATTTGTGCTCCTTTTCCCAACGTACAATGTACCTGGGTCTACATATGGTCACCTGAATACAATAAATCTATAAGCTACTTATATTTTGTGATGGTACGCCAAGTCGTATCTTCCATCTGACACTCATTATTGTGTGCACACACATGTATATATCTGCTTGTACCTTACTATATGTTATTGTATATAGTTACATGATTGTTACTAAGTCTTTTTAATGCCTTTTATACCCATGTACAGAGGCCCGACCTCTCAGAATCCATTGATATTCATTTTGTACATGAATTGGACCATTTTAAGCAACTTTTGTAAAACTCGACCTATTTTGGGTCAGCCGTCGGGCTTCCGGCGGCCATCTTGTTGCGCAACTTCCGGACGACCACACGTCGTCTTTTCCCGACGTCACGTTGACCGGAAGTCCTTATACTATATAAAGAGCATTGTTTTACTGTTCATTGTCTCAGTCTTCACTTGGCTTTCAATAAAGACACATCTATACTTGATACAGAGATCTTCACTTCCTTTTGCCAGGTCATTCGCTTAGCGAACTGCCTACTAGGTCAGATCTTTCTCTTTCATTGTATAGTCTGAAGGTCGGACTTGAGATCAGATGGGTCAACTTTGGTAGTATTTGGGCTACTGAGACCGCTCGATCTTTCATGTAATGCGAAGTCCTATTACCACTCATAGGCACTTCATTTCTGGGTCGATAGTCGTCCAAGGACGATCGCACCAAAACACAGAAACCATTACAATATCCATAAGCAAGCATGTATTTGCCCCTTGTTATAGATTAGTTTATACAATGTAGCTGTAGGTAGCTTGCAAGCTTATATTATAGCTGTATGTAGCTTGCTATATGTGAAGACTGTACTGAATCAAATAGCCAAGAAGATTTTAGAGTTAATTGTATAATTAAACTAATCTATAACACCCCTGGAATGTATTCTGGCAGTTGTGGCCATACAGTGTTGGATAGCCTTACGGCCTACAAAGTTTCACAGAAATTTTTTATACATGTACATTCACCAATCAGAACTTTTCCAAAGCCTATCATAACATTCAGACTTGCTGTTTTGAGTATTTTATTAATTAATAATTATATGTAATTGTACCTGTTAGTACATGTAGATGGTTTTTACTTTTTACTCTTCAAGACTGCTCAAGTTATACTACTGTAAGACCCTGAATGCTTGTTTTGCACAATTTAGGGTAAATTCTAGTGTCATGGAAAAGTGCACAAACAGGATGACATAAAAGGAAAATTATCTTATTTTAGTCAATGTGTTCTATTATTTCTCAAAGTATAAACTAATGATTGCACAAGGACATCTGCATCTGCAGCATAGCGAAAAAAGATTAGGGCTGTAAGATAAGAAAATCATTGGGTTTATACTCTGATTCACCAGTAAATTGAACAATTCAGTTAATGATGTACTCAAGCCTGCTTTCACATACCACATGTGAAACCAACAGGTGATGTCAATTTCAGAAGTTAAACAAGTTGTAAGTGGAGTTGTGTTTACTTTTTTGAGAAAATAAAATAATCATCTTGTGGCCTAAGAGCTTCTCTATATCATGAGAGAGGGCATTTGTGGCTCAGTTGCCATATAAGCCCATAAAAATGCAAATTAGCATAAGCTCACAAAATCAGCACGTGGCCATTGCATTATAACATAATATACGACTCAGCTTGACCTAATGGGGGCGTGGCCTGTTTGTTTAGAACTATGGGGGGGGGGGGGGAGGGGGGGGTGTCTTATATGGCCTATAGAATTTCGCAACTCTCTCTCAATGGCTCTTGTGTAACCAACAAGCGTTTGATGTTATCAGTTGTGGTCACGAAAGTGATGACTTTTCCAGTAGGCTCAGTGCCAACAACTTCACTAATGGGCAAATTATAAATATTATTATGCTGAAGATCTACATGTACCTGCCTATTTTGCATGAATTATATAGGATATAGTGATATAACTCTAATACAGGACATTATTGAAATGCAGCAGTTTCAATACTTCCACATTCTCCAATTATTATTTTGAAATGATGACAATCTCCAATGTGCTGCTATTATTTTCATTACTATGATATCAACATACTGTCTTGGGCAATCCTGGAGTGTGTTGTGTAATAATTGTGTAGATAGGCTATAAATAAGCATATACATGCATGTACTATTTTAGTAAGCAAAACACCTACAAATTGTAGATTTGGTTGATCTATACCCATTGTTAGCCTAGATTCCAGCTGCAGAACTTGGGCATGGATATGTGCATGCATGTGTTTTTTGTATGTTTATGTATATGCGTGTTACTTGTAGACTGCATAATTATTATCATTCCCCCAAGTTCTCCAGCTAGCCTCCAGTAAATTCCTCATAGGATCAAGCTGGATATTTTTACGTGCACTTTATAGCAAGGAATTATTATCTGCATATACAATGGAATATTATACAGGTAATTTATACAATAATTACATAACATATTCCAGAGTACGATGGTTTGCCCAAGAAAGTATAAATATCACAGTAATGTAAATAATAGCAGCAGTGGAAATTTTCAACATTTCAAAATAATAATTGAACTGTCAGGTTTAAAACCTAAAGAATACCACAAAATAAAAACGTCTTCAAATCCCTGAATCATTGCTCTAACAATTTCTTATATGGTTTGTAATTTACAAAACAACAAGTATGTGGTTTAGTTTTGTTATACAGTAGATGTTTCTTCTTCACATATATGATACCATTGAACAGCTAACTATAAGTTTGCTTGCTTTACATGATATTGTCATCTTGCAACACTTGTGGCTGACCAAAAATATATGGTCCATGATTCTAATATGTACAGAGCCGGGGGGGGGGGGGGGGGCATTATATGATTATATGCCATGTTGGACCTGTTGAAAACGAATCAAAATGACCGAAAGAAAGGTTTAGCCAATGCAATCATTTGTTACCAGACCCAATATGTCTTCATGTTTACTTCCGGTGACGTGACTCTCCCAACAAACATCTCTGAATGTGTGGCATTACTACAGGCTACAATATATAATAATTACTGTGATATATGCCACCTGCTGGCTTGAGTGAAGTTTGCAAAAAACAATCTGTGGCTGACGATATTCGTAATACACACACCATAGGAACATAAAAGTGATGTTAGCAATTTCTACTGCAAAACTTCTACTATGTTATACTGGTGGGTTTTGAAGGATGGTTGTCCAGTAATGAGACCTGCCAATGTTAAAATACATTCATGTGTGTGATTAGGTAAATAAAAGGACATACATGTGTTTTATGAATATTCAAGTAAAAGTAAATACTCAGATATATCGATATTTCATGTATATTACAGGAGGATGTAATCGCTAATATCTGCTGATTGTTGAATATAGAAGAGACAAAATCATGGCTGAACCAGACGAAGGTGAGTTGATGTAATTGTGAACTGTACTTTCATACAGCAACAAAAATAGACAAAAATAGACTGTTTTATAATTCGCGTTTCTCTGTGTACATATATTGTAAAGAAAAATTAGGAATTATCTCCACAATGAAAATTCTTGCAGTTTTTTAGCTGTTGTGATACCAGTTTTGATGATACCAACTCCTTAAACTTATTTTTAGCAAATTACTTTTTTACGGTTTTTCCCTTGGTGCTACAAAAACTATAGAAAGCTATCTTAAAAATAGAAAACAATTTGTGTATTTTAACAGCTGTGCATCAAACATGCGGGAAATCACTATCGGCGTCCCACAAGGCTCAATTCTGGGGCCATTACTTTTTCTTATCTATATCAATGACCTTTTAAAAGCAGGCCCTGTCTCAATTATATAATTTATGCTGATGATACAAATATTTTCTCCACCAACCCGCAAATTTTAAACAAAGAAAGTGTCAATATTGAAAACTGGTGCATAGCCAACAAGCTGGTTTTAAATTACTCCAAAACTTTCCAAGTACTTTTCAAAGCTCCAAATAAACAATTTAAACAGTCACAGTACACTGTGAAGATGAATAATACCCCTCTGGAATTTAAAAATGAAACAAAATTTCTTGGTATCACCCTCGATGCTAACTTTACTTTCAAACCACATTTGGCTTTACTTTATCGAAAACTGAAGCTTATTTTATTAATGATGAAAGCTGTACGATCATCCTTTAACCAAAAAACAATGGTGGAACTTTATTATGCCTTGTTTTATCCTCATCTTTTATATGGAATCGAATTCTGGGGGCATGCGAATAAGACCACACTTAAACGCATCGCGGTCCTCCAGAAGGCAATTGTTAGAGTAATTTTAAACATTAAACCGAGAGAACATGTTACCTCTCATTCTAAAACCCTAAAAATCATGCTAATTAAAATGCTTTTTGAATTTACCACTTTAAAACTACTACTTAAAACCTTTCCTCCAGAATTTTTATTTTCACTGATGACAAAAAGCCATCACAGCACACGGCAACAAAGCCTTAAAACAAAGAAAGCCAACAACAAACCAGGTGAAAGGTCCTTGTTGAACACAGGAATTGTCCTGTACAACAAGTACCTAATGGGGGTGGAGACTGGCACCGCTGCCTGTCGCGTGGATGGTCTGGCTGCCCTCATGTGGGGGGTCGCTTTGGGCCGGTGGAGACTGCATGTCCCTGCCGTCCTTGCGTGGGGTGGTTCTGCGGCGGTGAAGAGCTTTTTAGTTGGGCAGCCTTTTCTCTAGCTTCGGGCTATCTGGTTTGTTCCTTTGCTTTTTTATATATGTCTTTTTATTATATTTTATATCTTTCATAAATAGCAATAAAAGCACTAAAAAAAAAGCTACACAGGAAGAGTGTCAAATGTAGCACATACATGTACATGTACATAGACATGTACATGCAGTTAATAATTGGTTTTAAAAGTACGCAATGAGAGAGTGAAATGTGCCTGTGTCAACTACAAGGTATGAGAGACAATAATATGTAATACGTTATAAAATGTAATACATAATAATTGTAATACATTATATAATTATGCAAAACATACTAATTATGTAAGGACGAGACATGTATTATGCACTATGTAATATTAATCAGCCTTTTTCTAGTCAGCGAAACAAAGACATAATAAGTGTTAGCAAGTATTATCCAATATTTTTACCCTGTACATAAATATAGCTGTGAATTCATCATCCTCATTGCCATCATATAATTTGATTCAATATCTTTTCACATGAAAGTACTACATGTACATGTATAGTCAATTGATAGCTATGGTATTGAGTAAGCTACCATCTGTGCTAAAACAGGGTGTGCAAATTTAAAGAATTGGTATAACAGCAGTTATACTTTGTTGTTTGTATGATTTTTCAAAGTCTTCCAAGCAAATATGTATTTACAAAGCAATTTATCTTAGATTTTATTTGCTTTTATTCACCCTGCTTGCTATTCATCTGAGGCAGGAAATAATATAGAGTCTCTGATGTCATTCTGAAGTTGAAGGGCTGAGAATAGTGTAAAAGAATCCTGAATGTATGCTGACCTACAATCTAAACATTCTCCATTGGCCTTCTAAACTGTTTTCCACTTTAATGTTTCCATAATTCCCTGATACTGTAATAAAGTTGATGGTTTGCAACCTTGGAATTCTCATTTTTCTGTCAAAATATATCAATATTAGCACAACAGTGTGCGCAATGTTGAGTAAAACTGAAGGTTAAAAGATGCTTTAAGGTTATGTAACTGGGGTCTGGATTTTCATTCGAAATTGTTCCCACATATTCAACCATGTCTGAAAGGGCCTGAACAGCTTTCAGTGTTAGCATTATGTCATATGATGCAACGTTACAGGGGGTCAAGGACCGAAAACAGCGCTATGAAGTTGGCCTGCTGTCCCTGGAATGATTTATTTTTCATTTAAATTATTGCACAACATTGTTAAATATGCATGAATGTTTACCTAAGCTAGTGTTATAAAGAGATAAAGTAAAATAGAGGCTTTCTAGAACTTTTTTCTTATGCTGGCTTTTTGCATGTAAAACCTTATCCAAGTTTTGTTTTATTTGTAGTATAGATTTTTTTCCATAAGGTAAACTAGCATGTGCAGGTGTTTCTATAAGTGTTTAGGAAGAGATAGGGTAGTACTAGGCTGGGGGTATGTATATCGTGTGAAGTCATCCTCTCTTGATTTAGATTAATTTACGCTGCGTTATTCACATTACTATGGCATCAACTATCTCACTTCACTTTGTTAGTAATAGCCAATTTGTTAATATTTTTAGCTCAATTGAAGCATGAAGAAGCGAGCTTGTCTTTGATTAGCTATTTGGCTTTGTGGATGCTTCAAAAACTCTGAGAAATCCCTTTTTTGAACCACTATCACAATTAAAATTCGGAACTTTTGGCGTCAACTACAGCGAATTAGAGCAGCATTTACTCAGATATCCAACCAAGTTCATTTTCAGCAAGCTTTCATCATAGGGACTACATATAAAAAATCACTAATAATTCAAATAAAGCTCTTAATAAAGTATATTTAAAACACTTATCCAAATTTGAGAAAATTAAATAATAATTTGCTAATTTAGTTTGAGATGCAGCTATTTAAAAGAAACTCTACAGTTTAAAAGGTTTTATAGTACTGGTGGAATGATATTCTATTGCAATGTTACTAAATATTGAACATCAACTCATCCTAATGCTGCCAACTGGTTCAAAAAGGATCAACTTTTCTATATCTTATGGCAATTTTGTTTTTATGAATGAAGGTAGGCAGAGCTTCGGGAACCTGTTAGTTGCTTAGCAGCAAGGTTTTCCTTCAATTAAAAGGTGGGATAATTCCTAGTAAACTGCACATAACAAGCCATTTAGACTACCACAGAGCTGCAAACTGTATGCAATTATTCAAATATAAAATTCATGATCAAATCATTGTTTTTTGTATATTTTTTATGTGTTGGCTTTTAGACTGCCACTAGCTGCTAAACAACCCAACAAACACATCTAGTAGAATAACTGCCCTCATTCTTTCCTAAAGTAGTGGATATATGTATTTTATAAGAATATACATCACACATGTTTTGCATGGGATATTACATACAAAGACAGAAAAAAACTTGTTAAAACATGCATTATACATGTATTTTAGCCATACACCATGTAGTACTATGTTAATGAGATTGATAATTCTTCTGCATATGTAACACTGTGTCATACCTTCACGACGGAGCTCCCTGTCTAGCCATTTCATTCATAAAATTGTAGCTGTAGTAAATGGACCCCAAAATTACTATGGGCCATAACTTAAAAATATTTCTTAGATCTTCCCAATTTTCTCTTATGTCTTTCCAGGTAGTAATGCACATATAGTGAGGAATATTATTTTTGAGTACCCCAGTTACATAACCTTAATGACTTTTATTATATTCTAATTTTACAGAAACTTTCAAGGTCTGGTTTAGACATTCTGCTGACGATCCAATTGATGATATTGAGAGCTTCATGGCCAAAATTAAACATCATTTGCTGATAAGTACACACTATTTGTTGCATCCTGATGAGAATTTTGTCGGTGAACGAACAAGAGTATTCAGTAAATCAGAAATACTCAACAAAGTAGGGAGTAATGTCATTACACATCTGATGGTTGAGGGAGATATGACTCCTTCTTTAGTGGAGATTGCTCCTCAAGTGCAGAGCTTGACAATGCTTGGTACAGAAAACTTCAACTGGTAGGTAACCACTCATCATCAATATTTATGAATTTACTATTGCATATGTACAATGTACAATGTACGATGCTTTATACAAAGGCTTGAACTGGTAAGTACATGTAGGTATTCGGTTTAAATTTATGATTGGGCTACTGTGCGTGTACAACAGCAAACCTTTTCTGCAATACAGTATATCAATATTCGAACATTAAGTATGTCCCCAAGCTTCTACATGTATGCCTATCATTCATCCAAAAACGTGGTGTTAAGTGGTATTTTGTATTTTTAAGGACAAAATCTGGAAGGTTCATATCAAATTAGCTTATAAATTGCATTCATCTTTATTTGCGGCGTGGATAGGGGCGTTGCTTCATAAAACAAGCAACCGAGTTTTGTATAATCAATTAAACTCATTAAACTTGTACAAAATGAAAATGTACTGTGTAATGCTGTAATGCTGGGTAGTGTATCATTGTACAGAGTACTAATGCCCTACTGGATGCTCCATGGTATACTTTGGAGCATCGTAGCTAACTGATGCATGCGCTGTATAGTCGAGTATAATAAACCATGCAGTAGTCAGCAGTAATATTGACAATGTGGTATGATATTAACTCAATATTCTGGATGGTCGACTGTTACAGCATATTATCTAGTAAATAGGCTAGCCGTCCATTGTTGTTTATCACCACGACTTCCACCTTTCCATCAGTTCTCTCCAACTATTTGAGTTTTGTACGAAACTCTGTCTTACAGGTTCCTTTTTAATAGTGCACTTTGAATAGCAGATTGGGACGTCCAATTCTCCAAGTCGCTGCCTTAGTATGAAAATGTCCTATCTGGACATTTATAAATTGTTCAGTAGAGCAAAATTAAGAAAATTGCTTTCCTAGATTTGTGGTAAATACCTCTAACTTCCTAATTTTTGGTGGAATGATTACTCATTGATACACAAATAAATATTTATAACCATTGGTGGTAAATTCCTATACCACAAGAATCTGTGCACCCTTTTGCACCCAGATAGGACATTCATTCAACTAGCTCACTGTGAAAACAATGTAATATTGTCCTATCTGGCACACTTTATATGATAAATCATTGTTGAAGCCTTCTAAACTAATTATATTTTTACTATGAGGATATAAGAGCAGCCATATTATAATAATATGATGAAAATTATAGTGTAATTAGACAACATTATTCACACTGGTACTGCTATATAGTGCACATGTAGGCCTACATATAATTAAAGTGTAACATAGAGATGCTTCCCTTCTCTACTGCAACAATGCAGTCATGAAGTGGTTATCGTCTCCTGTCATGAAGCATAGCATGGATCTGATGTCTGCCCTTTTAGCTTCAGACAGGGAGCCTGGTGAACGAACTTCCTTGGCGTTGGGCAACTTCTTATAAGTTCCATTTCTCAACCTCTTGACTGGAAGTACGTTTTCAGTAAGGGTTGGGGTGCCAATCTCGATGGTGTAACCAACAGCATATGGATTTGTCGAGTGGTACATAATCTCCTTCGCTGAAGCATATTTAACCTTTGCATACATTCCCATTTTAGCCTGTGCACCATAGTCGTAAAAATCACCTTTTTTCATTACTTTCACTCTCATAGGGGTTCCATTTGGCTCCATAGATTTAAGGAAACGAATAAGTGTAATGGGAGACATTATATCCTCACCCTCCAGGAACCGTTCAATGAGACTGTGCAGGTTATCAACATCCGTTATTGATGAATGGCCTGGCTCACAAAACCTCTGTGTTATTGACTTCAGATGTTCATGAGACTGTAAGAAATGCTGCAATGCGTAGCTCATGTGACTGTTTCGATTTTGAGGTACACATGAGTCCGACCATAGAATTAAGTGTTTAGCTTCAGGGTGATCCTCTACAATATATTCTAGAAGGGAAATAAGAGAACTAGCGATGTCATTTCCACTTCTTCCCGAGACTCCCTCATGCCAGATTGCGCAATAGCCCTTAGTTGTGCGGAGTACTCTGACTGTCAGGTTATATGTATTGAGCTTCCTTTTATAGAAATTTGTCGAAATTCCACATCTTGGCAGACTGAAAACATTTTCCATATCAAACGATATGACGAGCGTAGTTGGATCAACTTGCTGTCTATCTAAGGTGCGCTGAGCTCTAGTAGCATCCTTACTAGCAATGTGTTTATTGTATTCTGCTGCCATCTCATCAGATAGAGTACCGACATCTTTATGGATAGTATACAGAGCACACTTGTCACATTTGTCTGAACTGCGAGTCGAAAACGAAATGTTGTACTCACTGTTAAAAACATTGCGATACTTCCACTCTTTTACTATCTCTTCCTGTTTACCCCTCTCAATAAGAGACCGTGTGTACAGCTTGTAGAGTTTAGCTATAGACAATGTTGCCTCCATAAATTCTCTTTTCGTGTCAGCACGACAGTAATGAGACTCTACCCGAGGTATGCTGTCAATGTGTTCCCTCACATACATGAGTTTCTGTTCTGGTACTGTGGTTGATGGCTGATGGCTCTCCATAGGAATTGGGTTTCCGGCAGTATCTAGCTTTTGTAGATGTGTCTTGATTTTTGACTGGCTGATGGCATGAGTATCCAAATAGAATTGTTTACATACCCTTACTAACTCTCCATTGACTTTCTCTAGCTGATATGTTATATTTACAGCTTTTTTACCTTTATAATCTTTGCGAGAGCGACTGTTACACTTTGTTGTTCTGATTGTTCTCGAATAATAATAGGAGTGCTTTGCTGTACCCATTTTCCAAAATGAGTCGGAGAGTTCTTGTCGTCGAGCCACATCTATGTTGGTATAGCAGCCATAATTGCATCTAGCACCACACCTCCTAACTGTAACATTCTTTGCCGAAACTTCTTTACCAGATTTTGTCACATAAGCTTTTCCATGCTGAACTTTTTCACGTTGAATGTTGGCTTTCCATGTTTTAGGGCGACTAATCTTTTTTCTGCTCAGAGTCTTACTACTGTTTAAGGATGATGAATTAGCAGACTGTTCACTAGATTCCTCACGAGTTGGTGTGGATGTTATGTGAAAAGTTGAGGCTGTGTTGGAGTCATTTAATATGACACTAGAATCAGTGGCTGTGCTTTCCTTCCCTTCATCACTAAAATTCATAATAAATTATTCAGTATTTAAAAATTTGTCTATGGATGCAATAAATATGTTAATAAATCCCTGTCAGCAGTGGTATAACTATTAAAAAGTCAGGTGATGACTAAAAGTGCATAGAAACATCAATAATAGCAATACAGACCATGAGTAACACTCCATGTTTTACATGGTGCAGTGATATTTTACTAATAATACTAACTAGCCATTCATTGTTGGACAAAAATATTAACTAGTTACTACCATGTATTTTTTGTGCAATTGTATGTCACAAAATAAGTATAATACTCACCAGTTGGAAGATGTACTGTTCAAAATATTAGAAATATTAGCTGAGATATCAAAAAGTTGCCTGTTCAAGTTTCCCTCCATTGTTCTTCTGCTTTAGTCACACAGCATATGATTGGTTCATTTTTATTGGCATTGGGCCAATACCAGATAGGACATTACAATCAAAGCCAGTTCAATGAGTGGTTGCCAGATAGGACATTGTAACACTGATATTAGCCACAAAAATAAGAAAATTGACAAAATTTTTTTTGCATGCTGACCAGGAATAGTCAACTAAGAATATGCTGATAAAATCTCCATTTTTGAATTTTTGACCAGATAGGACATTTTCATACTAAGGCAGCGAAGTATTCTCATTTAGTTGAGAGTGCAAGACAAGCTTGAGTAGTCTGGTTATGCTTTACAAAAAACATTCTACTAATAGCGCAGAATTTATGTGCTAATCAGTTTTCTGGGTTTTTTCCCCTGAGCCTAACGTTTAAATTTTCACGTCTTTTTTGACAAAATGTATTTAAATACAAAGTTCGGATTTAAATATTATACATTATATTTTGTACTTTCTCAAAAAACGTGAAATTTTGAGCGTCAGGTTCAGGGAAAATAATCCTTAAAACTTTAGTGATCCTGGATTAAAAGTATAAGCTGCAAGACATGACATCCTACAACCAAATTTAATCCTTAAATTCCAGATTTAGCAATTAAGTTATGCGATACCTATTCCAATAAATATGCACAAGATTATATTAACTTTAATTCCATGGTTTCATTGCTCAAATTCGTCGCAGTTCGGGCGGAGGCTCGGTGGGGAGCAGGAGTTGGGATGGGTTGAGAGGAGGAGACGGGCTAATGGAGGAGGGTACGGGGGATCGCGGATGGTGGGGTGTAGGGTGCACCCGCGTAGCGCGTCTACCGCTCGAGGCGGGGCGAGGCATGGGTAGGACTGCAGGGTCTGCTCTTTAGCACGGTTCTAGAAAACACCCGACTCGCTTTTGATGAGCCTACCCGTTAAGGGGGTTTGCCCCCCCCCCCGACATTCTGTGTGGGGAAAGAGAGAGGGTGGTGTAGTACATTTTATTACTAGCAGGGTTTTTACAAGTAGTAGAACAGGAATCCCCACTTCCTGGTTTATTAGGTAACTAGAGGGAGAAGGTGGATTAATTTTGACTGGTTGACAATTCATTAAGAATCACAACATTCTTGTGTTTGAGTTGTCATGGTTGCCATAGTGATTAAGAAGCACAACATTCCCGCGGATGGAATTTCCAAGTGTGCAAATGGTTTTTCAGCCAATCAGAAGGCCGGATTTTGGGGTGACCTTGGCAAGGTTGTGGGCAAAATTTTTCTGCTCTCTTCTGATTGGTTGAAATTTGAAATACTGCTTTGCAATTGGCTGAAATCCAGAACTGCACTGACTACACTACTGTTGGCCTTTGTTAGAGATTCATAATCCGGTTAAAGTTAATCAGTAGGTTAATCTGAGGAGGAAATTGCTCAACATGTAATGTCACAATGACTGAGTACTGAACTTACAGCTTGGTCGGGCTGTTTTGGCTGCACTCATTATGTTATTCAGTCACTCTTTCTACTCCTAGAGACATGGACTAAGTGTTTATCTTAATAGCAAACATGAATATATGTACAGCTTTCAAACTATCTTTGTTCAAAGTCTTGTCACAGTTTTTCCGTTGTCAACTCTGTATCAGCTAAATGGCGTAAATAGAGCTTTTAAAGGCAATCTCAGCTTACTTTTCTGGTTACATCAATCTATTGTCTTTGCCTGCACTAAATCATCAAACAAATGTTCAGTGTCAGCCATGGTCTTCTAATAATTCAACAATAAGTGAATGCACCATTTTAGATTGTTAACTCCGAATCACTATCTTGTTGAAAATATATATTTTGTACAACTTTCATTTCTATCCATGCCCCTTGTTAACAAAGGGCTTAAATCTTGGTAACTTTGTTAACATTTCAAGTATAGTTAAAATAAACAGAATTGGTTTATAGTCATTGTTTGTCCACTCCATTACATGTCCACTCCATAACACAGCTTCAAATGGTTTAGCCTAATTTACTGTGTAAACTGTACAAAAAAACTGACCGGCTTATACTTCTCGGCGTGATCAGCCCCTAGCAGCTTGCACTGCCAGGTGCCCATGCTGGCCAACTCCCTGTGAGAGAAGGCCCGGATGACATGGACATTTTTGGCAGGGGTAGAGGAGTTGCCTTGAAGCTATGTTTTGCATGACCCCAAGCACTATTGAGGCTCAGGAGCAATTATGGCTGGATGCTACTGCTAACACCACCGTGACCGGGATTCGAACCTGGAACCTTCAGCATGAAAGCTCAGCATTCTAACCCCTAAGTCACGGCTGCTCCCTAGTGTGTAAACTGTAAGAAATAACATATTATGTTACAGAGTTGACATAATATTATTTCTGTCTTACGAAGTTGACATCTTGTTAATTGTTTATACATAATGTCAACTCTGTAAGAGTAATTAGTGAGGTAATTAATAATTAAAGTCTGCTGTTGATTTTGTGGTGTAGCAGACCTCATGTTCTACACATGTGCCAATTTTCAACAATATCAAATAACAAAAATTAAATTGGGTTTTGAAACCCAATTTAACATATAATTGTGGGTGGTCGGCTGTTACAGCATATTATCTGTCTATGGTTGTTGATTATCACAACTTTCACCTTTCTATCAGTTCTCTCCAAATATTTGAGTTTTGTACGAACTCTGTTCTACGGGTTCCTTTTAGTAGTGCACTGTGAATAGCAGATTAGGTCGTCCAATTCTCCAAGTGTTCTCATTTAGTTGAGAGTGCAAGACAAGCTTGGGTAGTCTGGTTTTGCTCTACTAAAAACCTGCTACTAATAGTGCGGCGTTTATGTGCTAATCAGTTTTCTGTTTTTTTTCCCTGAACCTAACATTCAAATGTTCACGTCTTTTTTGACAAAATATATTCAAATACAGAATTTGTATTAAATATACTCTGTCAAAAAACGTGAAATTTTGAACCTCAGGTTCAGGGAAAATAACCCTTAAAACATTAGTGATCCTGGATTAAAAGTATAAGTTACAAAACATGACATCCTACAACCAAATTGAATCATTAAATTCCAAATTTAGCAATAGGGCCATTCCATGGGGACTGATCAAATTTGCGTGCTGGCCCAACTCAGGTTCTTTTGAAAATTTACAGGTTGAAAGAGCACCCTTGAATTAGTGAGAAACCACCAATTTTTTTTCTTTTTGAGCCCTGTGGTTCCGGCAGCAGCTCGCTGAAAAGTGGGAAAATGTGGTGGGGACAACTCCAAATTGAATTTTTTGAAATTCCTAAACATTCAAATTACTACTGTGGCCACTGTATGATACTTAGAGCTGTAATTTCTGTTACATAGATACTTTTATATATGTGCTTCAGTTTCATTACACATTCAAGCCTGTATGGTCAACATATTGAGGGTCAGAGGTCACCGAAAACACCTCTCGGAGCTAGTTTGACCCAAATTCACTGAAAATCGACCAAATAGACACTGCTGGATCTGATGAAAAAAAGATTGATATACAATAACTAAGTATTGAGGATGCTCAATACAAGGATAAATGAATTTTTGAGAATAAAAAACACTTTCCAGAATAAACTATATGGCGACAGCGGCTCAAATTCAACATGGCCGTCGTCCGAGTTGGTGTTTTGGGGCATTATTCAAGGCTAAATCTACTAAACTTAGTAGTGAAAATTAATGGTGAAAATGTTGCTATATACACAATTCACACCTGTAGATTCCATTTCTGCAATAAAAACTTTGTCTTTTTGGGTCTAAAAGGCTGAATTCTCAGATTCAAATTTTACATATATTCGCTATAATATAGTGACTACATGGCCATGCAGTTACTTGGCTATGGCCATAGAAGTCAGTCAAGACTTAATTTGAGGTACAATTTGCGACTTGGCCTGGTTATACAACCTTATTTGTGAAGAAAAATGGGTGAAATCCTTTTTAATAGCGCAAACATGCAGTTTTGGTAACTTTACCATGACTCGTCCTTTCACACGTTTGTTAAATGAGGTAAGATAGCTAATCTAAGCAGCATTTCAAGGTGTGTGTTATACCCAGTATTGTTTAATGAAAAAGAAGGTGAAGAAAGTGATGCTCCATGGAACTAAGGCATCTTTAATCAGTGGGTGAGGCTGAGGAGTTAAAGGTTATTTAAACTAGTTCAAGACAAATTTTGGGGTCACCATTAGTTATCAAATTCTACTCAAATATATGTACATAACTTTTAACAATTTTTGTATATATTTACATGTAGCTGACAATTTAACCGGTGTTTGCTAATTAGCTCCAAAAATATCTTTTTGGTCTTATATAAATGACCACAACTAAGGTAAGTGGTGCGACATGCATTAACTTTTAATCAACAGAGTGATCAAAAATATGAATACGGTTTTGTGAGACTTAGTTTTAGTTGTACCTAGCAAGTTGAAATTATATTACAAGGGTTCGCTTGTTTCCAAAGGTAATAATGTTTAATGTACTTGCTAGCATCACCTTGCCAAATTTACCGGTCCTTATACCGACAACTCGATTTTCAATCAAGATAGTTTTGACCCTTCGAAAGACAAAACCACTTATCTGAAAAAAATTACGCTCAGTGAATAAAAGAAGAGCAGATCTCACCTTTCTAAGTGCAGACAACCATATTGACCTGGGCATAATAATTGTTATAATATAGACTGCTGAAATTCAATCTCTTCTAATAAATACTGTACAACACTTATACACCGGAAAAGGAACTATTCACATAATTATCATAAACAAAAAATATTTTTGAAGCTAATTAGTAAAGACTGGTTTAATTGTAAGCTAAATACATGTACATGTATATATACATGTATGTACAAGTAAGTTTGTCAAAACTACTGTTTGTGGGCTGTGGTTATAATTTTCCATGTATATTTTTGATTAAAATCTGATAACTAATGGTGACCATAAAAAAATCCCGAGCTAAAACAACCTCACCCACTGATTAAAGAAGCCTTAGTTCTATGGAACTCGTTCTTCTTCCCCTTCCTTTTCATTAAACAATACTTGGTTAAGTCTGACCTGGAAACACTGCATAGCTTAGCTATTCTGCCTCATTTAACAAACGTGTGAAGGGAAGAGTAATGGCAATGTTAACAAAACTGCATGTTTAGGCTAGTAAAACGGATTTCACCCATTTTTCTTTACAAAGTAGGTTGCATAACCAGGCCTAGCCTCAAACTGCACCTTAAATTAAGTCTTGATTGGCCTTTATGGCCATAGCCAATTAACTGCATTGGTGATATAGTCACAATATTATAGCGAATGTATGTAAAATTTGAATCTGAGAATTCAGCCTTTTAGACCCAAAAAGACAAAATTTTTATTGCAGAAATGGACTCTACAGGTGTGAATTGTGTATATAGCAACATTTTCACCATTAATTTTCACTACTAAGTTTAGTAGATTTAGCCTTGAATAACACCCTGAAACGCCAACTCGGACGACGGCCATGTTAAATTTGAGCCGCTGTCGCCATACAGTTCATTTTGGAGAGTGTTTTTTATTCTCAAAAATTCATTTATCCTTGTATTGAGCATCCTCAATACTTAGTTATTGTATATCAATCTTTTTTTCATCAGATCCAGCAGTGTCTATTTGGTCGATTTTCAGTGAATTTGGGTCAAACTAGCTCCGAGAGATGTTTTCGGTGACCTCTGACCCTCAATATGTTGACCATACAGGCTTGAATAAGTAATGGAGCTGAAGCACATATATAAAAGTATCTATGTAACAAAAATTACAGCTCTAAGTATCATACAGTGGCCACAGTAATAATTTGAATGTTTAGGAATTTCAAA
Source organism: Bugulina stolonifera (assembly GCA_935421135.1). Lineage (NCBI taxonomy): Eukaryota > Metazoa > Bryozoa > Gymnolaemata > Cheilostomatida > Bugulidae > Bugulina > Bugulina stolonifera. The sequence continues at coordinate 3,204,468 of OW285197.1, read as the reverse complement.
AAATTCAGTTTGGAGTTGTCCCCACCACATTTTCCCACTTTTCAACGAGCTGCTGCCGGAACCACAGGGCTCAAATAAAAAAAATTGGTGGTTTCCTACTAATTCAAGGGTGCTCTTTCAACCTGTAAATTTTCAAAAGAATCTGAGTTGGGCCAGCACGCAAATTTGATCAGTCCCCATGGAATGGCCCAATATTGAGTTATGCGATATCTATTCCTATAATTATGCAAAGGATTATATTAACTTTAATTCCAGTGCCTATACTCTGATAGTAGATTTTTGTATTGCTAAACTGTCCACTTTCAGTTGCTTCCAAGTTTCTATTCACCAACTAATTTAGCATTATCTCCCATCTTATTATCCATGTGCATGTATGTAAATTATAACATGTACATGACTACAGCAGCGCGTTTATAATGGGTCACATAGGTGCATATTCATAAGCGATTTAAAGAGGAAGCTGCTCAAAATTCAATGTCACAATGACTGAGTACTGAACTCACAGCTTAGATTGGACTGCTTTGGCTGCACTACTTATGCTATGCAGCCACTCTGCTACTTCTAGAGACATAGACAAAGTGTTTATCTTAATAGTAAACATGGATACATGTACACTTTCAGACTGCATGTATCTTTGTTTAAAGTGTTGTCACAGATTTTCCGTCGTGCACTCCATAACGACTAAATGGTATAAATAGAGCACTTAAAACCAATATACATTTACTTTTCTAGTTACATCCATCCTTTGTCTTTGCCTGCACCAAAATTTCAAAAAATTTCCAATTGTCAGCTAAATTGTCTTCCAACAATGCAAGGATAAGCGAATGCTTCTATCCATGTTCTTTGTCAATGGCGTGGTTACGTAATGGTAATTTGCTCTATTTTTCACGTACAGTCACAATGAATAAAATTGGTATGTAGTTATTAGGGGTATTAGGAAACCGTACTGGTTCATATAGGACTGCTTTAAATATCTGAGGCAGCTTGGGCGTTCAGGCTTGACTAACGCTTGCTCTGAAGGGAAATCCACTTATTAAATAGATATTATTATTACCAGGCACGCTTAGCCTTGTGTTATAGCTAACGCTATTATAGTGAACAAATTAATTTGTCATTGCCATCGATTGCTATTCAGAAAGCATCACGGTGCAATATTCGAATATGCCCATAATTGTTTGTCGACTCGCTTACAACTTCACTCCGAAACACAGCTTCTAATGGTTTTGCATAGTTTACTAGTTTACAGGTAGGTAGTGACATCATTTGTTTTAATTGTGATGCCATACAAACAAGCTTGGAACGTGCACAAGAAAAAGTTTTTTTAAGATTACTGAGTAAACTGTGTAAACAGAGTGGACATTTTGTCTATTGTTTATAATAATATATGTTTAATGCCATATATACACAATAGACAAAATGTCTACTCCGTAACAGAAGGCATATTATATTATAATATCCACTCTGTAACTAATAATAACTAACCTCTGATGTTGCTTTCTTGGTGTTGCAGACCTCATGTTCTCAACAAATGCAAATGTGCAAATTTTGAACAAAATCAGAGAACAAAAACTAGATGGGATTTTGAAACCTAATCTAACACATGATTTGAGAACCACTCATGAATACATATATGAGTAAATGTACATGTAAATGCATCATGATACTCTAATAGCACTCTGTGTGATGTACATATTGTTGTACATACATGTACATGTACTTTTAGTATTACTGTTAGGTGTCTTGTTGAGTAACTGTTAGTACTCATACTGCTAATTTGTACAAAACCGGACTGGTTGTGTTATGTCAAGGAAAAATAGTTTATAGTTCTTTGTGTTTATGCACTACTCAAATTATTCTGCAAGGATTATTGGAAATGTAGTTCAATATTTTAATATAAGTTGTTTTCTCTTTGATTGCCTGTAAAAGATAAATGATTGAAAGTTAGTCATTATTAAACTCAATAGAGCAGTAATAAATGACAGGATCGACACCTATCACACTAGACACTAAGTGTTGAAAAATGTATTTAAAAATAGTGAACCAGATAGTAGTTCCAACAGAAGAAAGTACATGTACATTCAGGTATGTTTCAGTCACGGGTGAGTTCACCCATTGTCTGTGTTCTACAGTGTACATGAGCACCTTTACACGGACATGGATTAAAATTATATACTGAATAAATTATGAAATTGCAATCATTGGCACTATACAGGGGTGTAATTTTAGGGGCGGCAGAGTGGCACGGCCGCCCCTAAATTTAAAAAAAGTGAGCCAAAAATAGTGTTTTTGATTTCAGAGGTATCAACTCTACGGCGGCCGTAGAGTTATCTTCTTCTATGACTGCGGCGAATATAGTTTATGTGACAAGCTACACGTACTTTCTCACAATTCAATCAAATTACTAATGTATCAGATTGCTAGAAATAGCCAATCAGTGTCTACAATCGGAGTGATTAGCCCTAGACTTGTACCTACTGTTAATTGCAATTGCATATATAAAATATAAAGCTAAATCAGCTGTAGGAACTCCACTAATCTCAGACTACACAACTTGTAATTTTCCAAAGAGACTGAATAAGGCACAACTTTTTAAGTTGATGTACTAACTTCTTCACAACCTCAACCCATGGCCTCCAATAGAAAAATGAACATTATATAATATAGGCTTCCAAGTTGATTGATAGTATGTGAGCAGAGCTCACTGTTAGATTTGGTGGTTATATGAGTGAGATTTTGATATTAATAAAGATAAAATTAAATATAATTTAATTAATTAAATCAATTCTTGTCAGTGTAGGAAAAATATATTTTTGAGAATGAAAATACAGGATCTTTTAGGGTTAGTATTACCACACTCTTACCCTTTTATTATTTTCTTGTTTCTTTATTAAATTTTATTTTGTTTTATGATAATATCCTGGTCGGTAGTTTAAGTGGACAAGTAAGTACTAGTAATGCCAGATCTAGTGTGTTTAAGGTGGCCCATCTGAAATAATTATTATAATACAGGGGCGTAACTTTTGAAAAATTTTTGGGGTGGCTAGAGGTCGGGTGTTTATGCAGGCCATCGGCCTGCTCGAGCGCGGAGCGCGAGGGCGGAGTGGGTGCGGGAGGGGCGCAGCGCCCTCCCGCAAGGGGGGTCCGAGGGTCTCCCCCGGAAAAAAATTATAAAATTACTACGTAGATATGCAATTTCGGGACATTTAAGGTGTAAAATTACTGCTCAAAATAATTGGATATTAAATATGTATAGTCAAGTAAATCGAAGTAGAACAAGACAGTTGAAATTTTTCACGCTGTGATACATTAAACTGAGCTTTTCATAAACAGATATAGAATAAGTTTGAGCGCGGAAAAAATATAGGCTAAATTGATTCTCTAAGTAATTATTCCTCACTACTAAAGCTTCACTAGAAATTAGACCTAATAAATATATTATCTCTACTAGGCACACTACATGTAGATATAACATTACTAGTACTGACTAGTCTACTTAAACTACTGACCAGGATACTATCATGATACAAAATAAAAATACAGAAACAAAAAAAATAATAAACAGGTAAGTCTGCTAACACTAGCACCAAAAGATTTTGCGTTTTCATTCTCCAGAAAAAATATTTTTTCCTACACTGACAAGAATCAGAACAGAATCAATTAATTAAATAAGACAATAGGCGTATTCGGATATTGCACCGTGCAAGCTTATAAATAGCAATCTGCGGCAATAACAATATATTTTATTCAATAATATAGCGCTAGCTATAACGCAAGCCGTGCCTGGCAATAATAATATAAAATATATTCACTTAGCGAGGGGATTTCCCTTCAAAGCAAGCACTAGTCACGCCTGAACGCTCAGGTTGTATTCGGACAGTTAGACCAGTGCTATATGAACCAGTACCAGTTTCCGAATACGCCTAATATATACATGTATTATTATAATTATTATAATTCATTATAAAAATATAAATTTATTATTATTATATTTTATTAATATCTATTTTTAATAATATCAAAACCCCACTCATGTAGCCACCAAATCTAGCAATAAGCTTTGCTCACACACGTACTAACAATCTACTTGGAAGCCTATACAATGTTCATCTTTTTATTGGAGGACGGAGGTTGTAAAGAAGCAGTTATAATTTAAAAAGTAGCAACAAGTTATTTGGTCTGTACGGAAAATTCCAAGTTATGTAGCTTGAGATTAAAGTAATTCATGGAGCCGGTTTGGCTTTATATTCAATATTCTACATATTATGCAACGGCAATTATAAGTAGCTACAAACCTTGGGCTAATCACCCTGATTGTAAATGATGATTGGCTATTTCTAGTAATCCGATAATTTGATTGGCTTGTGGGAAAGTAGCGTGTCGCATAAATTATATTCTCTACTACATCCTTAGAAATACGTAGTAAGGAAAACTTTACCGCGGTCATAGGAGAGGATAACTCTATGGCCGCCGTAGAATTGATACCCCTGAATTCAAAAACACCATTTTTGGCCCACTTTATTTTGAAATTTAGGGGCGGCCATGCCGCTCTGCCGCCCCTAAAGTTACGGCCCTGTAATATAGGTCTAGTTTCCAGCAAATCTGTAGCAGTGAGGAATGATGATTATAGAAGATCATAGCAGAAGACAATCAGTTTAGCCTATATTTTTTCGGTACTCAGACTTGTTCTATATTTTGTTTATAAAAATCTCAGTTTAGTTTTATCCAAATGTAACACAGCGCAAAAAATTTCGAACTGTTCCATTTGTTTGTTACTTTGACAGAAATACTACTACTACACACCTAGTATCCAATTAGTTTGAGCAGTAATTTTACACTATAATCGTCCCAAAACTGCAGATCTAGGTAGTATTTTTCCAATTATTTTTCACGCTGCGCCTCTTCCGCACCCATCCCGCTCTTGCTCTCCACGATCGGGTGGGCCGTTAGCCCACATGAACACCTAACTTCTGGCTGCCCCAGAAAATTTTTCAAAAGTTACACTCCTGCTATTTAAAAAATCAAACTTGGCCTATTCAGGTATTTGGTGCTTTTACGTTGAACGCATACGCATAGCGTGTCATTAATAGATGGTTTAATTGTATTCAGTATAACACTGTGTGCCATTACACCCAGTTAGCTGTGCCAATAATTATTAATCATGATCATGTAATATACCTGTACATCTACACCAATGCAGATTGGTGTAGATGTATATTACATGCGGATTGTTGTTTAATAGAAATTCATTTCACCTCATTTGAAGGTTATTCTTTGAAAACCTACAAGTATATGCACTGTTCCATTATTATTGTACAATTTCAATCTGTGATGTACATGTATTCTATCCATAGTCGTCAGGGTATGCTACACGGACGCAAATTTTATGCGAATCGCATAAATTTTGCGTTTTGCGATTACTGATGTTGAACTTTTGCGAAATCGCATGTTTATTGCATGTTATAAATATTTAACGTCACAAAATGCGAATCGAGTGTTGATTGGCTACAGCTAACTTAAGATGCTTTGACAAGGTGCTAGCAGTTGAGTTTAGCTTTTAGAATAATGAAATAAAACCACTGAATAAATTAAAATTAATTTAATAATTTAATTTAAATTGTGCTATATTCTACTGACCCCAAAATGGACGAAAGCTGTATAGCTATGTTGTTTAAATTAATCCAACAAAAGACCAGCACTGTGGGAGAAGTTCAATCCTTATTATAAATTAGATCAACAGTCAAGCTATCGTGTGCATCCTAAACAATAAATTAATTCAAGTCAAGCCTCTCAGGTGCTCGTTACGTATAGGAAACATGTAGTTGAACTTAGTTTTCACCGAGCAGAAAGATTTCAACCTGCATGTTCTGATATATTGCTAAAATAGTGGAGGTTTCAATTTAAGCTATAATATGGAGGGGCTAATCCTGAAGAGATTGAATGTAAATGTATCACAACCCCCAATTATCATTTTGTAGGCTCACAGACTACATTAATTTCTTAGATTTATCTACTCTTGCCTTTAGTTGAATTAATGAGTAGACAACTTCTTTTGTTTACAATTAAAACGCAACTTCTGTGTAGCACCTAACAACGTTTTCCGTTTTTTAAATGGGCGATGTTCGCAGAAGTTGTGCGTCCATGTAGCATACCCTGTAGAGTAAGGATTGGGTATGCATTTGATCAATGTTTGACTTGATACTACTTACAGTGTAATATCATGATGCTCGAATAACACACTGTCATATATATTATTACAGTATGTCTCAGCTGACTAATCTCAAGAAGCTGAATATTTCAGACAACAAAGCACTGAAGGAGATTAGTAACTTACCAACATCCCTTGTAGAGTTGGATATGAGTAGCTGTGATAATATATCCACCTTACCTCAGAGGTAGGTATAAACATCGTAGTTATTCTACATGACTTGTATCTGAGGTACTTGTACCTTTGTGAACTTAGAAGATTGTATGGAATAATATGATTTGTAATGTAGTGTGAATTTATAACCTAACCTCATGCTACACTATGCTGTGAAGTTAGACAATACTTTGTAGATAAATATACCTAAATTTGCATGTACATGCATATGGTAGTACCGAGAATGTAATATCATGATGCTCAAATAACACAGTCAGATGACATTATTTCAGTATGTCTGCATACCATAATACTCTAATAGCACACTGTGTGATATATTATTATTACAGTATGTCTCAGCTGACTAATCTCAAGAAGCTGAATATTTCAGACAACAAATCACTGAAGGAGATTAGTAACTTACCAACATCCCTTGTAGAGTTGGATATGAGTAGCTGTGATAATATATCCACCTTACCTCAGAGGTAGGTATAAACATCGTAGTTATTCTACATGACTTGTATCTGAGGTACTTGTACCTTTGTGAACTTAGAAGATTGTATGGAATAATATGATTTGTAATGTAGTGTGACTTTATAACCTAACCTCATGCTACACTATGCTGTGAAGTTAGACAATACTTTGTAGATAAATATACCTAAATTTGCATGTACATGCATATGGTAGCACCGAGAATGTAATATCATGATGCTCAAATAACACAGTCAGATGACATTATTTCAGTATGTCTGCATACCATAATACTCTAATAGCACACTGTGTGATATATCATTATTACAGTATGTCTCAGCTGACTAACCTCAAGAAGCTGAATATTTCAACCAACGAATCACTGAAGGAGATTAGTGACTTACCTACATCCCTTGAAGAGTTGTATATGAGTCACTGTGGTAAATCCACCTTACCTCAGAGGTAGGTATAAACATCTTAGTTGGTATATCTGATGTACTTGTATCTCTGTTAAATTAGAGGTTTGTACAGCCCTTATGCTACACTATGCTGTGAAGTTAGACAGTACTTTACGTATCATAAATATACCGAAATTAATGTACATGTATAACTGTCATTATAATATGCATTTTGAACTCATAATGTGAATGAGTAATCATTATTATGTGGGTGCAAATTGTTGTGTAACAGAAATCGACGCTACTTTGTTCGAAAATATTTTTTTTAAATCCATAGATCCACTGACTGTCCGGTTGCTATTGAACTTTTCAATGTAATGTATAAATATAATATTCATAGCAGTAGAGTAAGAATTGGGTATGCATTTGATCACTGTTTGACTTGATACTACTTACAGTGTAATACCATAATACTCTAATAGCACACTGTGTGATATATTATTATTACAGTATGTCTCAGCTGACTAATCTCAAGAAGCTGGATATTTCATACAACAGATCACTGAAGGAGATTAGTAACTTACCAACATCACTTGAAGAGTTGGATATGAGTAGATGTGATATATCCACCTTACCTCAGAGGTTGGTATAAACATCTTAGTTATTCTACATGACTTGTATCTGAGGTACTTGTACCTTTGTGAACTTAGAAGATTGTATGGAATAATATGATTTGTAATGTAGTGTGACTTTCTAACCTAACCTCATGCTACACTATGCTGTGAAGTTAGACAATACTTTGTAGATAAATATACCTAAATTTGCATGTACATGCATATGGTAGTACCGAGAATGTAATATCATGATGCTCAAATAACACAGTCAGATGACATTATTTCAGTATGTCTGCATACCATAATACTCTAATAGCACACTGTGTGATATATCATTATTACAGTATGTCTCAGCTGACTAATCTCAAGAAGCTGGATATTTCATACAACAGATCACTGAAGGAGATTAGTGACTTACCAACATCTCTTGTAGAGTTGTATATGAGTAGATGTGGTATATCTTTCTTACCTCAATGGTAAGTATAAAGATGTTTTTCTACCTCAGAGGTTGGCTAGTTATTATAACTTATGTGTCTGTGCTATCGACATATAAGTGGTTTGAATGCTTATCAGCTAGAATGAAAGCATACATTACATGAGTGTATATTCAACTCTGAATGGTGACATTAGTGTTTGCAGTATTTTAGGAAATAATGGCGTAAAGTTAGAAAGGTATGTCATCTGTCCTACCAAGTGTTTGCAGGTGTCTACAAGTAGATACAAGTTCATTTCTGCAGTTATGGCCAACAACCTTAGCACCTCCCCCATTGTTACCCAGCTATCAGATAAATTGCATGTATTTTCAACAGGCCGTAGGTATTACCTAGCTCACTTAAACCATGCAAGTTTTACGTCGTTGCAGAGCCGAAAACCAGCTCTTTCGAGTTCTGTCAACAGATTTTACATTGGATGTATAATCATCTACTCTGTCCTAGGTTTTAGAAGCGAACCTAAAATCGAAAACCAAGTTTTGTATTCGCTTGTAGTGTGATGGTCGTATGTCTGGGTATGCGCAGTGCTATACCGACATTCACAAGGACTGTACACATGTATTGTGCATTGCCTAGATATTCACTATTCTAGTACTACACGGACGCAAAATTGATGCGAATCACATCAATTTTGCGTTTTGTGATTACTGGTGTTGAACTTATGCGAAATCGCATGTTTATTGCATGATATAAATTTTGAACGTTACAAAATGCGAATCAAAATGCGAATCGAGTGTCGATTGGCTACAGCTAACCGAAGCTGCTTTGACAAGGTGCTAGCAGTTGAGTTTAGCTTTTAAAATAATTAAAAAAGCCATTTAATGAATTAAAATCAATTTAATATTGAATTTTGATATATTCTACTAACGCAAAATGGACGAAAGCTGTATAGCTGTGTTGTTTAAATTAATCCAACAAAAGATAAGCACTGTGGGAGAAGTCCAATCCCTATTATAAACACCAGAAACAAAATAAGCAAATAACAACATAAATCAACAGTCAAGCTATCGTATCCATCCTCAACCATAAATTCAAGTCAAGCCTCTCATGTGCGTGTTACCTATAGGTAACATTTAGTTGGAGCTAATGTTAAACTAGCAGAATAATTTCAACCTGCATGTTTTGATATGTCGCTGCCCTAGTATGCAAATGTCCTAAGTGTGCACAATGTAAATTGGAGATATTGCAATGTCAAAATTTGAGGTGCCCAAATTGTCATTTCTTATCAAAAGATTTACACGAAAAGCAGTGTCCAGGTTGAATATTGATTTACTAGCCCAGATACAGTGCTTTTACATATTTGCAATGAGAGAAACTCCCAAATTTAACAATTTGTGATTGCAGTTAGGACAATTGTTCTACCAGAAAACAATGAAATGAGAGTGCAAATGTCCTAAGTGCTACTGAGTACAATATGTGCATGTAAATGTGGTTAGAAGATTGAGTTGTATATTACTATTTTTAAGTATTTAGAAATTGTGAACATGACAACATATTGTATTATGGTATATTTATGAAATTCGAACTTCAACAAGGATGCAATTACGGTGTACATGCGATGTATCATATAATATCCATTTCCATGTGCAATGTATATGTGTATTGTAGCTTATAACTTAGAGAATAACTAAATGATGCAGTCAGACATGGCTTTTGTACTTCAATTTTAACCATACAACCATTCTACAATAATTAGTTATGGTGAGATTAGTAGAGTAGTGGAGGGGGATGGAGGGGGAAATGATGTAATTTAAAGCATTGTTTTTGTTCTTGTGGTATATTGCTGTCGCATTCTCTTTGTGAAGCAACCAGAGCTGATAAAACTCTACAACAAAAAGGAAAATGATGTGTGTTCAGTCACACATACACTGGTGCCAATAACTCAGTTTTTGAAAATTGAAGCAGTTAGGACATTTGCATACTAGGGCAGCGATGTTGCTGAAATAGTGAAGGTTTTTATCTAAACTACACTAAGGAGGGGCTAATCCTGAAAAATTAAATATAAATGTATCACAACCACTAAATTATAATTTGTAGACTCACAGGCTACATTAATTTCTTAGATTTATCTGCTCTTGCCCTTAGTTGAAGTCTGTGACCTACAATGTATAGTAATCCAGCAACATAGAGAGTTGAGAAATGCAGTTTTATTTATTGGAAAATGATGGGTGTTTGCCATGTGAGCTGGTAGTGTATGCTTGTATCAGAGCCATCTCAATGGCTCTGGCTTGTTTCAAAGATAATGGTACTAGTGGATACTACTGGCAGATCACTGGAGCTGTAGTATTACAGCTGGCTATTAGGCCTACTAGCAGCTGTGTGCAGTATGTAATGTTATTATTATTATATAGAGCTAGTGCCGTAGCCAGGTATGTAAAACCGCCTGTGGGGTTCATCCAAGCACGAAATTTTTATGATGTTTGATAGCAAATTCTGAGAACCATATGGGGTTAAAAAATATGATATTGATTTTACATACAGAAATAAATCTTCTCTATTTCATCATATAGTTTTTAGTGTTATTAGACAATTCACTTGACTGCCAGACGGTTGCAAAAAACTGAAAATATCTACGCAAAAAATTGTCAAAAATGAGGATTCAAACGTGCACAGTTAGGGACAGCAAAACAAAAAGAAGAGAAACGTTGGGTTAAAATTTCGAAGCAACAGCTTTCATACAGTAGCCTGAGCGAACTGTGGCAAGTTGTCTTTTGACGCCAATTTTAAAATAGGTGCAGACAAAGAATGGGATGCTAAAAATAAGTTTTAGGAGATGGCATCATCAAAACTGGCATCACAACAGCCAAAAAACTGGAAGAATTTACGTTGTGGAGATAATTCCTAATTTTTTTACCTTATGTACACAGAGTATATTGTTGTATATAATTATATGATTATATCTAAGTCTTTTAATGCCTTTTATACCCATGTACAGAGGCCCGACCTCTCAGAATCCATTGATATTCATTTTGTACATGAATTGGACTATTATAAGCCACTTTTGTAGGACCCGACCTATTTTGGGTCGGCCGTCGGGCTTCCGGCAGCCATCTTGTTGCGCAACTTCCGGACGACCACACGTCGTCTTTTCCCGACGTCACGTTGGCCGGAAGTCCTTATACTATATAAAGGGCATTGTTTTACTGTTCATTGTCTCAGTTTTCACTTGGCTTTCAATAAAGACACATCTAATACTTGATACAGAGACTTTCACTTCCTTTTGCCAGGTCATTCGCTTAGCAAACTGCCTACTAGGTCGGATCACTCTCTTTCATTGTATAGTCTGAAGGTCGGACTTGAGATCAGATGGGTCGTCTTTGGTAGTATTTGGGCTACTGAGACCGCTCGATCTTTCATGTAATGCGAAGTCCTATTACCACTCATAGGCACTTCATTTCTGGGTCGATAGTCGTCCAAGGACGACCGCACCAAAACACAGAAACCATTACAGTATTCATTTGAGCAGGTCATATTCTGTCATACAATATGTTCACACAACTTGCGTATATTGGTTCTTCCAACTTCTGGCAGTATGAAATTATCAATATTGTAATGGTTTCTGGAAGTTCGTGCGGTCGTCCTTGGACGACTACCGACCCAAAACTGAAGTGCCTATGAGTGGTGCTAGGCCTTCTCATTACATGAAAGATCGAGCGGTCTCAGTAGCCCAATAACTACCAGAGACGACCCATCTGGTCCCAAGTCTGACCTTCAGACTATACGTTGAAAGAGAGTGATCCGACCTAGTAGGCGGTTCGCTAAGCGAATGACCTGACAAAAGGAAGTGAAAGTCTCTGTATCAAGTATAGATGTGTCTTTATTGAAAGCCAAGTGAAGACTGAGACAATGAACAGTGAAACATTGCCCTTTATATAGTATAAGGACTTCTGCCCGACGTAGTGTCAGGAAAAGACGACATACATGTAGGGTCGTCCAGAAGTTGCGCAACAACATGGCCGCCGGAAGCCCGACGGCCGACTCAAAATGGGCCGGGTTATACAAAAGTTGCTTATAATGATCCAATTCATGTACAAAATAAATATCAGGTAATTCTGAGAGGTCGGGCCTCTGTACATGGGTATAAAAGGCACTAAAAGACTTAGTAATAATCTTACAAGTATACACAATGATATAGAAGTTACACAAGGTAGAATGCAGGCAGATATATACATGTGAGCACGCATAATAATGAGTGTCAGGTGTAAGAGACGACTGTGCGTACCATTACAATATTTATTACATGTATTTAATACAAAGCAGCCATCTCATTAATGTAGACCTCAATTCTTTAACTAGCTCATTTTTAAGCCTTTGTACTCAAGATTATTAGAAAGGTTTAAAATAATTATGAATTTTATAATACAATTCTGAGACCCGCTCGATATGGAAATCGCAAAGACAGCCTACTTGACCACTTATTAATTAACAGGTTGAAAACCAGCACAAGAACGTGCACAGTTGATTATCTGCTGGCTGATCATCAGCTGTGCATAGGCTCATTTCAAAGTTTCAACAGACTATCAACTCTGCAAGCATCCGTAAACTTGGTAACAAAGTATGAACTTTTGAAAGAAAATATTGAGAGTCAATGCTGGAACGAACTTATAGACCCCACCAGTGCTACTAATTCAACTTACAAGTTTCTGTTGACTTTCGGTGAACCAATAGCTAAATCTAGCTTAGAGGTCAAAAACAAGCCTCGTAAACAAAATTTTAAACAACCATGGATGACCCAAAAATCGCATGCCTTGGTAAGAAAACTCAAAGCCCTTCACAAGTTATCCAAATCAGAGCCCTTCAATGATAACGTTCAAATTAAATATAAGAAATTTCGAAACTATGTCTCAAATGTGATAAAATCTGCATAAAAGGAGCATTTTTCAATTAAGTTTAAAGCCAGCAAGGATAACACCTCTGAGAAGTGGAAATTCATTAAATCTCTAATTACCAAAAAGAATGTTGACGATGGACCATCTTTTAAAACTCTTGGGGAAGATGAAATTTTAGACCCCACCGAAATTTGTGAGATATTCAATGAATTTTTTGTAAATGTTGGTGAAGAGCTCGTAGTCTTCCATCTTCTACTCAGAATTTCCAAGACTATTTCACTGGACTGCCCGAAAATCGCTTTTTCTGTTTCCACGAAACTGGTCCAAATGAGATTTTAACGACCATCAATGATCTGAAACTGAAAGAAGCAGCGGGATATGACCATATTACCTCCAGAGCTATCAAAGAAAACATTATAACCTTGTTACCAGCTCTCGGCGACATAATCGATTTGATCATTCATAACTGTAAATTTCCTAACAGCCTAAAGGTAGCCCAAGTAACACATTTATTCAAGAAGGGCTCTAAGAATTTAATGATAAATTATCTTCCAATTTCTGTATTGAATCCCATCTCTAAAATTGGGGAAAAAATCATAGCCTCTCAGATACGTGAACATCTTGAGCTTCATGATCTTTTAACACCAAACCAGTATGGCTTCCGTCCAAAAAAGAACCCAACTTTAGCAATCAACGACTTTTTAGAGATTGTTTATAACCGTTTAGACAATCATAATGCTGTCCAAACAATTTTTCTAGATTTTTCAAAAGCATTCGATACCATTAACCATAGTATTCTCTTATGTAAATTACGTTTTTACAACTTTAGTGACTAAGCCATTTAACTTATTAAATCTTATTTAACTAATCTGAAGCAGTTTGTGAAAACAAATACTGAAAAATCGTCATTAAAAAGTATTATATTGTTAGTGCCACAAGGATCTGTTTTAGGACCGTTGCTATTTCTGATATATTATATAAATGACTTTGTTAATGTTTCTCCAGCTTTTAACTATATATTGTTCGCTGATGACACCAATTTGATCTGTGATAATACTGTGATAACACCTTTTGGGCTTTCAAAAGAAGCACAATGGTGCTTGGCAAATAGACTTGCTATAAATTTTAGCAAAACAATGCACTCCTATCGTACTTACATTATCATAGCTGACCCTATTACCCATTACATGACATTATTATCCATACTCATTCAGGCATTCATTATTATCTTATACACTGGGTGTCTTATATATATACACATACTAGCAATCAAGCTTTGGGATTACACTTATATTGCATATTGGTTTTCCCCACATTTATACATATTCTCAGTAATTGTCTACTCTTGCTTGGTTGTGATTTAATAGAGTCTTTTTGCCATTTATATAGACATATGACATGTTTCTCCTTATTGTAAGCACATTTTGTGCCAAGGCCGACCCTTTATGTGGCCGACATCGGGCGGAACCATCCATGTTGCTGCATCAGTTCCGGAGCCGATACCATGTCGGCCTGCCGATACCATGTCGGGCTCCTTTGGCCGGAAGTTTGTTATGTATATAAGGCAGTGCATTTTGTGTTGTAATTCAGTTGTTGATTGCGCTTGAATAAAGCAACACCTCCTAACTTAAACCTACAGAAGCTTACTCTCTACGCGGGTAACTCCAACTAAGAATCCTTTGGATTCAGTACAGCTTGAGTTCACCTCATCCCAGGCTAAGCATATCTCTATCCACCCCTTAGACTTAGGCCGATCCCGGGTTCTAGTGAACCTAGCGTCGAGCTTAGGATCTCAAGGCTAGACAATCTTTCTCTACACTCCCTCGGAGTATAAACTCTACATGACCTACGTCGGTCCTGAGCTCCAATGAGTCTCGGCATCGGCCTACGTCTGATATAGCGTACAATACACCTAATAAAGAGCACATATAACTGTTCCCTCTTTTATGTAATGAGCAGAAGGTACACACCACTTTCCAAGCCCTTCCCATACTTGTAGCCCTCGGCTCTCGTATGTAACAGCACTCAAAACATTACAATATTTCAAAATTCCCAGAAAAAAATTTGACGTTGATGAATTCAATGTTGGAAAATTGAACACTGTTGATCACACAAAATTTCTTGGTGTGACCTTGGACAAGCATTGTGATTTTGAGTTCCATATCAATTACATTGTAAACAAAATCACATTTCTATTAACGATGTTTTGCTATTTGACAGAGTTTCTAGACCAGAAGACAATGGTAAATTTGTATTAAACTTTTATATACCCGCACCTTACATATGGTGTGGAATTTTGGGGACATGCCCCAGACTATTTTGACATCTAGCATTTTAATCAGCCAGAAGAAATCATTGCAGTTAATTTTAAGGCAACAGCCAAATTCACATGTTTCACACAGGTTTAAAGAATTTTAAATTATGCCTATTTCTATGATCTTCAAATATAGGCTTATATTATTTTATAAAAACCATATTTACCCTAACAAAAATAATCTTAATTTATTTGCGACTGTACACCCCATGACAACGCGTAAGACTTTGGAAAATCTACTGAAATCAATCAAAGTAAATTCGGAAATGGGAAAGAGGTCTATTTATTTTACTGCCGCTAACCTATTTGGCGAGCATGTGTGGGACCTACGAGGCCTATCCGGTGGGATCTTTGTGGGGCGCCTGGCTCCTCGTCTCTGGGAGTTTTGCGCATATTGGGTGGGCGCAGCATGTGTCCCTGGATGCGTGTGTCGGCCTTCTGTGACTGGCGAACCTTTGGAACGGGGCTGTCACAACTCTAGTTTCGAACTATCTGATTTTAGCTCCATGTTTTATTACCTTATTTTAACATCACCACTGTTTAATAATGACGACAGTCATAAACAAATAATAAAAAAATAATAACAGCTCATTGTGTAAATGAGCCAGTTGGCTGTTAGTAATAGTATTAGCTGAAATTCTGACCACATATATCTAGAAAATATGCATTCCTCAGCTTGGCTTTTAACCCCAATGCATACTATGCTAACTCATGCATATACTGATCTGTTGTGCCCGCAGTCTGAAATGGTCTACAGTAGCTCAGTTAGAAGATTGTTAGGCATCAGTGCAGGTAGACCTGGGTTCAACTCCCACTAGATGCTTGTTTGTTCTAGTAAATAATCGACAATGGGAGGATAACTCAAAATTATTCACAAATCCTTAGATGTGCTACTTTATCTACGCTGTGTTGAATATACTGCTGGAATGCTCAGAGAGAGCTCTTTTTGATGAGCTAAACAGCTTTATGGTGTTTTCATTTGGCTATCTGTAATCATGCTGCCAAAACAAGGATGTTCCTGAAACGTTGCGCAGAAAATTAAACATAATAATTAAGACGTTAGTAAAGCCTAGTGGAAGATAAAAAGCTTAATTCTGCAACTGCTTTTTGGTCCACATTTCCTCAGTTCATACACAGAAATAGCATGAGCTCTGTCAATAACACACTGGTTAGCAAATCCCAGTCAACACTACTGGTTATTATTGTTCCACACCTTCTATTCTACTGATAATCTTTAACAGACAGCTACAATAATAATTATCCTCGTCATCAGAACATTTTACCTACTGAGATGGACATTGAGTATCACTAAACGTTGTTGTTCTACTCTACCACAGTTGAAAGCAAATCCTGCTTATTCCTCAGAATGACATACATCTTTCTAGCTGTTACCTCTGCTCAGTTCCATGAACTAATTAACTGCTGTTACCATATCTGTTACTCTCTGACTGTTTCACAGTTGCCTTTTCAAATGAATTATTCTTATGCTGAAATACACGTATACAATATGCATATCTTAGCAGATATTATTATCTGAGAGCATGGTATTACTACATGTATATCTAGAGCCTCTAGTCAATAACATCAATACAAACCTTGTTAGAACCTAAACACTTTCTAAGCTACACACTTTGATATTTACAAGTGAAGAGAATAAATACTTAAACACAGTGACAATCAGTCAGGTCAGATCAGTATTCAAAGTGAAACAAATGAGGTGGGTACATGGTACATGCAATCTTACAAATTAGTATTGTATTGCTATCCACTTAATCTTATAGTAGCTAAGAAATTGGTGAATTATTAAAATGAAAAAATGCTCTGTTGAGATTCAAACTCAAAACCCTATGTGTGATAGTCAATCATTCTACCACTACACTATCAGGTCCACAGTGAGTGTGTGGGGAAAACTAGCCACTAAAATGATGGTACACACCTGCTAGCCATATAGCCACTAAAATTGAGATGAGTACACAGCGTATACTCCACACTCCGAATATGGGATCAGGTAGCAGTTGCTAGTTCATAAGCAAGGTAACATGGTCAAATTTATAATAGTTTGGTGACTTCATTGATATTCAGATTACAATTCATTTTGAGTATAAACTGCCCCGTTGGTTTAAACACCTCATTGCCAAAAAATTGGGTTGTTTGAATAACACCATTACTTCAAAAATGCATTGATTTGGTATATAATAGGCATATTCGGATATTGCACCGTGCAAGCTTATAAATAGCAATATGCGGCAATAACAATTGATTTTATTCAATACTATTAGCTCTAGCCATGCCTGGTTATAATATATATTGTTAACAAGGGGAATTCCTCTTCAGAGCAAGCACTAGTCGCGCCTGAACGCTCGAGTTGTGTTCGGATATTAAGGTTATGTAACTGGGGTTCACTAAAATTAAATTCCTTTTGACACTATATAGGCATTGCTACCTGGAAAGGCATGACAAAGAAATTGGGAAGGACTAAGAAACAATTTACAAGTTATGGTCTATAGTAATTTTGGGGTCCATTTACTACAGCTCCCATTTTATGAATGAAATGGCTAGACAGGGAACTCCGTCGTGAAGGTATGACACAATGTTACCGATACAGAAGAATAACCAATAGCATTGACATAGTACTACAGGGTGTATGGCGAACATATAATGCATCTTTTAACAATTTTTTTTCTGTCTTTGTATACGCAATATCCCATGCAAAACATATGCGTGGTGTATACTCTTATAAAATACATAATCATATCCACTATTCTAGGAAAGAATAAAGGCAGTTATTCTACTAGATATGTAGCAGCAGGTAGTGACAGTCTAAATGCCAACACATAAAAAATATACAAAAAAACAATGATTTGATCACGAAATTTATATTTGAATAATTGCAAACAGTTTGCAGCTCTGTGGTGGACTAAATGGCAAGTATCTGCGCAGTTTGCTAAGAGTTATCCTACCTAGTAAGTAAAGGGAAATCTTGCTGCTAAGCAACTGACAGGTTCCGAAAGCCCTGCCTACCTTCATTCATAAAAACAACATGGCTTAGAGAAATAGAAAAATTGATCGTTTTCAAACCAGATAGCGGCATTAGGATGAGTTGATGTTCAATATTTATTAATCTTGCAACGGGATATCGTACTACCGATACTATAAAACCTTTTAAACTGTAGAGCTTCTTTTAAATAGCTGAGTGTCAAACTAAATTAGCAAATTATTATTTTATTCACTCAAATTAGAACATAAATCTACATCATTAGGAGCTTTATATGGAGTAATGCACTTGTTTGTGCACTGCTGAATCTCAGACAAAGTGCTCAATGTTTACAACAGAGCTAATTAATATTTCGTAGAATCTCACTGTTTTATCTCTTTTATTACTATTAGTTTCATGCTATAATACTAGAATGAAATATATAGCAATCATCAGACAAAAGAGACATAATTAACTACTTATGGACAAGGACATGGTTATGGTGTTTTATATGTAGAGATTATTTGGCTTACTGCTATATACATGTAGCTAAAGAGATTAAGACTAATCTTGGTGTATCAAGTGATTCCATAGTTGAGCATGTGCTTACTAGAGTGTCTGCACGTAGATATGAGCTCGTTTCGTTTATTTAGTGTGGCCATGCGTTGTTTGCGTAAAATAAAATATTTCTCAGTCACGCATAAATGGCAATTTTTGGAAGAGTGGCTCTAGGCCTGTGCATGCGTTATTATTTTCCACCTGATGTTGAAGTTTAATTGCTGTTCCTTCAGTTCCCAGATGTATTTACTTAGCTCTGTGCTAGCCCTTTGGTTTTCATTATTAAATTAAGATTTGTGGTTGTACATGCGCTTCTTGAAAGTGTTTTCTGTCAGTCCTATGTAAGTTTGGTCTGGTGTGTTGGCATTGGGTGCTGATACTGTGGCTTGGTAAATTATGCTAGGTGCTAAACAATTACCTTCTAATGGGCAATTATCCTTAACTCTGCAGTTGCATCCATGAATAGCTGGGGTGTTGTTTGGTATTGGGTTTAGCTTAAGAGCTTTATTTGAAATATTAAGGATTTGTTTATTTTATGTAGCCCACATGATGAACGCTTGCTGAAAATGAATTTGGTTAGATATCTGAGTAATTGCTGTTCTATTTCGCTGTAGTTGATGCCAAAAGTTGCCAATTTTAACTTTGATAGTGGATCAAAAAAAGGGATTTCTCAGAGTTTTTGAAGCATTCACAAAGCCAAATAACTAATCAAAGACAAGCACGCTTCCCCATGCTTCAATCAGACATGGGCACTCGAGTCATTTTACTCGACTCAAGTTAACTCGAGCAACAGCTTTTCATTACTTTTAATTGACTTGTGCTTTTGTATTGTGTGAAAGCTGGGAATTGACTTTTACTTCTACTCTCCTACAAAGCATGGTGCTTGACTCTTACTTTACTCTAATCTCTCAGCTATCAATGATAATTCTATCGGTTTGGTGTAATTATGTAATAAGTCTTGTCCACCATAGAGAAGCTGAGAGGCTTATAGATAAACAGACGTACCATTATAACAAGTGCAAATTTGAAGTAGCCTTTGTTCCTCAGAACTACTATAACTGACAGAAAATCGGATCTAACACTAAGTATTACCTATTGTGTGTTGTCACACTTGTATACATCAGAAATTTGTGTTATACAACATTCCCATTGGTAGTCTCTTTGACATCCCTCTGTACTTTTGACTCTACTCTGACTCTAGCATTTTGGCACTAGTTGCTTGACTCTTACTTTACTTTTCAAAATGGCTGTTTATTTACTCTTACTCTACTTTTGACTTGCTTCATCCGATGAGTTGACTCTAAATTACTTTTTATCAATTGGGAATATATACTCTTACTTGACTCTTGACTTGAGTATTTGTCTGCTTGGCACATGTCTGGCTTCAATTGGGCTAAAACTATTGATAAATTAGCTACTACTGCAAAGTGAAGTGAGATAATTGCCGCCAAGCCAAAGTAATGTGAATAACGCAACGCAAATTGGGCAAAACAAAAGAGGATAACTTCCCACGATATGCGTGCCTTGCAGTCTAATACTATCCTACCCGTTTCTAAACACTTGTAGAAACTCCTAAACACGCCAGTTTATCTTATGGGAAAGAATTTGTTTTACAAATAAGACAAAACTCGGACAAGGTTTTACAGGCAAAAAGCCAGCGTAAGAAAAAGTTCTAGGAGGCCATTATTTTATCTCTTCATAACACCAGCTTACATGTAGGTAAACATTCATGCATATTTAACAATATTTTGCAATAATTTAACTGAGAAATAAATTATTTCAGTAACAGCAGGCAATTTTTTTTGGCGCTGTTTTTGGTCTTTGGCCCCCTGTTACGTTGCATCATACATGTATAACCTGATGCTAACGCTGAAATCTGTCCAGGCTCTTTCAGACATGGTTAAATATGTGGGAGAAATTTTAAACGCTAAAACTGCCTCATATGAACTGGTACAGTTTCCGCAGAGGCCTAGTGCACATAAAATGCATTGTAATAAAGCTATCAAATTTTTTTCAACAGCCAAATTAGACTTGTATATTTTCTAGAGCCAATTGCGGCTAGTAGATCAACATAAGAACTTTTTCTATTAGCCCAATGTGTGGAAAATACTATATATACTAACTACTGCAGAGCAAAGGGTCGATAAAAAATCACTTGATCCCTGGAAATGGTTATAATCTGTCATTGAAATTTCCGGAAATTACCAATGCATATTAATAAACAGAACGTGACATGACTAGTAAGGTTTATTTAAATAGAAAAACATAATATCTGAGAGAGCTGAAAACTACCAATAGTGTGTACCACTGTTGGTAAGAAAAATATTAATCTTTAGCATTTGGTGGTAATAGAGGAGACCGACCACTCACGAGACTGGTAACGTAATGCTCCAGTAAAGTGGTTATGGCGTCGATTTTAATGGAGCTGTTTGTCAAACTTGTCAAACCAACCGACAGCATTAAACAGGTGACTGAATATTTTCAGTCCTGTTGAAATCTGAACAGGGAGTATTTCATATTTTATACAATGAACCACCACCAGTAATTTAATTCTATAATTGATCAATTTGCAGTTCTGCTGGAGCAGGCAGGCAGCTTTGAACCAACATATTTGAAATTATTTTGGTGCACCTTGGTAGTACTGTAATAAATTACATACCTATACAGTAGTTACTACCTGTAATAAATAGGCACAGGTAAATTAAAAATGCATCCAAAAATTCATCTTGTTTGCCGCACCAAATAAAAAATGTCGATTTTTTTTCATAAAGCTCAAGTGAGCCACCAAAAATGAGCAAGTGGGCCAACCCTGTTCTAGCTTAACACTACAAGCCAAAGCTGTGGTGATTAATGAGTTGCAATTAAATTTTAATGGTCTACTACATCAATGAGAATCATGTGGGAATCTATTCGCCAAACTAAAATTGTGTGCAAAGGAAGTTAATTTTAGTAGTTTTCTGACGGTCATGTTTCACACTGAATAAAATATTACCAATACCTTGTCAGTATGCAAAAGAATAAACTGTAATTATAATTGTCAGTATAAATTTGTTTTTTCAACAAGTTGTCTTCCACATTGCAGAATAACCTAGAATAATAATATAATTATTCTTTCATGATTGCAGTGTCTCTCAAATGGCTGAGCTCAGGAAGCTAGATGTTAGTGACAACAGTTCGCTGAAGGACATTCCTGATCTTCCGACGTCTCTTGAAGAGTTGGATATGAGTAGATGTGCTATATCCTCCTTACCTCAGAGGTTAGTTTGTTCATACATGTATATGAGTGTATATACTGTCAACTAGTTAGTGACATTCATAACTACCAGAAGCTAATATTATATAACATGGATGGAATATAATTATTGTAAACAGTTGGTGCTAGTGTCAAAGTTTATTAATGATAATTTTTCAAACTTGGATGAGTAGAAGGGATGTGTGTTTCCATAATTTGTGGAAACTTTCACGCTACTCTAACCATTATCCGAGCTCAGCTATACAAAATTGCAAAAGATTTGACAAAACATCAAATTACACTATTAGTGGCTGATTTCATACATTTGTGAGAGATTCCAGTAGCTACTAAACTTATCATATTTGATATGATTTAAAGGAGCATAGACTCACTGTTTGTAGTATATACATATTAATAGGAGTTGTGTCAGCCAGTTTTGAGCAACGGTGTTTTAAATATAGCCAAAAGCGCTTAGCCACCATGGTTGGACATAATGCTCCAAATAGTGATATGCATGTACAGTAGATAATTTACTGGGTTGTTAGTAAGCGTATGCTTGAGTCTCAGGAATACGCCTCCTTGGCTTTTGTCAATATTAAAAAGATAGTGTCTATCCTTTCTCAAGCATGCGTCTTCCTCACATACTATTTCCGGTCTCATCACTTACTACATCTTCCTTTCTAACTCGCTTCTCTCGTTTAACAGATAAGTTCTCATTAAACCAAGTGCCACTACACCTTACACTATTATAACAATAAAAAGGCAACAACACAGCAGGAACTGTCCACAATTTACACTGGCACTGATACCTGAAAACAGTCATACAGCTTGAAAATTATATTTTCCTTCTTTGCAAATTGAAGTACATGTAATTGCAGCTCTATGTGTATGCATGCTACACCAACCCTTGTTTTTGTCAGTTATTATATCAATAAATCATTAGAACTAGCAGTTCAATAATAATGTTGGGATGCTCAGAGTGACCTCTATTTGACGAGCTAAGCAGCTTCATGGCACTTTTAGTTGCTTAGCTATAATCATGCTGTTAAAACAAGGATGTTCCTAAAATGTTGTACAGAAAATTAAAGCTGATAATTAGGACGTAACTACATGTAAAACGCCTAGTGGAAGATAAAAGCTTAATTCGGAAACTACGTTTAGATTCACATTTCTTCATTTCTTACGTGTATATACAATCATGTACATGTAAATAGCGCAGGCTCTGCCAACAACACACTGGTTAGCAAATCCCAGCCATCACTACTGGTTATCACAGTTCCACACCTTCTATTCTACTGATAATCTGTCACACATTCTGATAATACGTGATAATCATGATAATCCATAGTTCCGAAAAAACAATGGCAGCTGCAAAAGTAAAACTTCTTTCGAAGGTACAATATAAATTGAAAGATGCACGGTTGCAATGGTATATGCTCATGGATTATTTTTGCGTGTATCAGGCCACTTTTGTAAATATTTGCAAAAAACCAAACCCCTCGCTAAACAATTCATATTAAAAAATGGCCGCTTAGGCGTCTTCATTAAAAAACAAAAATCGTCTCAGACCAGCATATAGCGCATTGCGCGATGCATGATGGGAAGTAAAAATACGTTGAGAGCACAACTCTGGAACATATAACTTTGCTGCTGCCTTCATTTTAAAACATTGAGGAAACCACTTCACATGTGTATATTCACAACTTAGAGGTATTGAGCTTCAATTTGAGCTATTGGTTGTCTTCGTAGGCCTAGTATATTCAGAGATATAGCCCTGAGAAATCTACCCTGTAGAAAACTGCTCGTACAAACTTAACTACATGAGAAACCATTGTGGTGACCTTTGACCTGTGATGTTGATGCCAGGGTGCCGCACCACTGTTATAGTAGTAAATATATAGTAACCTTCACTAACAAATATATTTTGATCTATGGTAAAATATCCAATAATATCTCGGCAATTTATAGCCTGATGTACTTTCTAGTCACTGCCTAATTATTTATGGGAAGTTACCCACAGGTTCCAAGCAAATAGTAAAAATAATTGTGACACAGTCAACGCTGTTGATCAGTGTGCAGCTATGTTTTCATTTCTTTCATTTTTTCATTGCATGGAAAATATCCAAGCATTGTGCTCCTAATTACAAAACCAGTTGTGGTTCTTAGATATGCTGACACTTTTATTGTAACTGACTTATTCACTTTTGGATCAAATGCTATTATTAGTGATTAATCACTCTATCATAAATGTAATGTAAGCAAATAGTTATAGTGATTCAGTAAATGTTTGGCTTTATTTCCGCATGGCACCTACGTCATAGCCTATAACTGCAAGCGTTTTTGGAGGTAGTCTAGTTTGACAACTCATATTTCTTGAACCTCTGAGTCTAGGAAGTCAAACAAATATTCAAATGGAAGCTCAGTACCTGTAGATCTTGAATATCGACATGAAAACGTGATTTCCTTAATGCTTTAACACTAAACTATATTTGCTTAACAGCGTAATTAGTGAGAGGGATCCTTTAAGAGGTAAGCTGTAGCCTGAGTGGGTGAGAGAATACAACTCCATAGTAAGGATATAAAACAAACACTTATCTACCAGAAAGTAGATATACCAACTATACTACTAACTGATAATATTCTAGTATATTCTACAAGTTATTGTAGTATATCATTATACAGTGTAGGGTAGTTATATTTCTGTGGGTTTCTTACATGAAGAACATATCAATACTTTTACTGCATCTGATCTCCATAATAGAAGATTATTCAGAAGAACTACATTTCAACCCAATGAGCTGTTGGGTTATGAGACAGTTACATGTATATTGTTGATAAACAACAATTATTTTTGCTATTGTAGTGGCTGCCATTGAACTTTGTTAATTTTCACATTTATAACAGAAGAGCACAGCTTTGGAAAGAATTATGGTGCTATTTGACTTGATATTACACACATGTACATGTACCATGATACTCTAATAACACCCCTTGTGTGATGTACATCATTGTACCTTGCATGTGACTTGCATGCAGTTGGTTCAGTGTACATTTGCTGCTGGCAGGCGAACCTTCAAATTATGAGGTAGTGTGTCCCAACCCTAACTCAAAAATCAACCCCTTGAGGATCCAATATAATAAAATGCCCACTGTCTAATGTTAGTACTAGGTGTCTTGTTGAATAAAATAATGTAGTTTCCATACTGCATGTTACCGTGTACACAAGTTAACAGGTTGTGTTACGTCAGGGAAAAGTATTTTATAACTATTTACGTTTAGGTTTACTTACTTCTCTCAGGTCTAAACAAAATGCGCTGCAAGGAGTTGTAGTCCAATATTTTATAAATAGAATTTGTTTTCTCTTTGATGACAATCATGTGATTACCAGTGATAGATGGATGAAATGGTAGTTATTCCTTGTTACAATACAAGCATTGTATTGTAATATTACAATATTCCTTATTGTAATACAATACAGCAGTAATACAGTAAATGACATGATAGACACCTATCACAATAGGACGTATTGAAAGTGTATATGGAATAGTGTGATGAACCCTGTGTTATAAATGAGGTACCAATCATGGGCACACATCAGCAGCTATCGGTTATACCAAGAAGTTGTCCTCCCTTTTTCCTTCTGTTTAAATAATGGAGGACAACTTCTGATTGCGATCGACAGCTCAAGAGTGATCATACTACCAACCTATGGGAAATGTCATCAGAATGCAGGCACAGTGCACTCACCTATTTTGAGGTAGTGTGTACCCACCCTAACTCAAAAAGCAATCCCTTGAACATCAAATCTACATGCACTAATTATCGGTCAAAATATTACCATAGATGAATGTGTTGTGCGCAGTTGGCTCAGTTGAAAGTTTACTACATACAATGGTTTTCCAATCAAGTATTTCAGCTACTGATTATGTACAATTTTATGGTCATCATGTAACTACAGTACGATGTACATGTACCAGTGGAAAGTGGAAATGCAGTGAGTGGTACACCAGCCCAATTCTGTATAATATATGCAACAAACTACTGAAGGAGATTAGTGACCTACAAACATTCATTGAAGAGTTGGATATGCATTTGTGTCACTCATTATCCAGCTTATCAAAGAGGTTGGCATCCATGTGTGTAGCTGCTAGTTATGCAACTCAGATTTGAATCTATGTGGGTATGTGGGTATGTACATATTTTATAGGATGTGGTTATAATTACATGCATGGTTATGATATACGTTGTTCTCAGGGGTTTGTTGAATATAAACGAACCCCGAAACACGTCAGCCACACATTCGCTAGTCAAGCAGATGTAGATTTATTTCCTCATACATGTACATGTACATATAATACATTAATGGGTGAAGTCTGTGAATTCTTCAATAACACATGTGAGTAATTCTAAAATTGAATGTCAGATTGTGTTCAAAAGCAATTTCAGTTTCTGTATGATGTCAGTCATGAGTTCTGTAATAATAAGAAAGCAATAACATAACTTCATTATAATTGCTAATCACTTCTCTAATTACTGTTAAGAGGTAGAAAATGTCATGGAGTGGAGCGTATGTGAACAATAGACAAAATGTCCACTCAATCAGATACATGTAAATTCACTTTATAATACAAATGGTCAACTAATCAACATGTTTAGGCTACAAAAGTTTTCGTAGCTGACGCACTAGTTTTTAAGAAATTATAATTTTGCTATGACGTTCTGTGCTTGTCTGTGTGTGGAAAAAAGGTGAAAAATCACTACCAAAAAACCAGTAAATCTAGCAACACCATTTAAACCCTTATCTTGAAGTAGACTTTTGATCGAGTGGACATAAACGACTCTACACCAATTTTGTATCTTTTGCCTATACATCAAAAATAGTAAAACTGTATATTTGTTGGTTTTGGGCCGGTTTTTGCGCAGCCTCAGGGTGAAACAACTCTTGAGTAAAAATATTTCATATGCTTCCGAAGCATGCAAAACCTGATAAATACCAGTGCTAACTTATTTGTGTATATTGTTATGGCCATGCGCATAATTACATATTTTTATAACATACAGATAATATCATTTATCGTCAAACGCTGACAAAGTTTTGGCTCAATCACAGTCACGTCTTTTTAACACATAGTTTCACTTCTTTACACTTTGTTGTACATTTGTTTTATATGCTTGGATTTGATCTTCGGACATTTCACATTTCCATTGATCTGTACTTGCACCAAAAAAGATAATTCTATCTGTATGTAATGTTTGTGTAAATAGGACTAGTTTATTTCTGTTTAATATTTTAATTGCCATACTAAATAAGACTGATACAACATATTTTGTACAGAGACATATGATTATTGTAAGCTGTACCTGTCATGTATATAATTAACAAAATATGATAGTGGAGCATTACTTAATACATTTATGCATAAATGAGAAATAATGTTCCATTTTATAGGCATGTTACCAAATACTGCTGATGAGATTTACACTAAACTATATGAATTTTCTAGTTTTACTGGCTGGTTGAAAGAGGAAGTATCATGGTATTATGTGCTGAGTTGCAGAATATGTAGGTTTGACTATAATTATGCAGTTACAGTTACCATCCTGATCTTTCTGAGTAGGATTGCCACTAATGTTTTTTCCATATTATGTTCATTTTCTAGCGGTATGTGGTTGTTATACATGGTTGTTAAAATACATGTATCTGCATACACGATAGAAACTAAAGAAACTAGGAGGCATGAATAATGGTTTTACTTGACAATATTAACAACTTGTGTAGCTCAATTATTACAATTATTGATTGGCTACGCTGAGCTAAATGCCATTTATGCAACCATGGGAGCATTCTGCAACCATGCCAATGCCATGCCAATGCCAATGCCAATGCCAATGCAAAGTATGAAAATGTGGGTAAACACTGAGGTGTGGTGAATTGTGTATTTAGTGTAGTGAAAACAATTATAAAACTGCTAAATGATATCCAGGTGTTCCTCTAGAAAAATACTTCTATAAATCACATTCTATGTCACCAGAATGTGTATGAATATCACCACTGGGCCCTAATTCTTACGAGCTTTTTAAATATGTAATGTATTTTTGTACCTCCTGCAGGAATTGTTCTAGGTCCAATTTAGCGGTTTACCCTTTGCAAGAGAGGGCAACTCCTAGCTTTTGCCTGGTACCTTTGTTAGGAAAGCCATATATAATGCAGCAAGAAGTAAATAGGTCCGTAGAAATTTCTATTATTAGGCACTGGTCATAGTTACGATAAACAGCATGTCAATAATGTCAGTAAACGACTTTTGCATTTCTATGAATATTTTCAAGCTTGCAGAATTGACAAGCATAGGTTAAATTCTACGCGATGGTGACCTTTTCAAACAATAATATTTGGGTAAATCTGTCTGCTGACCTACAATGTACGTGTACTATCTGAAATGTTTCAACTGGCATCATTCCATTTTTAAACTGATTTAAAGATGAGAAAGTTACCATATTATTTCAGTCGTTCTCTTCAGAAAATTGTGATTTTATTTTGTACTAATCAGTGGCTTAGTTTGGTTTTACAATGGATGTATGACGCATTGGGGACCAATTAAATTTCATTTGCGTGAGTCATTAATGAATTTTTTGCCAAGCCAAAGCTGTGATGAGTAATGAGTTGCATTCAAATTTAAGTGGTTTACAACACTAATAGGAAGAATTGGTTAATTCATTCGACAAAAAATGTTCATTTTAGTAGTTTTGTGAGGGCCATGTCTCACATTAAAAAAGTATTGCTATCGGTATGCTAAAGGGTAAACTAAAATAATCGTCAGCACATTTTGTCTTTTTACCAATTTTTTTCAATTTGACTGGGCGTGAAAAGTAAACAAAGTTACCATGATGTAGGCCCTCTGTTGAGAAGGATCATGGATAAAAGTCAATGTTGCACAAAACGAAAAATTAAAAATTACAAATTAAGCTGTAGTGGTCTACAACACTAATAAGAACGATTGAGTAATCCATTCAACAAAATAAAATTGTGTTTATCTGCAAACAAAGTTGATTTTGGTAGTATATTGTAATGGTTTCTGGTTTTTGAGCGGCCGTCCTTGGACGACTGCGGACCCAAGAAATGAACTGCCTATGAGTGGTGCTAGGCCTTCTCATTACATGAAAGATCTAGCGGTCTCAGTGGCCCAATAACAACCAGAGACGACCCATCTGGTCCCAAGTCGACCTTCAGACTATGCGTTGAAAGAGAGTGATCCGACCTAGTAGGCGGTTTGCTAAGCGAATGACCTGACGAAAGGAAGTGAAAGTCTCTGTATCAAGTATAGATGTGTCTTTATTGAAAGCCAAGTGAAGACTGAGACATTGAACAGTGAAACAGTGCCCTTTATATAGTATAAGGACTTCCGCCCGACGTAGTGTCGGGAAAAGACAAACGTAAGGTCGTCCGGAAGTTGCGCAACAACATGGCCGCCGGAAGCCCGACGGCCGACCCAAAATAGGTCGGGTTCTACAAAAGTTACTTATAATTGTCCAATTCATGTACAAAATGAATATCAATGGATTTTGAGAGGTCGGGCCTCTGTACATGAGTCTAAAAGGCATTAAAAGACTTAGTACTAATCATACATGAATGCACATCAGTATGTAATGGGTATAAACACATGGATACACGTATATAGACAGTAATTAAATGGTTTAAAATGCAATACAATTGAATGTGGGTATACGAGCAGCTAGTTATGAAAGTTTGAGTGTCAGCTGAGTAGCGCTGTGACACTTACTATGCACTTAGCGTGCTGTAGGGCTTTGTCCGGTAGCTGGAGTCGTATACAAATGTCCTGTACCATTACAATATACTGTTGGAATGCTCAGAGTGAACTCTATTTGAAGAGCCAAACAGTTTTGTGGTGTTTTTTATTTTCTTAGCTGTAATAATGCTGTCAAAACAAGGACGTTCCTCAAATGCTGCGGAGAAAATTAAAGCTGATAATTAGGACGTAACTAGAACGCCTAGTGGAAGATAGAAGCTTAATTCTGAAACTACTTTTAGGTCCACATTTTCTTATTTTATACATATAAATAGTGTAGGCTCTTCCAATAACACACTGGTTAGCAAATCCCAGTCAACACTACCGGTTATTACAATTGTTCCACACCTTCTAGTCTACTGATAATCTTTGACAGACAGCTACAATTATAATTATCCCCACCATCAGAACATTTTACCTACTGAGATAGACATTGAGTATCACTAAAGGTTGTTTTTCTACTCTACCACAGTGAAAGCAAATCCTGCGTATTTCTCAGGATAACCTTCATCTTTCTCACTGTTAACTCTGCTCACTTCCTTGCACTAATTAAATACTGTTACAATAATATATGTTACTCTCTGACTGTTTTACGGTCGTCTTTTCAAATAATATACTCTTGCTGAAATACATGTATACAATATGTTCATCTTAGCAGATAGCATTATCTAAGAGCATGGTATTACTGCATGTATATCTAGAGCCTCTAGTCAATAACATCAATACAAACCTTGTTAGAATCTAAACACTTTCTAAGCTACAAACTTTAAAATTTACAAGTGAAGAAAAGAAATACGTAAATACAGTGACAATCAACCAGGTCAGATCAGTATTCTAAGTGAAACAAATGAGGTGGGTACATGGTGCACGCATTCCTACAGAAATAGCATTGTATTGCTATCCACATAATCTTATAGCAGCCATGAAATTAGTGAATTACTAAAATGAAAAAACCCTATGTATGATAGTCAATCACTCTACCACTACACTATCAGGACCACAGTGAGTGTGTGGGGAAAACTAGCTGCTAAAATGTGGTACACATCTGCTGGCCGTGTAGCCACTAAAATTGAGGTGGGTACACAGTTTATACTCCCATATAACCACACTTTGAATATGGGGTCAGGTAGCAGCTGCTAAATTGATAGTAAGGTAACATGGTCAAAATTATAATAGCTTGGTGACTCCATTGATATTCAGATTATAATGCATTTCGAGTAAAAACTGCCTCATTGATTTCAATACCACATGACCAAAAAGGTGGGTTGTTTGAACAACACCATTACTTCAAAAACACATTGATTTGGTAAACAATAGGCATATTCGGATATTGCACCATGCAAGCTTATAAATAGCAATATGCAGCAATAACAGTTGATTTTACTCAATACTAATAGTGCAAGCTGCAAGGAGCTGGTCACGCCGAAGAGTATAAGTCGGTGAGTTATTTTATAGCGCTAGCTCTAACGCAAAGTTAGGCATGCCTGGTTATAATATTTATTATTAACAAGGGGGATTTCCCTTCAGCGCAATCATTAATCACGCCTGAACGCTAAAGTTGTATTCAGATAATATTAAAAATACTCCTATTTGAACTGGTACAGTTTCCGAAGACGCCTAGTGTATGTAAAGTGCATTATAGCTTTCAATTTTTTTTCAACAGCCCAAAACTAGACTTGGCCCAACCTGTACATTTTCTGGAGCTAATTGTGGCTAGTAGATCAACACAAAAGTTTGTTAACTTCATCTATTAGTCCAATATGTGTACAATACTATTACAAACCGCTGCAGAGCCAAGAGTCGATGAAAATCACTTGATCCCTTGAAGTGTCTATAAAGTTGTCATTTAAATCTCCGGAAATTAACAATGCAAATTTATAAACAGAATATGACATGCCTAGTAAGATTTATTCAAATAGAAACACATAATATCTGAGAGAGCTGAAAACTGTCAATAGTATGTCCCACTGTCGGTAAGTAAAAAGTAAATTTTTAGCATTAGGTGGTAATAGAGAAGATGCACCATTCATGAGACTGGTAATGTAATGCTCATGTAAAGTGGTTATGGCACCAACTTTAATGGTGCTGTTTTTTAAACCAACTGGTAGTATCAAACAGGTGGCTGAATATTTTCAGTCCTGCTGAAATCTGAACAGTGAGTATTTTTCATAGTTGTGCAATAAACCACCACCAGTAGTTCTATTCCATAATGGATCAATTTGTAGTTCTACTGGAGAAGGCAGGCAGCATTGAAGAATCATATTTGAAATGATTTTGGTGCTGCTTAGTAGTACTGAAACTGAATAAAGTACAAACCTATAAACAGTAGTTACTACCAGCAATAAAAGGCACGGGAAAATTAAAAATTCATCCAAAGATTACTGTTCAGTGAATAATGACCATATCCTAAAAAAAAAACATTACATACTTTCCACTACATCTTGCGAAACTATTAACAGTTCAGTTTTGCTAAAAAAACAAGAGTGTGACATAATTCTATGTGGACAAGATAACACCACTCCACAACATTCAGATTCTTTGTTGCTAACTTGAGCAACAAGTGCTGTGTATTCACACATATTCAAAAGATTTCTGTCATGACTTGTTTAGCGCAAACACTAATTACACTATTAAAACCATATTATTTGCTTAGTCGTTCGCCACATTAGGTTTTTCAGATTTTAGACATGTAGTTGGATAGAGCAGGCAATACTAGTTCCAGTTGTCAACTTACATGGAGACATTTTGTACAACTTTAATTTTAATTTCAAATGATACTAGTGGTGTTTCTTCCGGCTCATTTGCAATAGTTTCTTTGAGATGTAGAAATTTCTAATTCTATTTGTTATAGCTGTGCCAAAGACTCTTAATGAGTCATGTACATGTAGTTGTATTCCAACCCTGACCCTCCGCTGTTACCTGTTCAGTCATTCTATTACCAACTAATGTCTACGTTCATCCAATCATTCATTCATGCAGATAAGTTATTATCATCTGAAATTGAAAACTTTTGAAATTACTGTCTTCACTGTCCTTAAAATATTTATTTGATTTGCAAGTACAGACAGCATTATAATGAAGCTAACTTTCAGATTATTGTATATTTATGTTAGTAGTATTAGGTGTATTGTAGTGTTGATTTGCGGCACATACTACTCTAAATTACACATTTGATTTATAGTATAACAAAGCTAGAGAAGCTCAAGACCCTATTATTGCCTAAATTACAACTTACACATTTTCCTCCATGCATTGCTGGGTTGAAATCTTTGGAGAAGCTAGACCTGTCTGAAAATAGACATCTGCGGGCGCTACCGGGTGACATACTGGAATTACCTCGATTCGCTTCACTTAAGGTGGGTGGGTGTACCTCTTTAACCTCTCCACCATATGAGGTGTGTAAGAAAGGATTTGAGGCTATCAAACAGTACTATCGAGACATAGCTG
The DNA here is from genome assembly GCA_935421135.1 of Bugulina stolonifera. Taxonomy (NCBI): domain Eukaryota; kingdom Metazoa; phylum Bryozoa; class Gymnolaemata; order Cheilostomatida; family Bugulidae; genus Bugulina; species Bugulina stolonifera. The sequence continues at coordinate 3,170,977 of OW285197.1, read as the reverse complement.
CTTCAACTGCAGTAAGAATACCATTAGTGACAGTAGCTGTCATTGGTCAGTCTATGGCAGGTAAGACCAGTCTAGTGAAGACACTACAGAATCCTGACAACAAAAGAGAACTTACTGGCAGAGGTCCTGGTGCTGTCATTGATCAAGCGACAAAAGTGTTTGATATGAAGGAGGTAAAGTTTGAGGGAACAAGCCTGCAGTTCATTGACTTCGGGGGTCACGAAGTATACCAGTTGGCTTACAGAATGACACTAAGGAGAAGCTGTCTACCAGTCGTTGTGGTCAGTTTGGAAATGTACAAAAAGTTAAAAGAAGAAATAGGAGAGAATGAAGCTGTACGCCATCTATTTTTTGATTGGCTGCTCAACGATGTTAAGGAAACACCGGAAATTCTCCGCTTATGGATTTATCCCCACTACGTATAGGTCAAATTTGGGAGTGATCGCCCCTGATCTTGCTAATATGATGGGAGTTGTGGCATCCTTGATCAAAACTGGTGCGAGTGGCGTAAGGCTGGTGTCTGGTGTCGAATTATTCAGGACCGGGTCTGTAGGTGGCCACCCTCGACATATTATATCAGTACTCACTTGGAATTAGTTTCCTCCATATTTAGAAAGTTGTTTTAACGTTTAGTCCTGCTCTTATCTTGGATCCACCTGACTGTAGCAATATTGGTAGTACTCATTTTTATACATCTACTGCGTAGTAGTTCTTTCATTTTTAAAATAATTTATATGTTTCCTATCCTAATATTTGTATTAATATAAATATTCTGCGTTAAAAATTCATATTATTAGTTATTATATATTATAATATCATTATACAGGATAACATGTATATCAATCCAATGCATTTAATTTAAATTTTCATTTACATTCCAGCTAGCCAGCTAACCTAACAAATATTGTGTCGTATCAGCACCATTTGGAATTATGGTTTTCTCGGTGACATTCATTTCCTTCGTGTCTCTGTGGGAGATGATTAAATAGTTGTTGAATTTTAAAACTTTCACAATTATTGTACATGTACGTGTACCTAATTTTGGTTTACTGAAAATATAAATAAAAAAAAATTATTCTAAAGTCTTGGTACGCCAGTATCCTAGGTGTTACTTAAGTTGTAGTTACACCTAGTCAGACAGTCAGACACCATTATCAGATCAATGCAAGCTTGTGGGATATAATTCAACTAGAAGAAAGCTACATGTGAAATCTTTCCTTGGTACAGCTTTATCACTAGTGATTAGGATTTGTTAAAATGTAAGCTAAGAAATGTTAGAGAAATATTAGGCAAAATTCTGAAACGCAAATTGGTTCATGAAATGTGTATTTAGATATAGGAAAATTATATTTATCATTATATCATTATACTAGGCCTACGAGTGAGGCTGCAGGGACATTCATCTATTTTTCTATTATATTCCTAACTACATGTAGATAACAGAATAAAGAAAGAACGCAGATTGATAGGAGAAGAAATCCAGCCTTTAACAGTTTAGACCTTTGAATTAATGAAACTGGAAATACACTCTGACACTCTCGGATCTATGACTCTGTAAGTAACATAATATATATATCACAGTTTGGGTGACATGTGTGCACACTATGTGACTCTAAAAAGCATAGCTTTTGGAGTTGTCACTTCTTGGGGTTGAATGTGACAACTCCAAGAAGATGTCATCTACCTTGAACCAGTTTATTTATGTGTTATCATGCATGCTCAGTGACCCTGGATACCCAGATTTTCACAGGTAGTCCACCAATAAATATGTACAGTGCCATTAAATCAGGTGTTCAATCAGCAGTGCCTGCATTCTCAACTAAGTTGAATGCAGGAAGAAGGCTTTTGAGATTTTAGTGAAAGGCTAAAGTAAAGAAATATAGTTGTACATACTTTCCTCGAGAGATTAAGCTGCTGCAAGTAGGAGTGAACATCTTGCTGACTCTGGCATTTTGAATATAGTGGAATGTACAAGATGATTGCATCAGTATCAATTTTCTGTTTCTATAATCAAACATTAAATAACTTTGTAGGTGACCTCAAATGAAGAACCTCTCATTGTTAACCTGCCAAGTATTGTAATGCACACATATACATGTACATGTAGGCCTACATGGGTGTAATTATTATTATATATTACAGTGGTACATTTCAGTGTATATATATACATGATTGTACCAGTACATGTAGGTACAGTAGATGCAAGGAATATAGGCATATGCAAGTACGTTGTAGGGGTAAAAAGGCTTGTACATGTATTTATTAGCATAGAGTTCACATTCGGACGTACATTATCATGTCTCACCTTTTACCTGTAGTTGAGGAAACTTCAGTTTGACAAATAATAAGCAGAGCTAGTAGGAGAGGCAGCTGTGTATCAGCAGGGGAAGCGAGGATCACATATAGTAGAATCATCTGAGTGTGACTGGAGGTATTGGTGTCCTTCTAGTAAGAAGATAGGAGTGGATGGAGGTGGTTGTCGTTCCTACGGCATGAGGAGGTAATAGCTGCAATAATTGTTCAGTATGGTGATAAACTAGAAGTGACCCTTTTAATATGATTGCTGAAAGATAGCGTATTTGTGTATATGTACTGTATATTATTTATGTATATAATATGGATATTATGGCTAGCATGTTTACCTGTTTTCGCTTGTTTGAACTCTCCTGTAGACTGGAGAATCTCTACTTACCAGAGGATAAACACAGCTGGTAGGAGAGGTAGTTGTGTATCAGCAGGGGAAGTGTCAATCACTAAAGACCGAGGATCATATATTATAGTAGAATCATCTGAGTGTGACTGAAAATATTGGTGTCCTTCTTGTGAGAGGATAGGAGTGGACGGAGGTGGTTGTCGTTCCTACGGCATGAGGAGGTAATAGATGCATTAATTGTTCAGTATGGTGATAAAATAGAAGTGACCCATTTAATATGATTGCTGAAAGATAGCGTATTTGTGTATGTGTACTGTATATTATATATGTATAATATAATATGTATATTATGGCTAGCATGTTTACCTGTTTTAGCTTGTTTGAACTCTCCTGTAGACTGGAGAATATCTACTTACCAGCGGATAAACACAGCTGGTAGGAGAGGTTGCTGTGTGTCAGCAGGGGAAGTGTCAATCACTAAAGAGCAAGGATCATATATAGTAGAATCATCTGAGTGTGACTGAAAATATTGGTGTCCTTCTTGTGAGAGGATAGGAGTGGATGGAGGTGGTTGTCGTTCCAACGGCATGAGGAGGTAATAGCTGCATGACTAGTCTTGCATGTAATACACCAAGCTATTTATATGTTTGCTTACAACTACGCTGTATTCAGCTATATCAGTTACCTCTGTGCCATTTAATGTTGCGGTTCCTCACTTTGAATGATCAGCTCAGTAATTTCATACTTTCTACCACCAATAACTTTGAGTGAAATAACTAATTAAGCACTGGTGTTATTAGTTTGAGCTGTACTACATCAGTTAGAAAAACTGGAACCCTGTGCACTTTTTTACAAGTGCCTTTCCACTAATTTTTATGCAAAGTAAATACTCGTTCCTATCTCCTTGTCTATATAGAGGAATGTACATGTACATGTTGTTTATACACGTACATCGCCTTGTCTATGCTCTGATAGAAACTTGGTTTTACACGTCTATATGTATCAATAATGATTGGTCTTACTGTTTACTTGTAGCTGTTCATCAACTTCTTTGAGCACCCGCTGAGACTTGAGATGATCTACTGTCTGGGAGAGAAACACACCTTTTAGTGGAAATGCTCTTTGAAGAATGCAGGAGAGTGGAGAACTTTGTTGTTTGAGTGTGGTGGCACTGGTAAGAACAGAGCAGCAAAATGCAAATTCTCAGTTGTAAATGAGGTTGTAAATAATTTACCATGTGAAAATGGTAAGATAATAAAAATATGTTACAGAATATAATACTTATATTAAGCTAATAGAACTGCAACAAGACAAAAAAGTCAAATGTTGCGTTGTGTATTACTGAAAGACGGAAGTTGAATTAGTTCCCCAGAAGCTACCAAAAAAAGGTGCGGAAAATTTGTGTGGTAAACTGAACAATAGATTTACCTTTGTAAGGCTCAAGCTGGATGCTGATGTGTGCAGCAGATAGTTCAGTCAGAGTGACTGTGGCCCAAAACCTAGGAGCAGATATCACAATAGAAAGCTTTGAATGGCTTTGGCTGTCCTACAAGTATAATATATAGCACATTTTGTGAATGTGCAATCCTTTACTGTACTAAAACCTTTAACTGTTCTGATTAGTAAAAGGAAAATGAACAAATTTACACAAAGTATATTTGTTTATTAATTTCTTACCTCTAAATTCCTGGAATTGCCATCTTTCTAATCATTATTTACAGTCACTGTACATTGCTTCTTATACTGTCTGATAAACAATCCTTATATGCACTGTATATATTAAATGATTGTGCACAATATCATTGAGTGGTCATATTGGTAGCAAGAGCAAGGATCATATATAGTAGAATCATCTGAGTGTGACTGGAAGTATTGGTGTCCTTCTTGTGAGAGGATAGGAGTGGATGGAGGTGGTTGTCGTTCCTACGGCATGATGAGGTAATAGCCGCAATAATTGTTCAGTATGGTGATAAAATAGAAGTGACCCGTTTAATATGATTGCTGAAAGATAGCGTATTTGTGTATATGTATATTATATATGTATATAATATGTATATTATGGTTAGCATGTTTTACCTGTTCTAGTTTGCTTGAGCTCGCCTGTAGACTGGAGAATCCCTACCTATCAGAGGATAAACACAGCTGGTAGGAGAGGTAGCTGTGTATCAGCAGGGGAAGTGCCAATCATTAAATAGCGAGGATCACATATAGTAGAATCATCTGAGTGTGACTGGAGGTATTGGTGTCCTTCTTGTGAGAGGATAGGAGTGGATGGAGGTGGTTGTCGTTCCTACGGCATGAGGAGGTAATAGATGCTTTAATTGTTCAGTATGGTGATAAAATAGAAGTGACCCGTTTAATATGATTGCTGAAAGATAGCGTATTTGTGTATATGTACTGTATATTATATATGTATATAATATGGATATTATGGCTAGCATGTTTACCTGTTTTAGCTTGTTTGAACTCTCCTGTAGACTAGAGAATATCTACTTACCAGCGGATAAACACAGCTGGTAGGAGAGGTTGCTGTGTGTCAGCAGGGGAAGTGTCAATCACTAAAGAGCAAGGATCATATATAGTAGAATCATCTGAGTGTGACTGAAAATATTGGTGTCCTTCTTGTGAGAGGATAGGAGTGGATGGAGGTGGTTGTCGTTCCTACGGCATGAGGAGGTAATAGATGCATTAATTGTTCAGTATGGTGATAAAATAGAAGTGACCCGTTTAATATGATTGCTGAAAGATAGCGTATTTGTGTATATGTACTGTATATTATATATGTATAATATAATATGTATATTATGGCTAGCATGTTTACCTGTTTTAGCTTGTTTGAACTCTCCTGTAGACTGGAGAATATCTACTTACCAGCGGATAAACACAGCTGGTAGGAGAGGTTGCTGTGTGTCAGCAGGGGAAGTGTCAATCACTAAAGAGCAAGGATCATATACAGTAGAATCATCTGAGTGTGACTGAAAATATTGGTGTCCTTCTTGTGAGAGGATAGGAGTGGATGGAGGTGGTTGTCGTTCCTACGGCATGAGGAGGTAATAGCTGCATGACTAGTCTTGCATGTAATACACCAAGCTATTTACATGTTTGCTTACAACTACGCTGTATTCAGCTATATCAGTTACCTCTGTGCCATTTAATGTTTCGGTTCCTCACTTTGAATGATCGAGATCAGTAATTTAATACTTTCTACCACCAATAACTTTGAGTGAAATAACTAATTAAGCACTGGTGTTATTAGTTTGAGCTGTACTACATCAGTTAGAAAGACTGGAACCCTGTGCACTTTTTTACAAGTGCCTTTCCACTAATTTTTATGCAAAGTAAATACTCGTTCCTATCTCCTTGTCTATATAGAGGAATGTACATGTACATGTTGTTTATACACGTACATCGCCTTGTCTATGCTCTGATAGAAACTTGGTTTTACACGTCCATATGTATCAATAATGATTGGTCTTGCTGTTTACTTGTAGCTATTCATCAACTTCTTTGAGCACCCGCTGAGACTTGAGATGATCTACTGTCTGGGAGAGAAACACACCTTTTAGTGGAAATGCTCTTTGAAGAATGCAGGAGAGTGGAGAACTTTGTTGTTTGAGTGTGGTGGCACTGGTAAGAACAGAGCAGCAAAATGCAAATTCTCAGTTGTAAATGAGGTTGTAAATAATTTATCATGTGAAAATGGTAAGATAATAAAAATATGTTACAGAATATAATACTTATATTAAGCTAATAGAACTGCAACAATACAAAAAAGTCAAATGTTGCGTTGTGTATTACTGAAAGACGGAAGTTGAATTAGTTCCCCAGAAGCTACCAAAAGAAGATGCGGAAAATTTGTGTGGTAAACTGAACAATAGATTTACCTTTGTAAGGCTCAAGCTGGATGTTGATGTGTGCAGCAGATAGTTCAGTCAGAGTGACTGTGGCCCAAAACCTAGGAGCAGATATCACAATAGAAAGCTTTGAATGGCTTTGGCTGTCCTACAAGTAAATAATATATAGCACATTTTGTGAATGTGCAATCCTTTACTGTACTAAAACCTTTAACTGTTCTGATTAGTAAAAGGAAAATGAACAAATTTACACAAAGTATATTTGTTTATTACTTTCTTACCTCTAAATTCCTGGAATTGCCATCTTTCTAATCATTATTTACAGTCACTGTACATTGCTTCTTATACTGTCTGATAAACAATCCTTATATGCACTGTATATATTAAATGATTGTGCACAATATCATTGAGTGGTCATATTGGTAGCAAGAGCAAGGATCATATATAGTAGAATCATCTGAGTGTGACTGGAAGTATTGGTGTCCTTCTTGTGAGAGGATAGGAGTGGATGGAGGTGGTTGTCGTTCCTACGGCATGAGGAGGTAATAGCTGCAATAATTGTTCAGTATGGCGATAAAATAGAAATGACCCGTTTATTATGATTGCAGAAAGATAGCATATATGTGTACATGTACATTATATTATATATTGTTATGTATATAATATGTATATTATGGTTAGCACGTTTTACCTGTTCTAGTTTGCTTGAGCTCTCCTGTAGACTGGAGAATCCCTACCTACCAGAGGATAAACACAGCTGGTAGGATAGGTAGCTGTGTATCAGCAGGGAAAGTGCCAATCATTAAATAGCGATGATCACATATAGTAGAATCATCTGAGTGTGACTGGAGGTATTGGTGTCCTTCTTGTGAGAGGATAGGAGTGGATGGAGGTGGTTGTCGTTCCTACGGCATGAGGAGGTAATAGCTGCAATAATTGTTCAGTATGGCGATAAAATAGAAATGACCCGTTTATTATGATTGCTGAAAGATAGCATATATGTGTACATGTACATTATATTATATATTGTTATGTATATAATATGTATATTATGGTTAGCATGTTTTACCTGTTTTAGCTTGTTTGAACTCTCCTGTAGACTGGAGAATCCCTACCTACCAGAGGATAAACACAGCTGGTAGGAGAGGTAGCTGTGTATCAGCAGGGAAAGTGCCAATCATTAAATAGCGAGGATCACATATAGTAGAATCATCTGAGTGTGACTGGAGGTATTGGTGTCCTTCTTGTGAGAGGATAGGAGTGGATGGAGGTGGTTGTCGTTCCTACGGCATGAGGAGGTAATAGCTGCAATAATTGTTCAGTATGGCGATAAAATAGAAATGACCCGTTTAATATGATTGCTGAAAGATAGCATATATGTGTACATGTACATTATATTATATATTGTTATGTATATTATGGCTAGCATGTTTTACCTGTCCTAGTTTGCTTGAGCTCTCCTGTAGACTGGAGAATCCCTACCTACCAGAGGATAAACACAGCTGGTAGGAGAGGTAGCTGTGTATCAGCAGGGGAAGTGCCAATCATTAAATAGCGAGGATCACATATAGTAGAATCATCTGAGTGTGACTGGAGGTATTGGTGTCCTTCTTGTGAGAGGATAGGAGTGGATGGAGGTGGTTGTCGTTCCTACGGCATGGGGAGGTAATAGCTGCAATAATTGTTCAGTATGGTGATAAAATAGAACTGACCCGTTTATTATGATTGCTGAAAGATAGCATATATGTGTACATGTACATTATATTATATATTGTTATGTATATAATATGTATATTATGGCTAGCATGTTTTACCTGTCCTAGTTTGCTTGAGCTCTCCTGTAGACTGGAGAATCCCTACCTACCAGAGGATAAACACAGCTGGTAGGAGAGGTAGCTGTGTATCAGCAGGGGAAGTGCCAATCATTAAATAGCGAGGATCACATATAGTAGAATTATCTGAGTGTGACTGGAGGTATTGGTGTCCTTCTTGTGAGAGGATAGGAGTGGATGGAGGTGGTTGTCGTTCCTACGGCATGGGGAGGTAATAGCTGCAATAATTGTTCAGTATGGTGATAAAATAGAAGTGACCCGTTTAATATGATTGCTGAAAGATAGCGTATTTGTGTTTATGTATATTATATATGTATATAATATGTATATTATGGCTAGCGTGTTTACCTGTTTTAGCTTGCTTGAACCCTTCTGTAGACTGGAGAATCTCTACCTACCAGAGGATAAACAAAGCTGGTAGGAGAGGTAGCTGTGTATCAGCAGGGGAAGTGCCAATCATTAAATAGCGAGGATCACATATAGTAGAATCATCTGAGTGTGACTGGAAGTATTGGTGTCCTTCTTGTGAGAGGATAGGAGTAGATGGAGGTGGTTGTCGTTCCTACGGCATGAGGAGGTAATAGCTGCAATAATTGTTCAGTATGGCGATAAAATAGAAATGACCCGTTTATTATGATTGCTGAAAGATAGCATATATGTGTACATGTACATTATATTATATATTGTTATGTATATAATATGTATATTATGGTTAGCATGTTTTACCTGTTCTAGTTTGCTTGAGCTCTCCTGTAGACTGGAGAATCCCTACCTACCAGAGGATAAACACAGCTGGTAGGAGAGGTAGCTGTGTATCAGCAGGGGAAGTGCCAATCATTAAATAGCGAGGATCACATATAGTAGAATTATCTGAGTGTGACTGGAGGTATTGGTGTCCTTCTTGTGAGAGGATAGGAGTGGATGGAGGTGGTTGTCGTTCCTACGGCATGGGGAGGTAATAGCTGCAATAATTGTTCAGTATGGTGATAAAATAGAAGTGACCCGTTTAATATGATTGCTGAAAGATAGCGTATTTGTGTTTATGTATATTATATATGTATATAATATGTATATTATGGCTAGCGTGTTTACCTGTTTTAGCTTGCTTGAACCCTTCTGTAGACTGGAGAATCTCTACCTACCAGAGGATAAACAAAGCTGGTAGGAGAGGTAGCTGTGTATCAGCAGGGGAAGTGCCAATCATTAAATAGCGAGGATCACATATAGTAGAATCATCTGAGTGTGACTGGAGGTATTGGTGTCCTTCTTGTGAGAGGATAGGAGTAGATGGAGGTGGTTGTCGTTCCTACGGCATGAGGAGGTAATAGCTGCAATAATTGTTCAGTATGGCGATAAAATAGAAATGACCCGTTTATTATGATTGCTGAAAGATAGCATATATGTGTACATGTACATTATATTATATATTGTTATGTATATAATATGTATATTATGGTTAGCACGTTTTACCTGTTCTAGTTTGCTTGAGCTCTCCTGTAGACTGGAGAATCCCTACCTACCAGAGGATAAACACAGCTGGTAGGAGAGGTAGCTGTGTATCAGCAGGGGAAGTGCCAATCATTAAATAGCGAGGATCACATATAGTAGAATGATCTGAGTGTGACTGGAGGTATTGTTGTCCTTCTTGTGATAGGAGTGGATGGAGGAGGTAATAGCTGCAATAATTGTTCAGTATGGCGATAAAATAGAAATGACCCGTTTATTATGATTGCTGAAAGATAGCATATATGTGTACATGTACATTATATTATATATTGTTATGTATATAATATGTATATTATGGTTAGCATGTTTTACCTGTTCTAGTTTGCTTGAGCTCTCCTGTAGACTGGAGAATCCCTACCTACCAGAGGATAAACACAGCTGGTAGGAGAGGTAGCTGTGTATCAGCAGGGGAAGTGCCAATCATTAAATAGCGATGATCACATATAGTAGAATCATCTGAGTGTGACTGGAGGTATTGGTGTCCTTCTTGTGAGAGGATAGGAGTGGATGGAGGTGGTTGTCGTTCCTACGGCATGAGGAGGTAATAGCTGCAATAATTGTTCAGTATGGTGATAAAATAGAAGTGACCCGTTTAATATGATTGCTGAAAGATAGCGTATTTGTGTTTATGTATATTATATATGTATATAATATGTATATTATGGCTAGCATGTTTACCTGTTTTAGCTTGCTTGAACCCTTCTGTAGACTGGAGAATCTCTACCTACCAGAGGATAAACACAGCTGGTAGGAGAGGTGGCTGTGTATCAGCAGGGGAAGTGCCAATCATTAAATAGCGAGGATCATATATTATAGTAGAATCATCTGAGTGTGACTGAAAATATTGGTGTCCTTCTTGTGAGAGGATAGGAGTGGATGGAGGTGGTTGTCGTCCCTACGGCATTAAGAGGTAATAGCTGCAATAATTGTTCAGTATGGTGATAAAATAGAAATGACCCGTTTATTATGATTGCTGAAAGATAGCATATATATGTACATGTACATTATATTTTATATTGTTATGTATATAATATGTATATTATGGTTAGCATGTTTTACCTGTTCTAGTTTGCTTGAGCTTTCCTGTAGACTGGAGAATCCCTACCTACCAGAGGATCAACACAGCTGGTAGGAGAGGCAGCTGTGAGAGGTTAGGAGCGGATGCAGGTAGTTGTTGTTCCAGCGATATAGGAGGTAATAGCTACATAAATTGTTCTTCTGCAAAAGGCTTCACGGTATTGAATGAACCTGGATATTTTGTTAAAACTATCTTTTTGGTGGAATTTGATAATGTATGGCAATTTGTCGTTTAAACTCCATTTTCCTATCTAGGCAGGTTGAACTTGGTTTTTGGTTCTCTTCACAATATTTTCTCTCTAATTGTTTAATTTTATGATCAAAGTGACCTTCTATTTTTTTTAACTTTGGCATGATCGCTTTGTGGGAAGCTCTAAACATGTTGATCACTTGTCCACTATCTCGGGGGGTATTCTCTAGCAGTTGCCTCATTTTTAAAAATACTTCAGCTGTTTGTATCGGCCAGCCGAATTCCTTCCATATCTCTAATAGATGTTCGCCTGAAATATTCAATATCGTACTGAACACCATGCATGTAAATATCTTTTATGTGATTCTGTTGCATCTCACCATGGATTCTACTAGATATTGCTAAATTTACATTACCTTTTGTCTTACGTTCTGGACTAACATAAGCTTGTGACTTTTCAGACCTTGGAGTGGCGGGAGGAAATTCAGCGTCTTCTTGCGTATTGGGCGGAGTAGATGTTTTACATGTACTTCTGAGCCGTAACTCTTCCTTAGGTGCTGGTGCTACTTCACTCTCACCAGCTATCTCTGTCTCTATATCAATCTGCTCTTCTTCACCTTCTTCAGGCAGATCGTCTACTGGTACCTCCTCAGTTGCAGACACTGAATTACAATTTTCATGATTATGCATGTGAATTTTGCTACATCACAAAACAGTATATCGAGTGTTTGCAGAGTTTGCGCCAGTTCTACGGATTTGAAAACGTACAAAACCTGTTGTACATGTAGATTGTTTGGTTTTAAATTTCTAATGAACTGTGTAATATGATACATACTAGATAAAATATCGACTGTGAGGATTCCCAGTTTTAGACTCTCGGCATTCTTCATGCAAAAGTCCCAGTCTTTTTTACGCTGCTCGAATATCTTCGCTAAAGAGGTTGATCTAAAACATAAATATCGCCAACTGAAAAGGTAAAATCTCTTCCTACTCAAATTTTAGCAGAGAATTATGGTGCTGGTGTTTTAGAACATGGTAGTCACATTTCACCAAAGTGAATAATACCTGTAGTGCGCCAGCTTTGGAAGTCTTCTTTCCCTCAGATCCCCTTCGGCGTCAAAAAATGTCATATTGCCATCTTCGTCTACCTCGTACCACTCTCCTGGCCCCCTCCTCAGGTAGTCGGATATACGGTTGAAGATCCATGTAGTTGCAGTCTACATGGGACAAATTTATAATATGAGCTTGGTGAAAAATACTTTCGGCCTTCTTGAAAACCATTATATTATAGTCATCACTATCTAAGCACTATATGCAGATTACCTTGTTTCTTTCCATAAACGATTTTGTTAATATGGTACGTCCTCTTGTTTCTCGACTTGCCAAACTTCGCCCTTCTAAGCTGACTTTTGAAGCGGCAGAAACCTTGGTTTGGCAAGCGAGAAATGATTCTGTAGCCATGTTTATGTCTTCTTTTAACCTAAAGTGGAGTCGCACCATTACTTCGTTGAATATGTTCTCTGGGTGGTGGTTGGTACATCGAGCTATGCTTCTACAGAAGATTGAATTAATATTCTCTAACACTTCATTTGGAGATTAATCGTCAGTAAACAACTTTAATCTAAAATCTCATATGTTATACATGTATAATAGTATTGTTGCAAAATGGGTTTGAACAAACCTCAATTCATGAAATAGTCTCTCTGCTGTTTCAGTCACGATTGAGCGTAATGATATGATTCTATATGTGTCAGGAAAATGGTTTATTATGCTGTGGAATGGTGCCCCAAACATCAGTCGCTTCGAATTTTTTTTTGGTTTATTGAAAATCTCAGAGTATCTAATGCAGAATCTATAGGTCATTAAGTAAAAATGAAGCGCATCTCTTGAATTTCTTTCTTTAGCTGGTTGGTACGCTATTCTTTGTATTTCGGTTAATGCGTACAACATCTGGTATATGAGCCTGCATTCTCTACAACAGTAGTCATACATTTTGGGTCATTGAAAACTATTTGACATGTATCATATTGAAAACCATTCCATTCGTGTCATTTGACTAATTTATTATTGTAGAATTATTCTAAAATAGTTTATTAAGGGCATTGTGAGACCATGGCTGTTAGAAGGAAACTTCAGGAGGTGCACAAAAATTTCGGTATGTCGGTTTTCAGGCATAAATTCCCGAATATTTCAAATATTTTTTCATTATTTCATCTAGCACCAGTGGTTTAATCTCTATTAAAATAACATTGTACCCATATTTATAAATTATCTAGTGTTTACTGGTTAGGGGTGAAACTATGTTGGGTATTTTTAGTGATAACGCCAAAAATGAGTGCCAACTCCACCAATATTTTGAGCGTAATGAAATTTCTACATATGGTGGATTGACCTCTTCTTATTGAATTGAATTTAGGTTTAACACTGTTTACGCTCGTACTTATTGCAAACTTTTTAGCGGAAAGTATGCTTTAATTACATTGCAGTATGATAGAATTGACACTGAAAATCAGCATAGCAAGTTCCAGTTTAGCCATTCAAACTTTGTGAGATCACATGCACTGCTGATGTCAGCATCTGAGAGCAGGAGCTCCTATGTTCTTATCTTACCCAGAAAAGTATTTTACCTGTCAATTTGAAAGATTTCGTCTTCCATCTTTTTAGTTAGACATATCAGGTATGATCTGGCATCAGATCCTTTGAGCTGGGTTTTGGCCGCTAAAATATGAGCAATATAGCAAATGTATTAATCTAAGACTGCTTTTACATTGTACATGTTTACCTTACTGAATATACTCGTAGTAGTCAACTTGGGTTTGTTACTGGTGTGACCGCAAATTTTAAGCACATGAACAACTTTAACGCCATAAACCATAAGTAGAAATAAGTAGAAAGTCAATAATTTATAATTTCATACCTAGAGTATCCTTGCAGAACTGCCCAACAATAGCCCTGGGCTCAGCACTTGCAATGTTGTGCGGCAGCTCTTCAAGAATATGTGTTATGATATTTTTCAAGTCATGCAGTGGCTCACAAAAACATACTTCATATTCGTCGCATCCTATTTCTCCCACGGTAAGTCCTGATGATAAGAGAGCTGGAAGGCGCACGACACCTTAAAATTACGAGGAGAAAACTAATTGTTATGGCCTGGAGTAAAGTATGGCAGAAGCATTGAATTGGAAATTTACAGTACAAGTTTCGACTAATTTTTCTTTGGTCATAATTCAACCAACCAAAATGCATGTATAGGTGTACATGTAGATGAGTACACTAGGTAAAACAAGAATTCACCTTTGAGTTCATTCCGCAGAATGCTTTTTAAATCCCCAACCTTGTCTTCTCCTTTGACAGAAACTTTTCTAGCTAGCAGTTCAGCTTCAACTTCTTGTTTCTACCGATAAAATTTGGGTTATTGTAATTACACGCATTCTGTTCTGATATAAAACAGTGGGGTAGCTGATTTTTGTATTTAACATACCATCAATATGGAAGAAAGAAAATGTATAGCCTCTATGCATAATCTTACCTTCATTGCTTGAATGTTGTAGACATATGATGGCTGTCTAACAGCACCAGAAGCAAAGTGTGCTCCCCTATCTTGAAGGTTCCTGAAGAGCTGGGTTTGCATTGCAATCGCCGGGTTAGAATAGGTTGAAACCGATGCACCACAAGGACACGGATAACAGCTGCTGGGCCCAGAACCACCCGCTTCAAATGCTCGGCTAGGCAAGTCACCTAGTGGTTTAATGTTAGAATCTGTTATTATTGTGTATCATGTATCTTCTCCACAACTTCTGCTATATAAGTTGGGCCTAACCAAAGCCCTGTATTATTTTTGAACATAACTACAATCATGTTTTGTATCATACATGCATACATGTGTTGCAAATTTATTTTGTTCGATATTCACCAGAATAAAATCTCGGTATGTCTGTGTAGGTTCTCCCTTCATGCTCCATCGGAACAAGACATGTTTTCAGTTCTTGTATTCTCTGTTCAATGTAGCGAAGCTGCTCCTGGATGGATGATTTGGACCTTCCAATCATATGTATATATGGCCTCTCCACCATAGCTTGAACGTTAGCACTGAAAACATACGTGAACAATATAGGATTCTCATTGGTTATTCAAATGATAAGAACTTGGTAACTGTATTTTGAGTTTTGGTATTAATTGCATTGATCATACTGGTTTTAAAACTAAGAAAGTGAGGAGTGAAGAGTATTATTCATTAGCCTCTAGCAAATGAATATAGGTAATATCTCACAATAGTTGAATTGTATGGGATATTCATTCATTCGCAGAAATTTGACTGAACTACTTGTATTTGCCATCTTGTGCATGAAAAATCTAAGTTGCTCTAGAAAAAAATGACTCATAATGTCATGTTTAGATAATTCTTTGTGTGTCATTATCATTTATAGAAACCAGTAGTACTAAAATCAATCACCATAAACAATATTGGGCTAGAAATTGTGCCATTGCCTATTAATAGCCCTATACTGTATCATTTCCCAAATGACCTGGCAACATTAAATGAAAGAAGATGAGCACAAATAATGCTCTGTCTGTCTTACCTGCAGGCTTCTGCTGGGGTCAAGTATACAGCCTCATCATAAATAAACCAAATGGCTATAACATAGTGCGAGTGAGAATCTAGATCACTGTGATCACCCCATACAACAAAATGTCTTGTAGTCTCTAGCTCCTCTAGATGTCCTCGTTTGTTGTATAGGGTGTCTTCTAGCATCATTGGATTTGCTATAAAACAGAAAAGTTACTCATACTTCGTTCCTCAGATTCTGAGAGCTACAAACCTACTTTGCTAAAAACCTCCAAACTTTCACTAAATTTTTGGCTTTCAGCAATAAATGCATACATATACAGTACAATTTCCAGTAGATGGTCCAATGATTTTTCATAATTATGGTTACTAAAAGAACTGTACAGACGGGTATTTCAGTGGCTCAGGAAGTTCAATCTGTACTACAAATAAATGTAATATTTTTCGTATTATAAGCTATGCATTGAACATTTTTGCTAGATAGCTTTTTCCCCTTGGAGCAGCAGCATCTTAGCAAGTAATTACTATTTGTACTTTTATTCTTTATTGGTTCAGAATTGTGCATCCTAGCACAAACAGAAGTTTTTTTTCCCAGCAGTGAAACAGTCTGCGTGAGCTGAGAGCGGCAGAAAAGGGATATTAAAAGTTGTAGCTAAAAATTATGTGGTGCATGCTTGTGCAGAAAAAGACTCATGTGACTTACAAATTTAAAAGTGGCACTACTAGCTTGTCGTCCAAGCCAATTTTCCCTAATCAGATTTTTCATGATATTATTATACATGTATCTCACCTCTGTATTTTCTCAACTTTGCATCGCATTCTTCCTCACTCAGGGACATGTTGTCACTCTTCCGCAGCAGACCTTTTTTTTCCATTGATTCCAAATGCTGCTTCCTTATATAGGTTAAGCTTATGAGGCGTCCATCAATTCTTTCCTCAACTGCAATTCCATTTTTATGCATAGTTTCCAGTGTTGGGCACATTGCCCTCCCTAGCTCTATTTCACCGTTGCTCATCATCTCCTTTTTTCGTTCAACTAAATACACCATCATGCATATCAACCACATAATCTATGCAGTCAAAACATATATGCTGACATTGTTTATACTACAGCAAATGTATCGCAATACATACTTCCATTTTTCCCACGATTTATTAAATGTGCATGTACTTAAAGGAAAATCCTATATAGTTGTTTTAAATTAGTTCAATACCAATTTTTTTCTTGCTTGTTGTTCGTGTGACTGCAAGTCTCAAGCCTTCATGTTTATACAGTGTCCTCCGAACACGGCCCTTAGTGGTAAAGTCAAAGCCATTGTTATTTGCAAATCTCTGAAGAATCTGTAATTATGTATATATTATGAATATTTTCACTTTCCATTGCCACACAGCCTAATCAATCAACCAATCGATTAAACATATTATACATGTATATATACATGTATAATATGACTGCATCTTTCTAGCTAAATATTATTCAAGTACATTATAATTCAAGCAAAATTATGTAGATCTTACCTGGGAAGCATTGAGTTCATCTTCACTCCCTGATTTTCTTTTAAGGCCCACTTCTCTACCAAGTTCCGCCCATTTACCATGTAACTTGTCACCCAAACATTTTCTTTCATCTGCTACTTCTTGCAACTTTTGAAGACAAAGTTCTTCATCAAACTGGTACAAATCTAATTGACCTACATGACTTTTCTTCGGGTTTTGTGTTACGTAGCTGGAACGGTTGCTTCTGAACTTTGAGTATTCGTTCAACGAGATGTTGCTGGAATACACTGCAGCCAGATCTCGTTCAATATTGTCTTTCTCTTCAAGATCTCTTGCCTGCTTTATAATTTGTCCCCTAATTGATTTTGGAACGTCACTTACAGTTAATTTCTTTTTTTTTGTAGCAGGTGTACTTTCATCAGCAGATAAAGACAGCCGTGAGATTGCTGTTTTAGTTGGTTGTTTATAGTTGACAGATACAGACTGAGGTGGTGTCGCATCAACATGTGGTAGAAGTAATTCACCACTTCGTCTCGATCTAGAAAACTCATTTTCAAGTCCGACTGTTTCGCTAGAAGACTGTTCAGATGAACTTGTTCCAGGTGAGGGAATTGTTGCAGAAGTTGATGTCAACAAACTGTCTGCAGTAGCACTCAACTTAGAGTCACTGTGAGTTTGCACATCTAATAATGAGAATACAATTATTATAGTCTATACAGAAGTAGCACATACATGTAGGCAAAGACATTTGTACAATTTTGAGTCAATTGTAAATAGAGAGTAAGTGGTCCTATGTGGTTTTGGACCCATCAGATGTTTGCTATAAAACTCTAGTTAATGTGGGTTTTGAATCACAGTTATATCTTTCAAACAGCAGCATCCAGATTTAGTTGAATTGTTAAAACTGTAACAGCACTCCAAACGAGGATGGAAGCAGATAATAAATAATTCATGGTTTAAAAAATATTGGGTCTGTTAAAACATTCTTAGTAAATAGTTGACGCTTTCAGAAAATCCAGTTCATACTTACTTACCTACAATCTACCTACATGTACCTACCTACCAATGTACCTGCCTACCTACACTAATACACTGTAGCTACATGTATAATATAACTATTTCCAAAAGCTGCACTGTTGTACATATCTTTGAATGGTTGTGACCCTTGGCTACAGAATATAAAGCAACTAAAAATAATTTTGAGATCAATACAGCACAGCTAACAATGTGTAAAATTCCACAAGTGAAACATTTTATCTTACTGCAATTAAAGAAGATCAGCTCGATGATTCAATAGTTCGAGAATTGGAAGTTTTAAGTGGCAAATGGTTGAATTTACTACCTGGTAACTTCTCATATTTTGCAAGAGTGCAAAACACTTTATTTTTCTTCTTCAGTTGAAAGATGTCATTTTTCCCACATCCTCGACAGTTGATGAGTGTGTGTTCACTCCTCTCTTGTGTTGATAGTGAGGCCCAGCATCCCAAGGAGAAGGTCTTGATGTAGAGGTCCTGTCCCTTTCGACCATCATCAAATTGGCTCCTGAAAAACCAGGTACATGATCTATATGTATACGTATTTCGTAATAATGGAAATGGGTGCACTGGGCACTTTGGCTCTCAGCAGCATGCTGCTCTATCTGCCAGTTGTGATTGGTGTGCAACTCTCTTGCTAACCACAACATGTTGGATGAACATTTGATAGAATAGAACCGTTACTTATTAACAATTAGCACCAATATCAGTCTAATATGATTGAAAACCGGAAATCTTGAGCAGAACTGCAATTTATATAATGTAATAGACTGTCAGGGACAATTACACTACAAAGCACCCACATTACTAATACACCGTCACTTAGGAGTTGTGCATAGCCACTATAAACATGTACATATTTTAATAGTGTCCATCATCCAGCTCTAGCAATTGTTGGAATAATATTCCATGTGATAATCATTACAATATTAGTCAATTACAGTTAAAATAGGCCTAAATTTGTAATTACACTTACATTTAACTGGGAATTTGTTCCAGGTTTTATTGCCTGTCGGCAACCAAGTACAAAAAATAAAAATAAAATGTGATATTTTGATTTAAGTGATATGGTAAACCGTAATTTTTGCTAATTTTAACATTTGAAAGTTTAATCAAGCATTTATAGCAATAATATTGTAGGGTGTTTGATCAGCAGCTCCCCCTAGTTTAATGCACTTACTGTTTCATTAATTGATCTGCCAGTCTGTCTTTATGCTTGACCCACACTCCATGTTTAATTTTCATGTTTGGGTGATCTTTCATGAGGTGTTTGTTGTATTGCAGATAGCCCTCATCATCTAAGCTCCACAAATAACAGTCAGCGTAACCGCAGAAGACTGGTGCTGATATAGGCATTATAGTTGTATGAAACAAAGTTATGCTCTGGTAGGTATAATTCAATGTTGAACTGTTGCTTACTGAATTTTTGTATTGTGTTGACAGTTAGGTGTTTCTAGTGTCGAAAGTCTTGCTGGACTGAAGTCTGTCCAAGATAGAAGGATTATATATAGGCCTATAAATTAAATTTCTATATTATTTGTAATTAACTAATTACTTTACCCTCTTTTCATTTTTCTAATGGGTTATTCAAATAAATTTGTTCTGCTTTATTCACAGGTAAGGTAGACACTGGAACTGAACTGGACTCAACTGATTGCCCTTGCCTCTTCTGTTTTCCTAATATGGGTGATTTCAGTCTAATCCAATTATATTATGTGCATGGAAGATCAACAAATATTACACAATTATAGACTGTAGTACTGTCACCTACTAGTCTGTTATGCCACATATTCTCACAAAGAAATTTGAGAGACAGAGTTTTAGCATAACATACAGTTTCTAGCACTAAATACAGAGGGCAGCTTTAGCTGTCTAGAGACAATTTACCATAATCGTAGCATACATTTAATCAGAGTGTGGAATTGGTCTAAATAACTCAATTTGTTCTCAGTGAAACTCCAGCCCCTCTGTGTACATGTTTGATATTACTTGTGTTCCATAATATGCCCAATGTAATTTATTTAATATATTTCCAGTAGATATAGCTAGATGTGGTTTTGGTGTAAAGTTTCGAAAGCTATTTGGTCATGCATGTACATGCATACATGGTTTATCATTTGTGGCATCACCTGTGTTCTGCAGTAAGCTGTTGCCAACAAGTTAATTATACAGTTTTATATAATAATAATTTGACTACAGTAAACAGGTTGCTGTGAATGATTACTTATGATTCCACTCTCTTCTGAGAAATTTTCTATTCAATAGACTTATTTATGTTAGTTAAATATATGTACCACAGTGCATATTATTTATATGTGTCAGAATAATCATGTTTACAGTTTTGTTATTTAGTGAGGCGAAGTGGGCTAGCAAGTTCTATTTTCCATCTTGTTTATGCTGTATTGTAAAACATGACAAGTTGGAGCTGGGAGTGATTTCAGGTTTCTCCATAAACAGAATAAAAATTGGGATAAGCAGCAGACAGCAATATTAGCATAATGTGACCAAAAAAGTTGTTTCCTGAGCAGCATGGATTTGTACCATCTGCCCAATTTATCTAAGTATGTAGATGGGCAGACCAGCAAAGTTTCAGTGCCAAAGACTGTATATTTTGGTAAAGTATACCATAGAACAGTGTGAATAATAGGTATTTTGTTATTGGTATTTACCCATGAGCACACTGGTTGTTCAGTCAGTGTATGGAGCATCTAGCCCTTTGTGAGGTAAAAGTACACTATTAGCTATGTCCACTTTCACCAATAATACTATGATACATTAGCAGAAGATGATGAGATATATTGTTGTCAAATCAACTATCTCTTTCTCGCTGTCACTGCAATGAGAAATAGTTATACCATGTTATAGCCTGCTTTAGAGCTGCAGAGTGAATTCTTGTATCTGTTGAAATGCGTTAGTGTTCTGCTAGATCTACAGTACATTACATCGTGATAGGACGTGGTCTAGTTGTAACTTTTGTTGAAATGAGACTAATTTAAAAATATGAACATCCTTCTATCTAGACAAAATGTTTACTAACATCATGGGCTTGTAATATTTTCGCAATTCATGTAATGATTGAGCTTGGGGTAAAGTTTGAGGGCCACTCACAGTGAGACAGTGTATTATGGTGAAGTATGAGTATAGCATAGAACAGTTTGAATAATAGGTCCTTTGTTATTGGTGTTTATTCAATAATACATGTACAATGGTCAGTCAGTCAGTGTATGGAGCATCTAGCCCTCTGTGAGGTACAAGTACTAATAGCTATGTCCACTTTCACCAATAATACTATGATACATTAGCAGCAGATGATGAGAAATATTGTTGTCAAATCAACTATCTCTTTCTCCATGTCACTGCAATGAGAAATAGTTATACCATGTTATAGCCTACTTTGAAGCTGAAGTGTGAATTCTTGTATTTGTTGAAATTTGTTAGTATCCTGCTAGTTCTACTTTATATTGTGATAGGAAGTTGGTCTACTTGTAACATTCGCTAAAATAAGCCCAATGCTTTCATAGTGCTGCATAGTACTCAAAACATGGGTCAGTTTTCTGTTCATCCAGATAACCCACCTGTCCGAATTACAGATGTTACACAATGTCAACACTGTGCACTAGTTCAAACATTGGTCCTCATGGTAATATTGGTGAAAGTGACTAGCTAATTATAGTACTTGTACCTCACAGAGGGCTAGATGCTCCATACACTGACTGACTGACCATTATACATGTATTATTGAATAAATACCAATAACAAAGGACCTATTATTCCAGCTGTTCTATGCTATACACGTGCTTCACCATAACACACTGTCTCACTGTGAGCAGCCCTCAAATTTTACCCCAAGCTAACTTGGGAAAGGGACAATTGGAAAAAGACAGTTCGAAACAGGACGTTCCACAACTGGACAGTTCAAAACAGGACAGTTCGAAACTGTGTAGATTACATTTAGAAGAACACAACTTGCAAATAATTAATTTTGATTAATTAATTTAATTAACCAAATAGAGAAAAAAATATTCAAAATAAAAATTTGTTGAAATCTGGTGGTTGGGATCAGGGGTTAGGCGTTTCGAACTGTCCAGTGTTGAACTGTCCACTTTCAAAACGTCCTGTTTCGAACTGTCTTTTTTGAACAGTCGCATATTCAGCTCAATCATTACATGAATTATAAGAATACTACAAATCCATGAAGTTTAGTAAACATTTTTTTCTGGACAGAACTGGTTGGCAAAATATAGTTTTACATCAGACTTTAATACTTCTGATGGCAAATTAGCAGCAGATGATGAGATATATTGTTGTCAAATCAACTATCTCTTTCTCCCTGTCACTGCAAAGAGAAATAGTTATACCATGTTATAGCCTGCTTTAGAGCTGCAGTGTGAATTCTTGTATTTGTTGAAATGCATTAGTATTCTGCTAGATCTACAGTACATTGCATCGTGATAGGAAGTGGTCTAGTTGTAACTTTGTTGAAATGAGACTAATTTAAAAATATGAACATCCTTCTGTCTAGAGAAAATGTTTACTAGCATCATGGACTTGTAATATTCTTACAATTCATGTAATGATTGAGCTTGGGGTAAAGTTTGAGGGCCACTCACAGTGAGACAGTGTGTTATGGTGAAGTACATGTATGGCATAGAACAGTTTGAATAATAGGTCCTTTGTTATGGGTATTTATTCAATAATACATGTACAATGGTCAGTCAATTGGTGTATGGAGCATCTAGCCCTCTGTGAGGTACAAGTACTATAATTAGCTAGTCACTTTCACCAATAATACTATGATACATTAGCAGCAGATGGTGAGATATATTGTTGTCAAATCAACCCTGTCCTTCTCGCTGTCACTGCAATGAGAAATAGTTATACCATGTTATAGCCTGCTTTGAAGCTGAAGTGTGAATTTTTTGTATTTGTTGAAATGCGTTAGTATCCTGCCAGTTCTACTTTATATTGTGATAGGAGGTTGGTCTACTTGTAACATTTGCTAAAACAAGCCCAATGCTTTCATAGTGCTGCATAGTACTCAAAACATGGGTCAGTTTTCTGTTCATCCAGATACCCCACCTGTCCGAATTACAGATATTACACAATGTCAACACTGTGCACTAGTTCAAACATTGGTGCTCATGGTAATATTGGTGAAAGTGACTAGCTAATTATAGTACTTGTACCTCACAGCGGGCTAGATGCTCCATACACCAACTGACTGACCATTGTACATGTATTATTGAATAAATACCAATAACAAAGGACCTATTATTCAAACTGTTCTATGCCATACATGTACTTCACCATAACACACTGTCTCACTGTGAGTGGCCCTCAAACTTTACCCCAAGCTCAATCATTACATGAATTGTAAGAATATTACAAGTCCATGATGCTAGTAAACATTTTGTCTAGACATAAGGATGTTCATATTTTTAAATTAGTCCCATTTCAACAAAGTTACAACTAGACCACTTCCTATAACGATGCAATGTACTGTAGATCTAGCAGAATACTAATGCATTTCAACAAATACAAGAATTCACACTGCAGCTCTAAAGCAGGCTATAACATGGTACAACTATTTCTCATTGCAGTGACATTGAGAAAGAGATAGTTGATTTGACAACAATATATCTCATCATCTGCTGCTAATGTATCATAGTATTATTGGTGAAAGTGGACATAGCTATTAGTACTTGTACCTCACAAAGGGCTAGATGCTCCATACACTGACTGACTGACCATTGTACATGTATTATCTAATAAATACCAATAACAAAGGACCTATTATTCCAGCTGTTCTATGCTATACATGTACTTCACCATAACACACTGTCTCACTGTGAGCAGCCCTCAAACTTTACCCCAAGCTCAATCATTACATGAATTATAAGAATATTACAAGTCCATGAAGTTTAGTAAACATTTTTTTCTGGACAGAACTGGTTGGCAAAATATAGTTTTACATCAGACTTTAATACTTCTTATGACAAATTAGCAGCAGATGATGAGATATATTGTTGTCAAATCAACTATCTCTTTCTCCCAGTCACTGCAAAGAGAAATAGTTATACCATGTTATAGCCTGCTTTAGAGCTGCAGTGTGAATTCTTGTATTTGTTGAAATCCATTAGTATTCTGCTAGATCTACAGTACATTGCATCGTGATAGGAAGTGGTCTAGTTGTAACTTTGTTGAAATGGGACTAATTTAAAAATATGAACATCCTTCTGTCTAGACAAAATGTTTACTAGCATCATGGACTTGTAATATTCTTACAATTCATGTAATGATTGAGCTTGGGGTAAAGTTTGAGGGCTGCTCACAGTGAGACAGTGTGTTATGGTGAAGTACATGTATGGCATAGAACAGCTGGAATAATAGGTCCTCTGTTATTGGTGTTTATTCAATAATACATGTACAATGGTCAGTCAGTTGGTGTATGGAGCATCTAGCCCTCGCTGGGAGGTACAAGTACTATAATTAGCTAGTCACTTTCACCAATAATACTATGATACATTAGCAGCAGATGGTGAGATATATTGTTGTGAAATCAACCCTGTCTTTCTCGCTGTCACTGCAATGAGAATAGTTATACCATGTTATAGCCTGCTTTAGAGCTGCAGTGTGAATTCTTGTATTTGTTGAAATGCGTTAGTGTTCTGCTAGATCTACAGTACATTGCATCATGATAGGAAGTTGGTCTAGTTGTAACTTTTGTTGAAATGAGACTAATTTAAAAAGATGAACATCCTTCTGTCTAGACAAATTGTTTACTAAACAACATGGGCTTGTAATATTCTTGCAATTCAAGTAATGATTGAGCTTGGGGTAAAGTTTGAGGGCTGCTCACAGTGAGACAGTGTGTTATGGTGAAGTATGTGTATAGCATAGAACAGCTGGAATAATAGGTCCTTTGTTATTGGTATTTATTCAATAATACATGTACAATGGTCAGTCAGTCAGTGTATGGAGCATCTAGCCCTCTGTGAGGTACAAGTACTAATAGCTATGTCCACTTTCACCAATAATACTATGATACATTAGCAGCAGATGATGAGGAATATTGTTGTCAAATCAACTATCTCTTTCTCCATGTCACTGCAATGAGAAATAGTTATACCATGTTATACCCTGCTTTAGAGCTGCAGAGTGAATTCTTGTATTTGTTGAAATGCGTTAGTGTTCTGCTAGATCTACAGTACATTGCATCATGATAGGAAGTTGGTCTAGTTGTAACTTTTGTTGAAATGAGACTAATTTAAAAAGATGAACATCCTTCTGTCTAGACAAATTGTTTGCTAAACAACATGGGTTTGTAATTTTCTTGCAATTCATGTAATGATTGAGCTTGGGGTAAAGTTTGAGGGCTGCTTACAGTGAGGCAGTGTATTATGGTGAAGTACATGTATAGCATATAACAGTTTGAATAATAGGTCCTTTGTTATTGGTATTTATTCAATAATACAAGTACAATGGTCAGTCAGTCAGTGTATGGAGCATCTAGCCCTTTGTGAGGTACAAGTACTATAATTAGCTAGTCACTTTCACCAATAATACCATGAGCACCCAGAACTAGTGCACAGTGTTGGCATTGTGTAACATTTGTAATTGGGACAGGTGGAGTATCTGGGTGAAACTAAGTATCCAACCTTTCTCACAACATAACAGTATTAATGTTGGTCACCCACTATAAGGTTACCATCACATCCTTGCACTCCAGAGCCAAGAGCTTAGGCTAGGTTGCACATTTGAAGCAACTGATTGATTAGTCTGCTTCAGATGAATCTTGCATTTTTGTGACTATGGCACTTTAGCTTTTGAGTCGGATATAACAATATCTTCCAGAAACTGTCCAAATTTTC
Organism: Bugulina stolonifera; assembly: GCA_935421135.1. Lineage (NCBI taxonomy): Eukaryota > Metazoa > Bryozoa > Gymnolaemata > Cheilostomatida > Bugulidae > Bugulina > Bugulina stolonifera. The sequence continues at coordinate 3,144,896 of OW285197.1, read as the reverse complement.
CATAGATCCCCGGTCTGCTCCTAACCCACTTTACCAACACTTGTATTTAGTATAATAACTCCTGGCTGTTTTTGATAGAAAACAGGCTATAACTGAAAACTGGTTCAATGCTAATAATATTTCTGTGATACCTACATGTACGTCCAATAAGGAGACTCAGCGTTGAGGCTATAACAAAATCGCAAAGTGCAACACCGATATGGTATGTGTAGCTAATATCAAACTATTCTGTATGCTAATATTATGTCTAATATCTACATTGTAATACAGGTATCCAATGCTTCAACTTTCAATGTTCAGTGTGTATGCAATACTAAAGGCTCCAATTGCATGAAAAACGTCTCATCAGTATCTGCTTCTCCCTAATGAGTAGGCCTACTAAGTGAGGTGCATATTTGTATGTATTAGCTATTTCAATGTGTACCAACCAGTAAGTTCCAACTTGTAAATAATGAGACGGCATGAACGCCATTCTGCCTTCACACCCTGGCTGTTAGTTTCTAAGAGAACCTAGGCTAAGAGCATAAGGGTTAAGATAAAGAATTCTCATCTGTTCAAGTCTAATGTCGTGTGACTTTTTTGAGCTCACAAGAACGGCTGACTGGTGGCCTATAGAAAAACATTGGTCTGTTTAGACTGAAATTGTGTCAGGTTACTTCTGGCTAAAACTATATGGCTGGAGCCGGAGGGCAGTCTCACAATAATATTGTGGCAGAGCTTGACACCAATGTAAGGAAAATATTCTGTAATCTGCTCGAAGCAGTAAATTTGGGTTAATGACTTATACTGATAACATTGCAAATAAAATCAAACTTTCAAGATCAAGTTTCTAGCAATATGTAACTGTTCCAATATAAAATATAGTTATCTGGCTAACTGGCAATAAAAGAGTAGGAACTGAATATAAGAGCAGCATAGCTACTAGATATATTATATTATGATTTAGGTTATTCAAAAACTGTTAACATCACATATTCAACAGTCATATAATTTCATACTCTTCACATTCAATTACATGAGTGCTATTAGTACAGTACCACAAATATTTCTCTTACATAAATCCAGATGATGCTAATGGGTAAAGTGAATGTACATGTAGATTGCTATTTATGTCATTTGGTTATGCATTGTAAATGGAATGATCTCTATGGTCACCTAAATATAATTGTTGGAAAGCTTGCATACCAAATTCACAGCACGCTGCAGGCTAAAGAAATAGCGCCGCTGACCCCAATTTGATATATGGACACCATCAGTATCCATATATCTCACTAGACGTCTGTCAAGAAAGTAAAACTTCTTAGAGTCAGAAGCACGTACTGTATCTGCGAGCGCCAGATTGAATTGGCGAGCTAGATCATGAAAGCCTTGCGGCACTCGGCGGGATCCCTCTCTCCTCATGACCACCGAGGTAAACACTATAACTGTTGCTGTGCCCTCAAGTCTTTGCAACAACCTCTTTGCAGCTTCGATAGGGTTGACTTTTCCTATGTCGTTGCCTCCACAGCACACAACTATGATGTCCATGTAGTTTTTTGGGATCTGAAACATTGGAACAAACATTCATCTCCTGTGTGTTGAATTTAAAGAAAAACATTATGGATTGCTAACATGGAGTGGATTTTCAAAACACATGCATCAAAACACAACATTGTTTGAAAGCGGAACTCACAGGACAAGTTGTTACGCGTGCACCAGGTAGACTTATTAGATTCACATGTGGAGTGTTCTCCAATTGGAAAGCGTATCCATTTTTCTAAAATTAATAACAAAAACAATACATCCTTCAACATCGACATTTACAGTACAAGCATGTTCATACAAATTGTGATAGTAAGCTATAATATGCTTTGATCATGGTTTCAGATGGCAATACGACCTCTTGGCTCCCAATAGGTGCCAAAGTGAATTTACATTGTAAAGGCTACCAATACATGGTTAAAGATTTACTCCACATAGTTCAATAATATCAAAAATAAATAGTGGCTACATGCAAAAGAATTACACTAAATGCCATGAGCATGACTGTTTATAGTGTTATTTACCTTGATATAGGAAGCAAGTCTTCTTACATAACTGTCTCCAACTATTGCAATTTTCATTATTTCAAGCTGTGTAGTTTGTACTGTAGATCTTCAAGAATTCAAATTGGTGAGACTTGCTAAGCAAAATACCAAACAGTATTAATTAACTTGTATTAAGCATTAATACGAATATATTTCTTCGCTTGTCCAACAGAGTTGTACCCTTATCGGTAACACAATAGACTAATAGTTTGCACCTCAAACAAAGTAATTAAATTAATTTAAAGCTGCATCCTACACGATGACCAAAATTAATAAAAAAACAACTGGAATTTAACAAAAAAAATTTGCAGCATCGATTTATCACATGTTCATGGTGTCATAATGCAATGTTCTATGCTCCAACCTTCAATCCGAGAAAAAATTTTCAACTTCACACACTGCAAGTTATACTTGAGACATTTACTACTACATTTAGAAAATAGAAACATAATATGTACCTTTCTATTTGGCTAACTTTCTTCTGGTTTGACTCTACACGATAAACACACCCAGACTAAAATTTGTCAGAACAGGCTGTACCTTTATATAGGCAGGTAAATATAATTCAATGAGATGTAATGGAATGTTTAGTCCTAGTTTACAGAGATATTGTAGATGAAATCTTTGGTTAGCTATGATACCTGTTGTACTTTGCCATATAAGCAAACACAGAAGGTAATAATTATAGGCTCCCATCTCACCATATCCAATGAAAGTAGTGGAGTCAATCAAGGACATTTGAAGAGTTAGAAGATAATCTAGACACCAAACCTTCTGAACACTTTGTTTGAAGTATTACAAAGCATAGATTATGAAGATTTGTACTTAGACTTGGTGCTTAGTGATTATTGAAGTCCCATGAAATGTTCAGCTTTTCCACAACACTGAAATAGTTCAACAATTTGAGGAGTTTTAGCAAGGTAGGATTGGTGTGTTACTATTCCAAGTTAGCCTCACAAAAGTTCGACTTCCAACTACCTACTAACTAGATAATTCACTCCAAATAGTTAATGAAGTTTTTTTACTCTCAGAACCAGAGGATGCTCTGCAGCAAATTAAATATCAACATACATTAGAATGACTCCAACATTCAGATGTGTTGCCTTATTCAACTTGATAAAACATGATAGATAGATAATCAAGGACAACATCCTTTGGTGTCTCTGCCATACCTACAATATATTGTGGTTTAGCACTAGTCACTCTGGTCTTGCAGCAATAACGCAAGTTGCCTGCAAGGACATAGGTTCCGCCAATGACCTGGAGGGAAGGTTTTTGTCCCGGAAAATGTTTTCACTCTGTGCCATATCGAACTATAATGATATCCAGCTCTAGTAGCTGTGGTGGCCCCTCGGCTCGCTCTGCCACTGGGCAGCCGCGTTAAAGAACTGTGTTTGGCCTCACGGATATTATCATTATTATTCATTAATTGATAGCATCACTTCCTCCAGATTATTCTGAGCAGGGTCTCGATGCTTTCTGAAAAACTGATGTCTTTAAAGTGAAAGTATGGTACTGGACTTTGGGTGCATCATTCATAGATATGGCATGTATCATGCTGGTCATTGCTTCAGGTCTGGCTAGTTACACTAATTCCCTAGACAAGGAGACAACAGTTTGAGCTAGGCAACCAACAAAAGTCAAAGAACTCCTACATTGTATATATAGAAATAATATTACTGCTATTGCATCTGGTTTAATTGTCACACACATAGATGTACATGTAAGTAATGTTAATGTACATGTATAATAAGGAAGCACCAAATTTGAAGAGAATAGCTTGAACAATAGCTACAGTAATGTTATGTTGCTTGTCTGTAAAAAGTACATGTAGACAAGATACTGAAGCTATCACTTGTGTGTATTGCCCTTGGCCCTACATCAAATGCCAGCACAATTATACACTAGCAAAAATATGAAACTAAATGTTTATGCACTTTGTACGATATTGAAATGTTTGACTTGGCCACTGTTAGATTCTGATTGTAAAAATTTTAAATAGCTGACCAGCAGGTTGAATATGCAATACATGTCCTGTACATGCACATGTATTGCTACTGTGAGCGGTTGAGACCGGCCCTGTTTCTAGGTCTGAGCTTGTATACACAATTTCTGACTGCACTAGCTGTACATGTACAATAAATTACTGTAGATGTAGATGTTCCTGCTATATGCAGTACTTCTAGCACGGCTGGCATACGAGCATTATTGATACAAGAATCTGCAAAATCTGCAAAAAGGGCAGCTCAGACACATTTTATGGTAGAATGCCTTTATAATGAAGTATGCAGCTAAAGAGTGGCAAATGTAGTGATGGACTGCTGCCATAGTCACAAGATGACTTCATTCCACTCAAACAGAGAGGAAATAGTAAGATGAAGTCGACTTACAGGTTCAACCTCCTCATGCTTTGTAGAAAAAAAAACCTTCAGCTCACTATATAGGCCTACATGTATTTTGGTGCACTGAGTAAGCTAACATGCACAAACAGTTAACCTAAATCGCTGATGACTGGAACTCAATATTATTAGATTCTGTATGGGATGTTGAACATTACATGTACATGTATGTGCTATGTCTTACTGTTACAGGGTTTATGTCTATGTTCAATGCAGCCCCTCTTAGGTTTGTTGAGTTTGTGCTACTTTAAGCAGAGTTGTGTCCTCTTGCCCAAACTTGACCAGCTAACACTATTCAATGCTGCTTAGAACACAGTTTTATTAATAAAGCTCAACTGTTTGCTTTATGACTTATATGAAATTTATTGTATTGTGGCCTGCTGTTCTAAATATAGCCTGTAGTGGAAAAGCATGGAATATGCATGTAAGGTTTTATGTACTTGCTGGTACATATCTAGGGTAGTGAGATGCTGGTTCCTATGAAACCATAACAGCAATTCATGCTGCAATACCAGGACCACAACTACATGTAATCTTATCCAAAGAATTGTTTGCTGATAGAACATTGACAGGACTCAACAATGTGATATCATGCGTTACACATGGTTGTTAAATTAACTGATTAAGCAGAGTTGCAAACTGAATGATCTGTTATATTTTAGCAAACAATACAGGAAAATTTAAATTGTAATAGAAAATGCCTGCCCCAATGATGTAATGAAAAGGCAAAGTTTGACTAAAATTTACATAATCCCAACAGTATTTTAGTATTACAATGACTTGTAGTATATTCATATTGTTTTAAAAAAATTACAAATGGGAGTTATATGAAGAAGTATTAACAAAACAATGACAATAAATGTAAAATGGCTGATTGAAAATGAATCAGTCAGTATACTACTTGATTAAAACATAAATCTAGTACAGATTAGTCCATTGCAGTATGCTAATTCAATAACAAACTAATAAATTGGCAATGGAAAAATTTTCTAGGCCATGAAACGTAAAAAAAAATTGAAATACCAGTATATAATGTTGCTAATACATGTATGTTGATAAATATGCATGAACCAGTCAAGCTTTGTAGTATGGCTATACTAGTTTCTTGATCTTGGCCTTTTCATCTACATGTAGAAAGATGTAGCAGATCCCACTGGAGCCAAGCTGGTTGGCATCAATCCAGCAAAGTTTATACTCTTAGTCTAAAGTTTGCTTACCAGTCCACATACACTGGTCACTGCAAACAGACAAGAAAACAGTATTACATTGTACTAAACACATGTCCAACCACAACCAGGTGCTGTTGCAGAGCAACAGAAACTGCAGATATTATTTGTATTGGCAAAACTGAAAACAAAACTGCCTGCATTTTAAGGGCTGATCTGAATAGAATTGACAAAAGAGGAGAATATCTTGTTGGATGTTCAACTATGTCTGAGATAACCTAATCAAAAAACAACCACACCAAGTCATTGCCTGAAGAAATACATGTAGATCTCTATGAGCTACCATTTAGCAAACATGATTTTAGGCCATGTTTTCTTATTGTCATACTTGTTCAATTGAATTTACTAAGCAAATTAAAAAGTATTTTGCGATTTCTATGGCAACGACTTGGCAAGACACTGCTGCTACACGTTGACTTACCCTGCAATGAGGTCACGATTGCTATTTTATGTGGGGCGTGTATGTGTGGGTGTGCGTGGTTATTAAATAAATCCGATGTAAATAACCACCATTGGTCACAATGGAAGTAGTGATGTGCTCCCTCTCTCCGTTGCTTTCTCTCGATAGACTAAATAGATAATTAGAAAATATTAACAAAGTAAAAACTGGATTTTATTATAGAATGATGTTTTATCTCGGTTCTATATGAAATTATCATAGCAGTCTGCCAGTTCGGAAATGACTGTCTTCACTTTGGTCTGATCAAACACCTCCAACCGTCTCTATTTCTCGCCTCCACTTGCCAACTATATGCTTAGAATTATAATAATTATGCTCTCTCACACCCCATACACATAAAAATGTGGAGTGCACAATTTGTAGAGCAAATGAAAATATACATACAATGTACATGTTATAGCTTTCGATCTTGAACATAAAATATCAAGTGACTTACCTGTTCAATATTGTTCTGCCTACAGAAACAAATGCAATAGAGTGCAGCTAGTGATTCCAACTCAGGTTGATGATGCACTATTCATGAGACTTGATCACCCCAATATATCTCTCAGAAATGATATTATGTTGATGTTGCCTTATGCATCTGTACCTTCAACTGCCAATGCATCATACTATACATGTACATGTGCATGCAGACACTAAAAAAAATATGATTTAGTTGCTTGCACAAGGTATAAGATCTACCTCTACATATTAAATCTGCAAAGTTTCAATAGTTAGAATACCTCATTGATGTACTGCACTTCAACATTAGGTTTAATATAAAGAATGGAAAAAAGACTACAGCATGTGTACCAACATTCTGTCAGATACCATAGAATTTGTGCATCTGGGCTAGCTAATGGCTATTGTAGAGAAAGCTTTTTAGCAGGATGTTTGGCAGCCAGTATTTAGTTACATTGTTTAGTCAGTATCTTACCTGCTTATGGAGCTAAGGAGGCATGCAGCATTGTTGAAGAGAGATGACTGGAACAGACCAGGTAATGCCACTAATAGTTACATGTAATATGCTCTGTTGAAGTGCCTAAAAGTATAAGAAATTTATTTAAAAAATGATAATAATGATATTCACCATGTTCTATCGAGAAAAAACAATCTGGTGACATGTTTACATCGCATACATGTACATGACTAGCTCACTAAATTGCAATGTACACAGTGTTTTCCCACCTTAATGCTATATATGTTTACATCAAAGCCATCTAGTTAAAAGAAGTAATCAGAGATAAAATATTATAACTGCTAACGTCAGTTAGTATTTCAAAGAATACAACATTAACTTATAAGATGATTCCACCAATCTCAAAGGAGTACAACAGAACAACTCCTATTATACTGCAATGTGTGTCTCTCATAAACAGCATTGGCCACACTTGACAGAGTTACGTTCTCTAAGTGTTCGTTCGCTAAGTTACGTTCTCTTGGTGCTTGATGACATTGACACGGTAAGAATTGGGTTTAATAATAGAATCGCAGGAAATATAATACATATCCTTACAAATATTCTCCCACACCCCATACATGTACATGCATGTACATGTAGATGATAAAACTTGAAATTTGTGCAACAATTAGTTCAAGTTATACAATTGAGGAAATGCCAATGAATTTTATCCACAGATGAAATTTCGTGAATATCATGACATATAACTAATATGTACAGCAACTGCTTCAATAGCATGGGTAAATGTTTAGAAAAATGACTCTTCATCTACATGTATCTACACGTACAATGTACATGAATATGCATACTTAATGTGTGTTTGTTCACAGATAGACTATTGGGGGTGTAGTTCTATAAAAATGAGAATAACAAGTAACTCAAATTGAAGCTCGACTCTTTCAAAAATTGACTTACCTGTTTAGGATTATTCTGTCTACAGTTCCAGATACAATAGCTTAATATAACTAGTAAGTCCAACCCAGAATCATTCTGGACTATTTATGAGATTAGATCACTCCAATCTATATCTCAGAAATAATATGTTGGTGTTAGCGCATGCTTCTGTATCTTCAACTGCTCCCGTTTACAGCTGCTGTTGGAACAGCCACTATCAATGATAAAAAATCGTGCATACATGCAGTCGATTTACGAAGGGTAGGATGTACTTATACATGCAAATGTTGAATCTATGCAGTTTCAACAAATCATATTCAGATTGAAAATAATGCTTTATACGATACAATAGTATGTAGTGTCAAAATACTTGGAGCCTACAGTGTAACCGAGTGATCTACATGTAATTCATCCTTACAGAAATTTGCTTTTGTTTAATGTTTATCTTCTACTTCAGAAGCAATTCCGTTGAATGCTTTAACTAACTTTTTTTCCCGTTTACCTTATGTTGTAGTAGTGATGTTGTAGTAGTGATGTTGTAGTAGAGATGTTGTAGTAGTGATGTTGTAGTAGTGATGTTGAAGTAGTGATGAAAGTATCTCTTTTATAGATCAGGTGCAAGCCAGTCATCGAAAACAAGTTTCCAACAGTGCCAGCCTCACACAGTGCCTGAATGTCGCCTGTTAACAGTAGTGAAAAGTAAATCTACATAAGAAAACAGGTAAAACAATGAGATATATAAAGTGACATAATGGTGATAATCATTTTAATAAGACACCCTAACTAAATAGGCAGGTAACGCACAGGATATTACAGTGATATTACAGATAAAATTAATCTAGACTATTGGTTGTGATTATTTTTAGTCACAAGAGTCTGTAAAATATTGAAAACTGTACATACTAAGTGCAATCGCTAGCAAAACAGAAATATATTTCATATTCTAGGTTTTCACTTAACTATTTTTAATTTAAAACCGTCTATTATATGTCTATCATACTTTTCGATTAATTTTAGGTGTTACTAGCTATGCCCACTCAGTCCCTGGTAGGTTTGACCTGTGGTAATTGGTACTATATTAATGCCAACATCTCGTTTGCAATGAAAGTAATCAGGACTATTGATTACTTGACATCACTGTTATTGTGCGACTGAGTAATGTCAATTGGCATCAGAACAGGGGTGGACAACTCCTACTAGTAAAATCAGATGCATTTGAAACATTTTTGGCTACCCTTTCGCCATCTAGCATCTCTTTAGATATTAGAATGTATGCTTATAGAGATAACAAGCAATGCCAACATAGTGAGTTTGTACAAAATCTCAAATGCTTAAAAATAATTTTAAACACCATGTATCTCAAGACAACTACTGCATATTCCCTGTTCTACAGGATGCCTGTATAACATGTTTCTATTCAAATTCAAAAACACTCACTGTTTATGTTGTAGTGAAGAAAGCAAACTTCCTTGCCTCACCAAGACATTTCCCAATAGACAACTTCCAATGGACACCTCCATAATGTAGCCTATTTCTTTCCAATAAACTGAGCAAACCCTTGAATAGATAAAGAACCACTCTTCAATGAATCTAATCCCAGACAGAGGCAGCAAACATGTAGAATTGAACGACTATTACGAGCCATCATATATTAGGATTACGCAAAATAGGTCAAAACTAATTTAATGTAGGCTGCCAAGAGCAGCTCCTAGTAGTAGATAGTATGCTCATCTTAAAAGAGCGGGAAACTACTTAGCTCAATACAAACCACGGAAAATTTAATCATTATGATCATTTACTTTACTTTGACAAATTTTGGAGATTTTGCAGTAACTGAAATCAACGTACTATTTCCCATAGATATGTTCTGTTGTAGTAAGAAGAATTAGTTTCCTCACATGTCTCGAAGATGCATAGAGGAGCTAGGGGCAGACTAGACTGCAATCAACTTTAACAGAACAACTTTCCAAGTGGCACAAACTTTCTCCAATAGCCTCCAACTGACTCTGATGTTGCTTGTAGAGTGTTCAAGTTGCTGCACACCATACTGAAAAATAGAGTAACCGACAACGATATTACAAGCTACAAGCGGATGACTAGTGTAGACAGCTTCTACATTGTAGTTTTTCTTGTCATCGGCAGACTGATATCAGTCTGTAGGCCAAAGAAACTATCAAAATTTAAAATAAATTTAATTACGAGTAGGCCTACAACCATTGTATGCCTACTTCTACTTGTAGTTAAATTTACTGTAACAATGTACCTAAAAAAGAAAACTCTATCAACTGGCAAATATGACTAAGATGCAACGTTTCTATATAACAATAGCCTAAGTGGAACACATTCATCTACATAGCATTTACATTAACAGCTACAAAAACAACAATGAAAATTAATTCAAAATGAAAGCAAGGTTGAAATTTTTAGTAGCATTTTCTCAAGGCAAATACCAGCTAAAGTTATTTGAACACCTAAAATAAAAGCTATCTAATAACGGTGTTTACAGTACTGGATGACTAACAACTCATCAGCTAATAGAGAAGCTAAACAGTATCAGAAAGTATTAATATAGCACTCTCATTGGTAAAGCTGCTACCTGCGGAGGTAACAATGGCAGCTATATTGACAAGCCGGAAACACAGCACGATGAGGGGCCTAAATGTAGGCCGTGACCCAAGCCAGCCAAATATGTGCTGGCCGAGCCACTGACTGTCTGGGGAAGGTAACACAACTTCAGAATAGGTAAATATTTAGACTGGTGTCTGCACTGATCACAACAGTTGCGTCCCGCATTTTACGCATGGTGAATCACAGGCTAAAATAAAGTGCAGGTGAGGAAAACTCCCAATTTTTTTTCAAAATAATTTTCCTTGACATCGATGAGTGGCCCATTTATATCTAGCATATCCAGACCTTGCTGCCCCTGAACTAGTTCTTACGCATAAAGATGTATTTGAGGTAGATGAGTTTGACCTGATGAAATCGAACTTTCTGCTGTCATGTGGACGTGTCCTCCAAATGCTACGGGAAGAAGATCATGAAGCTCAGTTGGGACAAATCAGAAACCTGTCAGATGAAATGCTTTTTAAGGCTGAAAACATTTTTGAGATTGGAAATGGCGTAGAGGACAAAAAGCAATTTCAAAAGTTGAAAGAAATTATGTTCAAGCAAAGTGAGAAATTTGCTAACAGCATTCCAAAATCTTGGCAAGCGGTGGAAACAAAATTAAAGTCCCTTGGTAGTGTCTTCATATCCCGAGCTGACTTACAAAGTTCTTTAACAGATGAACTGCAGGCCATCAGAGATCATCTTGACCTCATCTTGACTTACTTATACAAAACTGGAAAGTTGTTGACTTTTAAGAATGGCCGCCTGAAAGATGTAATATGTCACGAGATCCACTCCGTCACTCAGATGATCTACGCTCTATATCCTCATGACAAGAACAGAAGCTACTCATGTTTGCCAGAAGCAAGCAATTACTATTTGACCCAAAGTAGATTTGAGAAACTTCGCAGAAACTTTGACATGACTGGCATCATGAATAAAAGGCTTACACAGTTTTTCATTGCTGCTAGGACAAAGTTGGATAGCCAAACAAGTATGGAAGTTGCTGTAAATATTTTGAAATCATTTCAACTCTTACACGGACCCATTGATTTAAAGCAAGAGTCCTCACACGTTTTACCATACTATGGAGTTGGTTACATGAGCGGCGAGCAAATGAGCTCCACCCTTCCTGAAATAGGCTTGAATATTGAGATCAATTTTGAAGGTCTCACACCACCACGCTATGTGAACTACCAAATGAGTGTTAGACTCCTGGAGCTTTTCCCTAACAGCAGGGACATAGACATCAAACAAAATGGTGTTGGTCTCAAAGTTGGAGAAAGTACTATCAGCCTTCTTCATAACTTCAAGGCAAGAAAGACCAGCATTCATGTGTCCACTGAAGGTCCAACCATAGCTGTCGGTTGGAAACATCTCACAGACATTACCGATGAATTGACAGGGAAAATCAAGAAAATATGGAGTGCTAGTAGAATTGTCTGCACCTTGTTCTGTCCCCATTGTATGTTGAAGAAAAGTCGTCATCCCCGTAGAGTAGAGCTTGATCTCTCCAGACAAAACCAAACTCAACACTCATCTGGTGTTTGCTCTGATGAGACGCATGTGCCAAGCAGTCTCTTGAGTCCATGTAAGTGGAATATGTCGCTTCAGTTTCCATTAGGTATTCATTCAATGGGAGATAATTATGACGTTATACATTAAAATTTTTTATAAACCACGTTCACTATTATTTCTCATTTGCGAACTTAGTGCTGGAAATTCCATCTTAAATTAACCCGGATTTGACTCCTAAATTTCTGGCATGTATTTAATTATTCATGCACACATGCTAATAGGTCTACGATGCAGTAGAAGGTACTGGCAATGATTATAATACAATTAGCAGAACCATAATATTGTGAGCAAATTAAATTTCTTGCCAATTACCATCATTATATTATTACATTTAGACCACTAATTCTATTTGAAGACGGTATCTAAATGATAGTTTAGGTGTTTGCATCACTCAATTTTGTCACATGCAATCAATTTGATGACCTAATTACTTGCAGTCTTACTGCTTAATGTAAACGTTTTCAGAAGACCATTACAAGACACGATTGGGGTATAGAGTCATGAGCTGCAGTACTGGCAAAGCTGCTATACAGGGAATGATTTTGACATTACCACTTCATAATATGTTACAGGTTACTCCCTCACTGACAAAGAAAAAACTGATCTAGACATTTACATAGAGAACATCCCTTCAGCTGGAATCAGCCAGCCAGGTAAATTCTGCACATAATATAAGCCACATGCTATTAATTGTATACACTGTAAAGGCAGGTAGTTTCCAGCTCATTAAGTTAATGTAGATTGGTGTAGCATTGATAACCATCTCATTATTCACATTAATTTGTATAATTAATTTGTATTCCATTCAGACGAGCTCAGTTGTATTGATGCTTTCGCAAATCTCCTCTGTGCTGCATGCAGCTCTTTGTGTATTCGACATTATTTCTCAATTTGCAGCATAAACGAACCTGTACCAAGAGTACAAAGCTTAATAAAGCAACTTAGGCAGTCTGCTGTTATATACGTCAGTATACTATGTCCCCTAATCATATTAACAGAAGAACTTTCTTTAGTATTTTGTTTTGTTTGTGACAAATTTAACTTTCGTCTGTCCAATCGCAGTTGTTATATACATGTACTGTAATGTTGGCATCATGTAAGACTATTACATGTAATTGAACGTCTGCTAACATATCGCGGCGATGTGCTGTATTTCCAAGACAGCAGCATTGAATCTAACCAACATAATATTGAGGATACAGAACAGTGTGCATATTACAAGTCTTACTTAGTATCTAGGCGCATGTTGCTTACTGTTATTTCAGCGCTGTAATTTTCCAAATATTTTCTCTTTCCAATTAAAAAATGCTATGTTTTATAATTTAATGTTTGAACCATCCGTGACTGTTACTTAAACTTTGTTAAAACGGTATGTTAGCAAAAATTTAAGTAGCAGTGCCATTTGTATCATTATTAATATTTTAATATTTCTAAATGAAACAACAAATTTTTATAATATTACTGTGTGCACATAGACAATACGCCGTACCCTGCTCAAACCGAAGATGATGATTCCTCAGAGCATGGTGGTGCTGAAGCAGACGGTGATTCTGACAGCAATGATGATACTGAGAGCACCTTATCAGACGTAGACAACTTCCCTCCTCAACCAGTGGATAAGATCATCAGCTTAAACCTCAGACCAACAAAGAAGACTCACATAAAGCAACTGTTTGATAATGTAGACAAGGTAAGTAGCATCAATTCTTGCACTAATACATGTGTGTCAATCAGCTTTATGACAAGCATGCGTAAAATGTTGTTATTATTACCATGCACAATCTGACTGAGAAGAAGGCTATTTCGGGAATATCATGTTTAATATTTCATATTAATCAAATCTGAGGGTATTTGTATTCAATGATCAGGTGTATGCAATGTCTTCACCGGTGAGAGGACGAGCCTTGGTGATAAACAATCGCTCTTTCGCTGGTTGGAAGAGAGATCGGAATGGAGAGATGGTGAGAGACATAAGAGAGGGATCAGAAGTTGATGTTGCTAATGTTACAAGAGTGTTGGATCTGTTGAACTTTCAAGTCATTTCTCTACAGAATCTAAATGGAAAGGGAAGTATTTTCCGCATGGTTTGCTATCTCAACATATTTAGTATTCAGCAGTAAATCATCTGATCTTCTACTTTTCTTTGTCCCGAATATCAAATTTTTAAGTGTCTTGAATTTATTTCTTGCCAGTTTTGTTTGGCAATGGCATACCTCATTCATCTAAAGATTTGTGATTTTAAGATTTTTTCTGACTGGAATTTTTTATTGAAGTATAGATCACGCAACCCTTACCATGCTAATGTTCAGATGGAGTTCTGAAAGCACTTATTATTACAAAGACAAGTACTTACCACCCTATGAATTAGTGCACAGGGATGATGTTTGCTTACTTTTAATGAGAAATATACAGATCTTCCTGTTGAACGCTGTATTCAACACAAGTCATGTCAATGTCAACAGTATGACTACCTGACTGTATTATCTTTTTATTTGAGCGATTGCTGTTTTTTTAGGAGATGCGGTCTGAAATAGAAAGAGAGACCACAAACACTGATCATGCTGACTATGGAATGTTCATGTTGGTTCTGATGAGTCATGGTGCTCAGGATGATGTCATCTATGGTACAGATTATCAACCTGTCAAACTTTCAGACATTTACAAGCGGATCTCATCCCAGATGTTTCCTGGTATGAAAGGTAAACCGAAGGTGGTGATGGTTCAAGCATGTCGAAGTGGTAAGTGACGATAAATCCTGTCAAACCACAGATGTAGCACTTCATCAAAGTAGAATGTTCAATGCTATTTCAACAGTTTGTTGCATTGTTTTTGTGCTGTTCCATTCACTGCATTGTGCAATGTAGTACATGTAGTGAATAACCGTGAAATTATAAGACCAGCATATAACTCATTAATTCAATGACATTAAACAATATTGTTCCTTGGATATTAGTTACTCATACATGTACATGTTTACAGGCGTGGCACAGCAGCTACCTAGGGCTGTAGGCGAGTCTGTCACTACAACTGTAGATGATCTCATTGTTTTCCGGTCGTGCTTTGAAAGTGAGTTGGACACCTTGAAATTGACCTTATTTACACGTGCAATGTTTATAATGTAGAGATATATTATAGATTCCCAGAGTCAAGCTGCTAAATATGGACATAGCTTTGGAAGTGTTTAGCATAAGCCACTGCTTATGGAACCAGTTTTTGCACAGAAACATCAATCTTTATATTATGGTGCAATATCACACAGGGAGCTTTCAATTCACAGTTGTGTTGAACTCGCCAAGTTTCCAGAAAAACAATGGTTGGCAATTCAAATTCGTCGAAGTACATGTAAATAAAAATTGTTTGCTGCTTTTTGGCAGAAGTCATCTGTTAGCAATGTTAGAACCTTTCCTTTGTTTTTGATTTCGGGTTAAATGATTCTTTGATTGTGAAAATAATTAGACAGAAGCAATTTCACATCCAAGGAAATATCAGTCCCCAAAACTGGGGTTTAAACCAGGGCCTTTACTGCACCTAATCCACCTAGCGCATTGAACAGAACGCCTTACCACTAAACCACCTCATGCTCCTTTAAACAGAAACTTGGCCAGTGAGCAGCAGAGATGTTCTGAGTGCACGACATACCAGGCACCCCTAACATTATGGCCACCTTATCATGTGTAGTGTGTTAAGTTGCCTGGCCATTTTTATATACGGGTATGATGTTTGCATGCAGGCACCTTGTCCTTTGAGTAGCCAGAGACATGTGTTACATCCATGGAAATACCATTCCCTGACTGGGTTATAGAACCTGGGGCCTCCATGGTGCATATTTACCTAACACTATAAAAAGATCTTACATGCACATGTATTACCATGGCACCAGCTCAGCAACCTTAAAAAAGAAACTTCACCGGTACCGATGCACATGGATATGCACATAGTCATATAGTCTGCGGCAACTGCGAACAAGGCATCGTTCATATCACAGCCACCTTGCAATATTTTAGAGGATTTTATGGGGCTTGACCATTGGTTATGTATACTAATAGTAGATGTACATGAAGATGATGTATTTAGCCTACAGTTCATCTGAGCAAGCTCTACATGGTATTCCTATTGATTTCAGGGAGAAACCTTCGATAAACATACGCATAGCTGATTGCAGCATTACAGATCCAGTAAAGTTAAAATATAAAAGCTACATTGTATATAGGTGTGCCCGACAGGCATCTCTGATATTACACAAGTCATGTCTTTATCTACTGGTTTACAAGACAAACACACTATTCACCTACAAATGCTGAGAGGTTACAACAATGCCTTGGACATTTTTTGCTTTCAGCTGACTTTTCACTGAGACACGAGGCATATGGAAGTCCGTTTATCAGAATACTAGTCAACACTTTCCTCAAGCATTCCTGTCACCGTGATGTCTACAGTCTATTTGAAATAGTAAGTTTACCATCAGCCATGTTCACCTTTAATAGCACTAATCATTTGTATCATGTACACTAACGCAAAGACAAGCCCTGCAATGGTACTTACATGTATATTTAAGGTGCTGCATCTGTTGATGATTATTACATGTATATAACATTTATATTGACATTATCACATAACCGTTTACTATTACAACTCAGATTTATATAGTGGAGCATGTTCATTGGTATTTAAACCTCTATTTTGTACAGCATAGGATATCTGTTTAATTTTAAGTGTATCTACAATTTTTCCCACAAAAACTAAGTTTTTTTGCTCACAGCAATTTTGCGAATCTTAATTACATTACATGGTCTTTCTGAAATACATCCTCATGCTGTGTTGTTCATGTTTATCTTCTTCAGGTACAGGAAAAGATGAGAGTGCTGACGGAGCGGTTGTCAGAAGAGAACCCTGAGTACAGAGTACAGATTCCTGTCCCCTTCAAAACTCTCACCAGATACAGAAAAGTGTTTCTCTTTCCTCTATTTAATGGACAACAGGAACGTGCCATAGGAAATTGATTTCTCCAAAATGATGTTTTGCTTGCATTGATTTGCATTGGCTGATTGGAAAGCATTAGAGAGTTAGCTGTGGCCAATCTGCCCATAAAACAACTGCCATTATCACTTTATCTGCTGTAGTATGGTAACTTATAGAGTAGCATACTCCAAATTAGAGGAGCGAATTACGTAGTGTGTTTTGATTTCATGTAGATACATGTATCTAAAATCCGTTAAGGAGAGTTACCGTTGGCTTAGCTAGTAGTCCCCGGCTTTAATAAACAGTCAATAGCTGTTTATATTACTCTCTGAAAAAAATAACAATAGGTTGTACGATTGTCATAGCTGTGAGTTGAAACACAACAATGTCTGTGGTGAGCTCATCAAGTAGATGAATGACAGCCGTACATGACGGTGTATGTGCATGTACTACTGACAGAAGTACATGTAAGTTTATAGTAAACTAGCCACACATTATTGATGCTGCCCACAAAGTTTATTTGTTTCGCACTGTTTTGCTTTTCTGCATTAACATTCATTATACTAGTATATTCTATAGAGTACTGACAGTTAGTGACTTCGATATTATATAGTTTGAGATTTATGATAATCAAATTCATTAGTTAGTGATTACTGTCTTAGTATGAATATTATCAAATGGGTTTTACAGGTTTTTGAGTGATTATTATACTAATTAAAAAGAGTATTGTACTCAAAGCTCTGTCTTGCTTTATATACCATGTAAAACTAGACAACACAATTAGGCATTAATCTGGCTAACAGCTACACTGTGCATTGATAGTTTTCCCATAAAAAAAATATTGCAGAAGTTAAATATGACATGGGGTTGATTTGATGATGGACATTAATTTATTAGCCTCAGTAGAAGGGGGGGGGGGGGGGGGGAGGTGCTAACTGCAAATTGTCATGATATTAATGCTATTGTGACAATATACATGACTGTGGTGTACATGAATTTTCGAGTTTAAGTAATACATTTACAGGTACAGGTCCTTAAAGTCCTGAAAAACCTTTAAAAAAACTGTTAGTAAGGCTGTGTTGTTGAGATATCTCAACCAAATTTGTTTCATTTTTATTGGTAATTACTGATTTTTTTAACCTGATTTAATATAACTCCATATGGGCACTATTTAGTTGCACGAAGGACATCATGTGAAATTCCATTTCATGCAGAGTTGTTAGTCGGAAATTATTTTGTCAATGGTGGCGTCAATGGTGGCGTCAATGGTGGCGTCAATGGTGGCGTCAATGGTGGCGTCAATGGTGGCGTCAATGGTGGCGTCAATGGTGGCGTCAATGGTGGCGTCAATGGTGGCGTCAATGGTGGCGGCGTCAATGGTGGCGTCAATGGGGGCGTCAATGGTGGCGTCAATGGTGGCGCCAATGGTGGCGTCAATGGGGGCGTCAATGGTGGCGTCAATGGTGGCGTCAACGGTGGCGTCAATGGTGGCAATGGCATTAGAGGTCATCCTATTCAAGTCAGTTAAGTCATCAACCATAGTTTAATAAGTGACATCATTTATCACATAACCACACAGATAGAAGTCCAAGGTTGTGATATCCATAGCTAATCAACCTGCTGGCAATAATTTTTTCCCAGCAAGATGTGGATTTTCCGCCACATCTGGGGACTGCATGTTCGATATAGCCTTTCTTTGTGAATAAATAGGCCACAATCAGTAAAAACGAAATCCTTATGCTTTTGCCCAAATTGAGCACCAAACTGCTCAGATGCCTTCTTCTCCGAATAATTTCCCCTGATACCTGTAGGTTGCGGCATATGGCCTACACTTGGAAGATTTAAACTTATTGAACATTGATAGTCATGTACAGTATATGTAAGGTAGCAGCTGTTCACTTACAATGTAGGGTTGTCACTTTGACCTCTAGTTGTTATATAGTCATTACGACTATTTTACGCGTCTTGTACGACTAAACTAAACTACCGATTGGCTAAGGACAGTTGATCTCCGGTTAGAAGAAAGCTGGAAGAAAGCGACAACCTTATCTTCATGAACTTCAGTGAGTGAAGACATGTTTCAGACTTCTATATAGTACTGATTACAAAACTGACTATTTAACAATAGTAGTAGCCTGAATATCAAGCCATCGAACAATGGAGGGTCATCTTTATGTTGCTGAGTGGACACTAAACGGCATCATACTGTCAGTCCTGGATTAGACGGATCTAAATAAAGACTGGATGGATCTCAATGAAGACACTTCTAAATACTACCTATACAGAGGCTTTCACTTCCTAGATACAGGTCGTTCCAGTTGTCAAGGTTTTTTACCTTGCCTCCCAAACCGCCTACTAGGTTGGATCAAACTCCTTCTCAGTATAGTCGGCAAGCATCGACTCCGGACCACATGGGTCATCTTGAGTAGTTATTTGACTACAACTAGTATCTGTTGGTCTTTCATATAATGAGAAAACCTGGCACCACTCATAAGTTCTTTATTATTTTGTGACAAGGGGTCGTCTCAGAACGACATACAATATTACACAGCACAGTGATTGCCTCACTACACTGGCAGTACATGTTTAAGAGTGCATCAATGATACTGTGACAATAGACCTGTCTCTAGTTAGTAAACCATGAAGCTATATTAGTTGAGAAATGATCATCTGATTGGCTGGATCAGAAAGCAGTTAGCAAATAAGAAGCAGCTAGGTTCACAGGTTGCTAAATGAGAAAGGGGACAATTCTGTAACATAATCTGTCACTTTTCATTTACTCGTAGGGGCCCAGGGTTTTTCAGCACCTCACAGTGCATATAACTATTACATGTATATTATCACTGATGGAACTTCTCTTGTGAGATTGGCTGACTGGGGCAAAGAAAAAGATAGATACATATGGGGCACCACCGGACTGAAGAGTATAATATATTGTACCACTGTATTGAAATATGGCGTATAAATCATATGACTTACATTGTACATATATTTGTCTCTTGTTCCAGTTCAGCAAATACTTGTATGCGCTGTACGCAATACAGTACACTTTACAAACAGTACACTGTACCAATAATACACTGTACAAACAGTAAACTGTACAAACAGTAAACTGTACAAACAGTAAAGTGTACAAACAGCAAACAGTACAAACAGTAAACTGTACAAGCAGTAAACTGTACAAGCAGTAAACTGTACAAGCAGTAAACTATACAGACAGTAAACTGTACAGACAGTAAACTGTACAGACAGTACATTGTGCAAACAGCAAAGTGTACAAATAGTATACTATACAAACAGTACACTGTACCAACAGTACACTGTACAAACAGTACATTGCTCAAACAGTACGCTGTACAAACAATACACTGTACAAACAGTACACTGTGCAAACAGCACACCTTACAAAAAGTAAACTGTAAAAAAAGTTCACCATACAAACAGTACACTGTACAAACAACACGGTGTACGAACAACATATGCTATGTAAACAGTACACTGTACCGTTTGTGCAGTGGAAAACTATGTACAGTGACTAAAGTCCCCACATCTATGCAAATGTAGAATGTCAAGGGAGAGTAACGTTAAATATTCCATAAACTAGTTACTAGTTAGCTACATGTAGTTACTCCTAAAGAGACATTACTTTAGCACAGCAGTCAAAATATAAGATGCCAAATGACCCATCTAAAGTGAATAATTGTAACATGTACACCACTACATCATGTAGTGTAGTAATAATGTACCCTTAGTGATGATAATATTGACGGACGTTGTCAACTCATTAGCTATATATGTGAGAACAACTCCAGAATGAGCAAAAATAGTTTACTGGTCTATTTACACAGTACACCAGTAACTGCAGAAAATAAAAACAGTATATTATTATTCAATCTTAATACCTTTGAACTGTGACCAGCAATGATTAGTTTAGTGTAGTTTCACCTCAACAAAAATTTTAAAATGCTAGAGCAAAGAAAAGAAAAAGTAAATGTCAAGGAAAATTTTGTGCAATAGCACAGCAGCTAGTTGAGGTACTAGACCTTGCTTTGTCACTAGTTACAGTGTAGCTGGACAGTAACTGGTTTAGTGTCAGGCCCATCAGAGAAAATTCACTGTACATGTAGTCTCCCCTCTGAGAGTGACGTGAGAACCAGCGTCGGATTATTAGAAACAAATCATGAAGTCTTACAAAGAGTCTTGCATTACATTAAATTCCAAACAAACAGCTAGTTTGCTTTCTCTTCTCCTTGAAATCCATTGTTCACTGTCCAGATAGTTTACTGATTGAGTTTCAACAACTGAAATAAAGCTCACCAGTGCTATAATCAAGCATTCAGTCACATGTACATGTATATGTAGAGTGTTTCTCAAGGAGGGGGATACTCTATCATCTCTTATCATACCAAGAATGAGAGGGCTCTTTTTAGCGGATCCATCAAACATACCACTGTTGTTACCACTTGTCATCCAACGTGAGAATGCAAAATCTAGTCATTTTGCCCAAAGAGGATCAGCGTTGTCTGAGACTAAGTTGAGGAATATCCAATCAGCGCATCTCCGACCAGTCAAGAAATACTCACCAAAAGTTGACTATGGAGAACCAGAATATGATGAGCCTAGTTGTACCAGCTTGGTACTATTTACTGGAGGTGGTGGTGATGACAGTGTGAACATTGTCAGCTTTCAAGTTGATCACTTGGTTTCAGAGGCATAACTCTACGATGATCATGGGCAACTCATCGCTTTCGTAGATGACAACACGGCATCAATTGACACGCCGACTGTGGTTATTCGGGATTTAGAAGTAGAAATATGATGGGTGTGGTTTAAGATAAAGGTACTATATACTTTGACAACCAGCGACTATATCAAGTGATTGTGGCGGAACAAGAAGCAAACCTATGCCAGACAGAGGCTACAATATTCGACCTATCTAACCGGAACGTGTGTAAAATAGAGAACAAAGGTGATGCAGTCTATGTTGAATTTTGGTCCCATGTAGTGCTGAATATAAAATTCTGATTTTAACTTTTGCATTGAAGTATGCACTTGATGTGTGCTGCCTAGATTTTACTCATGCTCCTGTTGTACATCTGAAGAGTAGAGTAAAGAAACCAATGACTTCATCCCTAATTTCTTCCATTTCTGAGTGTGTTATTCGATATTCATGTAGAGATTCAAACAATATTCTTTACGTTGAGATGATTTGTAGAGATAGATATCTTCTACTAATCTGTGAAGAGCACCAGGACAATTTTCAAGTCGTCTACTCCCATCGTTCACTGAGTTTGTTATCAATGAACAGAATGGTGTGTTTAGAACATTAAATGAATCAGGTGACTCCATAGGAAGCTTCACAGACGACTATGTCAGAGACAATCGCAATGACAAACTGATGTCATGTCATAGTGTAGGCGAGCAACAACTCTCAATGATAATAATTTCTACTAAAACGGAATCAATTCTCGATAGGATAACCAAAGACCTTTATGCTGAGTTGGATGTAAACATTTCTACTGATGTCAGTGTCTCATTGAAGAGTCCGATCATATGCTACGTATTTACTCAGTGTCCTTGTCAGATGTACCTCCCTCCCAAGTTCAGACACTGCCTATATTCAGATACATTACAGAAAATCGACTAATAGTATTATGTCTTTAGTCAATGGAAATTAAAAAATTAGTATTTTAGTAAATATAGAGTTGTTACATTATTTTAGACAAGAAACTACTCTTATTGTGAACAATAAATAAAAATTACAGGAGAAAATATATAATCTAGTTTGATATCATGCTGCCTGCATACTTCATGAACAACCCATTAATACTGCACTTTTGTATTAATACATCTACATGTACCATACAGTTATTTACATGTAACAGTTGAATACATACATGTACAATCATGTACATGTGCTACACAAAATGGTGTTTTCCTCCATTGTATGCTGTTTATTCCAATCGTAATGTATTATTATTACAATTGGAATAATCAGCATGACTTATACTTAGCACACTATTACTAGTGTCCCAAAAAATTGCTTGTTAGCACAACAACCCCATATTATACATTTACATGTAAATGTAATTATATACATTATATGGTACAATAAACGGTCACGGATGTTTGCACTACAGCCTAGTGAGTGGCTCTGAACCTCCATGTGGGAGTCTCAGGTTCAATTCCCATGAGGGTCATTGATGGTTGTAGTGAAACTATGGCAGATGCACGGCGCAGCCTGATTAGTGGACAGCTTCGTCTACTGAACAGTTTGTGTTTTAATATTGGTCTAAATACTTGGGTTTTTGTTGTGTTTTAGTAAATGTGTATTGTGGTGTTTCGGCAAGCTTGACATGTCTAGTCTCCTATAGACAACCACATGTAACTGACTCTACATGCCCATAGTCATTATGCATGATTGCTACATGTACATGTTTATTATCATCCTTATTATTGCCAATTAACTGCATGGCTCATGTGCTTTATTGTTCAACCAATCATGTCTTTGTACTTGTTTACGGTTATCGCATTGTTATTACAAGTACATCATTGTCTATTTCTATTCTAAGTCTATTATAATTAATGGCCGACGTCTTGGATCTTAGCTATTTTAATACATAACTCATTTCACATTGTTGTAAGCACTTTTTGTGCATGGTCTACCCTTTCATTGTCGGACCCCGGGCACTTTTCAGTCATATTGTTGCACAATTTCCGGGGCTGATACCCATGACCCCCGGTCAGGCTCTTTCAATGGAAATCCAGACAGTATAAAACATAGCACAATTTTCTATGCCAGTCAGTTGTTGGTTGCGCTCTAATAAAGGAAACCAAGGCTGGAGCTGCCTGCCTGCAGGAGTAAGACTCTGTAGATTGGAGTCTTACTCCTGCAGGCAGGCAGCTCCAGCCTTGGTTTCCTGGACCTTTAGCACCCGAGCTTTTCCTCATACTCTTATAAGTCTCTTGCCACTTTTTATGAGTATAAACATCGGACCTTAGTGGATCTTTGACTGTTTAAATAGCTTAAGCATTGGGCCTACGCCCTCAATTCAACATAGACACTTTCTGCCCTCCTAAGAGTATAAACAGTTAGACATACATCGACCCTTGACTCTTTGATGAGTCCAAGCATTGGCCTACTCCTCTGCAACCCTAATAAAAGCTTACATAACTGTTCACTCTTTATGTAATGTGTGGAAGTTTACCTTGGCAGCCTACTACCACTACTAAGTGCTTCGCACAGCCGGGTAAACATCGACAACCGATAAAACCCATACACAAAAGCACTACAGTATGAACACATGTGTGCGATGTGAAAGATTCTTTGCTTACTGGCAGTATCGAAATGCTGCCATTTTATGTAAACTGTTACTTTAAGACAAATAATATGTGAATAAGAATAATATTATGAGCAAGGGGTCAAGTTGGTGTTACATAGCCATGTTATATACATGCAGATAAAAAACTTACTGTCTTTACCTCCCACAATTAATTCCATCTGAAAGAGACCTGCATTTTTTTTCTAGTTTGGGGTGGGGAAGCACTTCACCAATGGCAAACTTACTAAGGTGGTCTAGGAGCATTACTTAGTGGCATGTCCTTCTTAACACCATCAATGACTTCTACAGCACTTCTACAGCAATCAAACCTGAGACTCCCACATGAAAGCCCAGGGGCCTAACCCCTGGGCTAGGATATACATGTGGATACAGCCTGCTAAGTCGCAGGATTTGATATGAAATTGAAAGTGATGGTTTATGCTGAAATGTTTTAAGAATCTATCAAAGCACTGTTCTCCTGTCCGCTGTGTATTTTACATACATATTAAACCACTACTGACAGCTTATTCAATTATTTGGAAATAATGCTGTGCACCTTACATGTAAATCAGTCAGATACATGTAGATGTCTTATCTACCTTGTTAAACCTAGACTGTTGTTTGTAGTAGCAGCCAAGACAAACCAATTTCAATATCACTGGGCTATTAAGACCTCAGGTGAGCACTGATAACTGGTAAGCTTCTATGTCTATTCATGTGTTTTTGTCTATTACTGGGTAATTTTTGTCAGTGATGAGTGGCAGCATCAAACAGCTTACTAAAATATTATTATGAGTCAACATGCAATTTAAGTCAATGCCTGTAATAATGTGTAACGATATAATAAATGACAGGCCTTCATGTCTATCTGTATACACGTCACTCTATGTCTACATGTAAGTACAGTAAATAACTACTTGGGTGCTTCCATGATTAGTAGGATATGCTGATTGAAAGTGAGAACAGCCAGTATTAAAATGGGATCTTAATGGCAGCAGTAGGGTATGCATCTTATTTTGATGACTTATTTACTGACCTAAAATTGGCATGAATTAGACCAAAATGACTTGAGTTTATTTAAACTTGCTTTAGCTTGATCAAAGTGATGAGCAATATTGTGACTCCAGTAAGCATAGTAACAGACAGAAATACCAAAAAATAGCCTTGAGAAATGTACATATACATGTGTAGCAAATCGAAGTGATTTAGTGTGGGATACACAGAAAGTCATAGCAAAATAGAAAGAAGGACCATATTTTTATATTGTTTAGCTGTGTTGCATTAGCCTTGTAGTAAACTAAATCTTGGAAACTTGGGTGGCCAGCACTTCAGAACAGAGGGCACAGATTAAAGAAGACTTTTCTCTTCGCACAGCCACCCTATCTTGACACATTTTGACCATTTGATATCAGCTATCTCTATGTTCAGTCCTATGAGCTCTGGTAAGACTGGAGTTGTATAACTGATTTCATGCATATTATGTTGATCACGATGATTCTTGCTGAACAGGCATTTGTAGAAAAATTATAGTCTGCATTTACTAGAACTGGTCCAACCTAAAGGAGTTTTCAACACTTCCTTTACACTTTGACCGCTCACGGCAGTAGAGAATCGAGATCTGCTCACATAGAAGAGGGCCTGTTGGTGTGTAATATTGTCTGGTCGAGTGAGAAAATATGCGGTAACTTCTGAAGCTCCGCTTCTGTGAGTTTTGAATTGGTGACTGACACAGGTGCCCTCTGAATCAAACTCATTTCTTTGCTCAACGATGTTAAGGAAACACGGAAACTTAACCGGATATGGATTTATCTCCACGCCGTATAGCTCAATTTTGGGAGTGATCGCCCCTGACCGCACTAACACGTTGGGAGTTGTGACATTCTTGATCAAAACCTCTGCCATCGGCAAGTGGTGTCAAGTAGGTGTCGAATTATTCAGGACCGGGCCTGCCAGTGGCCATCCTTGACGAATGTTAGTACTTACTTGGAATTAGTTTCCTCCATATTTAGAAAGCTGTTGTTCAGTCACAGCCGGTTTCCAATTTTTATCTAAGGTCCACCTGCTTGTAGCTTGACCACCTAAAGCTTCATTCTTCAAAAGTTTTTTTATTGTATTTGGAGCAATGACTGGTAAATATCCATTATTATACACATACCACGGAATTGAAATTTTCAGTTTTAGAAAAAATTAACAATTCAATAATTATAATATAATAATAATAATATTATAATATAATAATTATTTACTTATATTAATATAATAATAATGTTTGGTATTTCTATTATATTATTATTTTTGTTATAATATAAATATATTTTATTATTTACATGTATATTAAAAATGTAACGAATAATAATAAAAAATATGATATTAAATATCATATGTAATAAAATATTTGTATTCAGTATGAGTATAGTATTGTTATAAATATTTATATATTAATATTATATCTTATCATAATGTGGTTAGGCCTATTAACTATACTATTATCTATACTTCTTACAAAATTATTGCGTGTCTAGTAATATCAATATTAATTATATAAATATTGCACGATTAAAAACAGTGGTATTTATTTTCTTCATTTCTTTTAATTTTTCTTTGTTCAAACTCGTACTTTAATGGATATGTTACTATAACCATTTTCAGTAAGATTACTACATTAAGGCTTTTAAAAACTTAAGCATCCAGATAACAAAGACACTACTGGAAAATTTTTGTTCATCATAAATTTGTGTTTCAAAGTAGGCCTACAACTACAATGCTATTAGTAGGCCTATATGCTGTAGGTACACTTCTATTAATAATTTGTAAACATTCAGTGTTGTTCAAATATGCTGTCTGTATATACAGTGGAAGGAAAGAAAAAGTCTCAACAACAACAGAACTATAACTTATTTAGAACCAATATTAGAAGATTGTGATTTGTAAGGACAGGATTCTTAAGAGATCAGAGAGTTTGTCAATTATAAATTTGTTAATTAGCAACAGGTAGCAGTCAGCTGAACAGAAGCAAGAAAATGTTATATGCTATGTGGCATGCACAAACTATGAACACTAATATTTGTTTTTTCTTCTATTAGAAGCAGTGAAACCAGTTCAGGGATGAAAGCAGAATAGCTAGAGAAAGATTCCAGCCATTGAGAATCTTGACTTTTGATGGTTCCAAAAAGAACATGGCTCTCAGATCCATCCATTCTGCAAGTATAATTGTCTATCATTATATTTTTGTATAACTGTGTGTTGTGGCATACACGGCAATATTTAGTCATGGCATCATTTTGAAGGACAGTCAAATAATATGAAAGCTTATCATAAACTACACAGCATTTATCAAAGATGCTGTCAACTGAATCGCTAGAGAAATACATCAAATGTCTGTTTCATGTATAATTATTATGTAATGTAGTACATGTACAGTGTATATTATAAACTATTTCTGTGGAGTTGTCGCACCTTAGGGTAGGGTGTGACAACTCCATCAATGAGTCAATTTCCTATTAAAAATCTACATGTATTGTACAGGTATATAGTTATATAGATGTCTGCCATATGCCATATGCTAGTGTTTACTTGCTAGTCAGTACATGTTTGATTAGGCACAGTGACACTGAACCAATGCATGATGTATATGTAGATTTCCACGGTTATTATTAAATCAGCGTTAAAAATAGTAACTCAATTTGCAATTTATAACCTTCAAACTTATGAAGCTTGGTAATGGTGTTTCTTGAATGAAAGTAAGAATTGCGGAACAAGAAAATGCGAATATTTATAAATATATATTTAATTATTTTAGCCATGCCAGTGCAAAAGTTCTGGCAGATGAGCATGTACTCCCGAAGCATAGGACAGAGCTGATTTGAATGAAATAGAATGTACATGTACTGTAGAAGAAGATAATTTTATCATCACCTGCATTCTATGGAATTTCATAACGACCAGCCTCCAAGCAGAGATGCAGAGGGTAAACTTACTAGTAAGTAGGTCTATTATGTACATGAGCAATAATACATGTACATGTACATTGTATGCATATACATGCACTGCAATAGAGTTTATAATGTACATAGAAATGTCAGATGTCGTACTTGTATAGGATGAGGAGAGGTATGATGTACATGTAGGATAGGTTTTACAAAAAAAGTGTGCAGAGTAGTGTGTGTCAAAAATATATTACCACACGGTTCAAAACATCCAACAAGAGGAGAAGACTATAGTAGGATGTCAACATTATGAACTTGGAGAGTAATATCTCATATTAGTCCTTTTTGATAGAACAGAGATTATGTATGTCTAGGCTATATGACTTGTTTGTTGACAGCCTATCCCTATCTAGGCATATAGATACCTGTTTGATTGTCTATTTGTCTTAGACTCGTTTGTATTCAAGAATGTGTATCAAGGAAATGAATTTTAAAATTTCCAAATTAGAAAGTTTTACCTGTTTTCTTTTAGATTGTCTTGAGCTTCTAGCGTGGTTCAAGATATTCTACAGACCAGAAGTACGCGCAGAGGTTTTCTCACGGGTAGGCAACAGTCAGAGAGACTATGATACAGTATCATGTAAATTGAAAAAGATGAACTTGCAGCAGCCAGTGGATCTGGAACACTGGTAACAGTTCTGCTAAAAACAAAATGAACATGTTTATCTGCTTGTCCATAGCTGTATAGCAGTAGGCTTTTGCAAGTACCTATCCACCAACTAGCTTAAACAGCAGCTGTATGTCTGAATGCCTATTGTGTGATAAACTTTTGTATGTGTGTATGTGCAGTTTTGTACTATGGTCACAAAAAATTTTTGCATGTCATGTTTTGTCAAAACGGTTTGTTTTTCTTTTTGAATTAGAAGGTGTTATATCTAAATCTATAGTGTTATATCTATTCTACATTTTCAATAGCTTGAATATTTAGTAGCACAAAAAACTGTGAAAATAACTTCAGCCAATGATTGTGTTCTAGTTTGAGTTTCATCCTGCAGTGTATACTGCAGTGTATACTGCAGCGTATACTGCAGCGTATACTGCAGCGTATACTGCAGCGTATACTGCAGCCTATACTGCAGCCTATACTGCAGCGTATACTGCAGAATGAAAATCAACTTAGTACACATTCATTGGTACCAACACCAATGGAACTATATTTCTTATATTTTCTAGTCTCTGTCTCAATGTTGCTCTAGCAAGGTTGAACAACAAATAAATCTTTTAGCATCGATGATAACAGCTGTTTAGAAATAATATTTGCCTTTTAGTTACGATGCTAAGTTCAAATGTTAATGTACAGTTTTGAATTAATTTTCAACTATATTTATGAGGATTTAAGAAGAGTTATGTTTTCTCTAAGTGGTAACTAAACAATTTTGTGTCATTTTTCTATTATGGACAGTCAATAAACACTTCTGTCAGAAATTTGTTCAACATGTTTATGTTATCTGAAAACGACCCACAAGGTGCACAGAAACTACAGTGTACATTCGTTGTGTAGATAATAAATGCAGGCAACCTATGAAATATTGGGAAGGCAACTTCTCAACATTGTCACAGTCCCTAAAATGCCTCAATCCTTCCTTGTACATGTATGTATAATGGACCCTAAATGTTCCCATGAATTATTAGTTTCAAAATCCTGTACTCATATCTGCACTGCTACAGTGCACTATTATTGCAATTGATGAAAGGTCTTTTTTTACAGGTCTATTGGCTTATACTGCTTTTCCTATTAAAAAAATGGAACCAGCATAATTTTATAAGAGTCACCATATTAATTGTTTACAAATTTGGTTTCTACTGTTTACACCTTCCGAATTAGTTGGTGGATTGCTTGTGTGTGGGACTCTGTTTCGATCCCTACAGGCCGCATATACCAGTAGTGTAGATAGACTGGACTAATGTGCATTCTACATAATACTTTTTGCAATGGTACATGTAAATAGTAATTCAACCACTTTCAATGCAAAAAATGTTGGTAGCTGTGCAACTAACAAAAAAGTGCACATATTACACTGTACTTTTGGACTGTTCCACTGAAGTGTTAGAAGTGATGGTGCACAAGGAACTTTAGGCATGGTGAAACACTTCTGTCAGAAATTTGTTCAACATGTTTATGTTATCTGAAAAGGACCCACAAGGTGCACAGAAACTACAGTGTACATTCGTTGTGTAGAGAATAAATGCAGGCAACCTATGAAATATTGGGAAGGCAAATTCTTAACATTGTCACAGTCCCTAAAATGCTTCAATCCTTGTACATGTATAATGGACTCTAAATGTTCTCATGACTTATTAGCTTAAAAATCCTGTACTCATATCTGCACTGCTACAGTGCACTATTATTGCAATTGATGAAAGGTCTTTTTTACAGGTCTATTGGCTTATACTGCTTTTCCTATTAAAAAAATGAAACCAGCATAATTTTATAAGAGTCACCATATTAATTGTTTCCAAATTTGGTTTCTACTGTTTACACCTTCTGAATTAGTTGGTGGATTGCTTGTGTGTGGGACTCTGTTTCGATTCCTACAGGCCACATATACCGGTAGTGTAGATAGACTGGACTAATGTGTATGCTACATAATACTTTTTGCAATGGTACATGTAAATAGTAATTCAACCACTTTCAATGCAAAAAATGTTGGTAGCTGTGCAACTAACAAAAAAGTGCACATATTACACTGTACTTTTGGACTGTTCCACTCAAGTGTAGAAGTGATGGTGCACAAGGAACTTTAGGCATGGTGAAACACTTCTGTCAGAAATTTGTTCAACATGTTTACTGTATGTTATCTGAAAAGGACCCACAAGGTGCACAGAAACTACAGTGTACATTTGTGGTGTAGATAATAAATGCAGGCAACCTATGAAATATTGGGAGGACAACTTCTCAACATTGTCACAGTCCCTAAAATGCTTCAATCCTTGTACATGTATAATGGACCCTAAATGTTCCCATGACTTATTAGCTTAAAAATCCTGTACTCATAGCTGCACTGCTACAGTGCACTATCATTGCAACTGATGAAAGGTCTTTATTTTACAGGTCTATTGGCTTATACTGCTTTTCCTACATGTATTAAAAAATGGAACCAGCATAATTTTATGAGAGTCACCATATTAATTAAATTAATTGTTTCCAAATTTGGCTTCTACTATTTGCACCTTCTGAATTAGTTGGTGGATTGCTTGTGTGTGGGACTCTGTTTCCCTACAGGCCGCATATACCGGTAGTGTAGATAGACTGGACTAATGTGTATGCTACATAATACTTTTTGCAATGGTACATGTAAATAGTAATTCAACCACTTTCAATGCAAAAAATGTTGGTAGCTGTGCAACTAACAAAAAAGTGCACATATTACGCTGTACTTTTGAACTGTTCCACTCAAGTGTTAGAAGTGATGGTGCACAAAGGAGCTCTATGCATGGTGAAAGAGACATCACCCTAAAATTGAAAGTGTAGCGTACATAATATATCAATATCATATTTTTCACTTCTAATACTGGTCTAATTCTGTTGTCATGCCTACCAACTTTAGGACTGGGGCAAGAACACAGACCATGTAGTATATGTAGGTAGGCCAATGCAATACTTTCAACAAGTTGGCAATGTTTGACAACATGAAATGGTAAGCTGAAAAACATTGAGGGTGAGACTGAATGATTTCTCATACTTGGGCATAAAATTTCTGAAGAATATAGGAGGAACTAACCTGCAGGCTGGAGATAGGTAATGGTGCCATTATCAGTCATCAATTTTGTAGTGTTCTAGGGTCAAACGTGTTTATACTCCACACATACGTGTTAGAAGATTCAGTTAAATTATTGTGCTTCATATTAGCAGCTAAAATGGTTAACTTTTCCTGGCCCAGCCTAATAAGAATTTACTTTAGTGGCAATGATGCTATGAGAATGAACAATATACCAAAGCATAGATTTTCTACCAATGTGTTCCTATTTATGGGTACATTGTTCTGAACAAGAATCATTAACAAATCTGCATAATATTTCAATGTAGTGTCAGCATTGTCTTTGCAAAGTATCTCTAAATGTTACATGTAATAGGCTAATAATCCATACATGCCTACAGGGAACATAAGGCATCTATGAAAGGATGTTATCACAGTTTCAATATACAAATGTACATGTACATGGAAATGCTGTGTGTTAATAAACTGTCCATATCTTCTCAAATTTATCTCCATGATTGTGCCAATAAATTCAAATATAACTTCTCATCTTACATTACATGGATTTCACATGAAAGTTGAAACCTTTGTTTCTATTGACTGTTATACATGTACATGTATCTAGGCTACTCCAAACTGGGGAGCCTTTTCCTTTTACTTACCTGGATAATTTTATGGATACAATAGGCGTACATCTTTAAATTTCTTTAGACAAAATTTATATCAACGTTATGATTCCAGAAATAATTTTGTTACATTATGCAAGGTGTCTTTAGGAAACATTAAACTAGTTTTAAATCTAATAAATACATTGTAGTACAATTGGTATTTTACAGTGCCTCATTGCCAACTAATGTAGAGCATCATTGTGAGTTGAAATTTAAAATTAATCGGATTCCACCGTTTGGCAAATAGATTAATGAGGGGTAAATTATCATTGTACCCAAGAGTAATATGAGTGTAAGTTCCAAGCCAAATAAGGTGCCAACTTTCACAATCACCAACACTACAATTTAAGTAGGAGGCAGCAACCTCATTGGTGACTGAATGTGGTTGATGCATGGGCATCTGCAGCATTGACCTATAATATAGTGGTAGCATTGCAGACTTTCACATGTAGTAAAAACTGTACCCCTGTAACAGTTTATAGAGAGTTGGTATCTCGGTGCATTAAATAGGGTCTTAGTTTAGACCTACACTGTAACCTGGACTCATATTCTCAAAACTTTCTGGAACCCAGACTGGTCCTATAGAAATAGTAATGGGCTATGGGGCTATTATTTTGCCTGTTTACCTATATTATGTATCAGCTTACTCACTTGGCCAAAAAACAATAATAACGCCATGATGGCTATGCTCATGGCAAATTATACATGCCCAGTGCACATAGTAAACAATGTGCATTGTAATCATTAATGCATACATAAAATAGATTAAATTTGCAAACATACATTCAGGCTATAAAAATGTAGGTGGACGTAACAGCCAGAAGTAGTTGACAGTCTACACAGAGAGCATACTTTTACCATCTTTGGTCTACATGAGGCATAAATAATCCAGACAACGTGCTCAGTAGGATGGCTCAAACTTTTTGGGCATTTTCCTTCTATTTAAGTTCCTCTAAATGCTTGCCTCTTCTATTGATGCTATCGGTATAAGCATCATGTATCCTGATAATAATGGGCTAGCATCACAGGTACTTCTAGCCAATCTGAGGATAATGTTTTCGCCAATCTTGAGAAAACTCCATTGTTTTATTGGTAATTTTTCTTTGCCGCCCAACTACTTTGGACTAGGCCGTTTATTGGGTCAGGTTTCGCACGATACTATTGGTGCAGAAACCCGTGGAACAACTTATTATTTCTATAAACTTTGATCATACTAAAAAGCTTAGTGGATCAAGTCCACCTACAGGCCTGTATTTTTATTTTTTGGCTAAATTCTAGGTCTTTTCAGCAGCAATTTAATTTAGTGATGATAACAAAAACAATTCTTTCAATTGATGGATAAACATGCATGCTATTAATAATATTGTAATTATTCCAATGTTGGAAATTCAAGAGAGAATGAAACAGCAGGCATTATTCTGAGGTACACTAGTGTTGCAGCAGGGTTGAAATTATATCCAAATGGCTTGCAGCCAACAATAACATTTATAAAAGTGCCTGGTATACTATTTTGACCAATGGCAGATGTACAAAGAGACAACATGATCTGTAATTCCACTAGCTAGTTACTACTATGGGTATGATAATAACAAAATTGATAAGCCCACAAGCATGGAAATGTCTATTCAACAATAGCAATATAGATGGTTCATATGAAGTAAAATGTTCTATTTTGAAGGCAGTCCAAAGAACAAAATAATATCAATAGGATTCAATGCTGATCCATATTGGCAGACAATGATATTTTTACCACCAAAGTACATAGTGCATAATATAATGTACATATAATGGTGTTTGAATAAACTTTCTGGCATTATCAAAACTGTTTTCAAGTTAAATTTGTTTATGTGGGAAGCTGGAGTAAAACTCTCGGGCAATGCTTCTTAAACAAAATTGTCAACTCACACTGTCATGAATATATTCTCTTATTATTGCCACCCTACTCGCAGCGCCATGTCATGAATTTGTTCTATGGCAATATTTTAAGAGACATATATCCTGAAGTTTATTTGTACTACTGAGGTTGTAAGACAATTATAATAAACTGGTTAGAAAACACTATGCAT
Source organism: Bugulina stolonifera (assembly GCA_935421135.1). Classification (NCBI taxonomy): domain Eukaryota; kingdom Metazoa; phylum Bryozoa; class Gymnolaemata; order Cheilostomatida; family Bugulidae; genus Bugulina; species Bugulina stolonifera. Next base: position 3,110,024 of record OW285197.1, on the reverse strand, counting down.
CAGATTATATAGTTGATAAAGCTATGATAGCAAAACAGCAGCCTCAAAATGTAAAACAATGTAAACAAAACAAAGCTTGCTATGTAGGCTTGCAGTATCATAACATAGCAATTAAATTACAATTAATTACAAAACAGCTTTGTTGTCTGAGAACAGTACTATTATAAAAAGCGGGCAAATCACACATTTATGACACACACATTAGAGATGGTGTCTACGTTACATTTATGACAACAGATAATTGATATCACTGGTGCCTTATAGGGCCCTTAGGCCTACATGTAACCTGGACTCCAGGCCTCACATTCTTAAATCTTCATGGTAATGGACTGTGGGACTAAATACTTTGCCCCCTTGTCTATATGTATTAGTTTATTCACTTGCCCATAGGCATAGACAATCACCTGCAGTAGTGGAGAAATTTAGATAGTCTTAGTTCCTTGTTTGTGGTTGGGGTAAGGGCGGTCAACCAGCAAAATATAGAGAAGACAACTTCTCCTGCTTCAGTTTTGGCGAAGAACAAAGGCTATCTCAAATTTCTCCACTTCTGCACCTAACTCGTATTATGCTGCCTGTAGCCTAGACCATCGGATGAACTAAAGTGCTAAACCTACAATATTTTCTATGCATTAGGCATTAGTGCAGCACTGAACTACTTTAACACAAATGTGGAACTGAAAACACTTATATTAACAATAATTGTTTTAAATAATCCAAACTGTAGTTTTCACAATCCATTGGGTAGAAATAGCCTACATTATGCACTGGATGTGATCAGGATGAGTTGCTACAAATAATATTCTCTACTATTGGGTCAAGCTATTATACACAAGCATATTCCTTGTAGGTGTATGTGGTCAGCTCGAAAATTGACTAAATGTCCAATTGAAACAGCATCTTTATAAACTGTGCGCCTACACTGCATTATACATGTAAGGCCTCACATTATCAGGTCTTCCTGGAACCCATGCTTCTCCCACAAATAGTGAGCCTGTGTTACAATAATGTTAAAGATTTTCATCCAGGCTACTCTTTACCAGCAGTCTGCTTGCCTATGTGTAACAGAAGAGGTTTTTTCACTTGGCCATAAATAATGACCCATGCTGCATGACTGCTATGCTCATGTTCAATCTACGGAGCACAATCAAGTAAACAACATGCAGTGTAATCCTATTGATACATACATACATACATACATACATACATACATACATACATACATACAGCGACTCTACTAACTGAGCTGTGGCTGCTCAACTGATGGTTATTAGTACTATAAATAATTAGTATGACTAATAGCACACAAAGGTGTATGCACCCCACTGATCACAATTTAGCACTGCTCTGTTCATTTTATCAGTGTATCATCAATTACTGTATTACTGTAATTATTAGTTGATTGGAACATTAGATGCACACCAGATCTCAGAGTACTACTAATTGTACTTGGCTTTCACCTCTGCAAATGAAACATGACTTATTGGAAGAGTGTATGGTTGTACAAAGTGCCCAATGCATGGCCTCTGAGTAACATTGTTTTCCAGACATCTTGCTGAATAATAAAAACTTACTATTGGGCAATTGTACACCCACATATCTGATACCTAGAGCTACCAGAGTAGGCCTCCCACTACTACTACTACTACTACTACTACTACTACTACTACTACCACTACCATTACCACTACCACTACCACTACCACTACCACTACCACTACCACTACCACTACCACTACCACTACCACTACCACTACCACTACCACTACTACTACCACTACTACTACTGCTACTGCTACTACTACAGAATGTGCAACTGGTTGTCTGGGGATGAGCTACACTAGACTAGACGACACTAGAAAACGCATCGCTCGAAACATTCAGTTGGTATTTACTATTTAGCAAAGCAAGGCATTTTATACAATTTTATTTACAAGTACATAAGAGAGTAGTTGTGTGGAAGTACTAATTCATCATTATTATACGAAGCAAATTTCGAAGCATGGAATATCACTGATTAATACAAGCAAGCTGAGAATAGTATACAGTACATCCCAACCTGATCACTCAAGCTTGACAGCTATGGTTGATGACCTTTTACATACATGTAGGTGCTAATTTGTATGGCACAGCTCAGTAATTAACGAGGCATGCAGTGTGCATGCTCTGCTCCACCATGTAACAGTTAGGCGCAACTTCATAGATTTTGAAAATTTTCAGTCCATCTGACTTCAACCTGTAGAGATCTTCAGTTCTACAGTTTAAAGTGTGAAACCTATAGAATCCGTACTTATTATTACTGTACTTATTATTTCTGCCCTGGTAAATATTTTTAACTACACTTCACCCAAACTTGAGATACGCTAAAATAATAAGCCTCAAAAACACATACACAGATACAGCAAGACAAGCTCTAAAGATCACTGGTGTTTTGTGGAAACAGTATAATTTGGTGCAGAGCAGGTTGATCTTGTGAACAATGGCCAGGCTTTGTATTGACTGTTGAAACATCAACCCTGGCTTGCATTCAATATCACGTACATATTACAGGCGTAGCCTATTATTTGTGGCATTCAGCCAACATAATAACCTACTGTGATTGGCTAGTTGTCCCAGTTACTTCCATTGGCGCGAAGCTTCAATGAATGAATGAATGAATGAAGTTAGCCATTAGCCTGTGTATGTTATACATTGTATAAGAAACATTAATATTGTAGATCCAGTGCACTTTCAACCAAAATTTCAACCAGAGTTACTGCAGTGTTCTGGCAATGTAAATCTGCAGAATAATGATAAATGATAATATGGATATCAGGATATGGTATAAGCATTGTATAGACACCCTTGATAAGATTAATATCCAATGCTCATGCTTCATAAAACTATTATAGTTTGGTATTATAACCTCACAATGGTACTCCAGTAGTAGAATGGCACTAATCTTCTAACTATAACATCTAGCTGGGTTAGCTTAGCACATTATTACCTATAAAAATATATTAGGCATAATTTTGTAGAGCACAAAGTTCTGCACCTGTTTATAATTACACATTGATAACATAGCCGAAAACTGAAGCTGCAAGCCACTGTAAAAGCCACAAGCAGAATGAAAGGCAGTCATGATTTCACACACACGCATAGCTGTAAATGCAATGCAGAATGTACAATGTATAGCTTACTGACACCAGCACTGTACGTGTAGTGCACCGGCACTGTACATGTAGTACTGTACTACTTCATATAATATGTTTGGTGCTGGGCCGGAAGTAGAGCTCTATGTTATTGTTGCCTTATTACACGTAGCTGCATAGTTGAGTGCAGAACAAGTGTTGCCCTCTGATGGCTATAATCAATGATCTGTGGCTATGTATTGACTGTTGCAAGATCACCCATGCTTGCATGTACATCCACAAACCTTATGAGCCATGGCAATAACCTAACAATGCAGACTGTAAAATGGTGATACATACTCGTGGTTAATAATTCTGTACTGTACTTTAATCTTCTTTTATATCTATCTATATCTACATGTGTATATATTAGGTTATGCCATGGTACTTGGCACTTGCATCATACACAATCCATATAAAAAGCTTTCTGATAGGCCTATACAAGTAACAAAAGTAAACCTATATTGCAGAGTAACAAATGTGTCACTCTTGCTATTGCTATTCAGTTCTCAGAAAGTACTGTCTACTTTCCAGTGATAGAGAGAAGAACATCATAACCATTGTTTTGACTTGGAAGCCCAGAACAATTAAGTCTATGTGCAGACTTGGCCCAGTTTTACAGATTGCTGCTGGCTGGCAGAAAGGGATCTGCATATGAGGTACTATTGCAGTAAATTGGTAGACAGTTCAAAGAGTGTTATTAGACTGTATGATTTATTGCCACATAAGAATACAGAGTAGTACAACAGTATACCATAGACATTCACATGGAAAATTACAATACTAGTTTCTTACTCTAGGTCTTTTCATTGAGAGAGGTGGAGTAGAATACACTGAGGATTTTAGTGTGAGCGAATTCAGTTGGCCAGTCCACCAGTCATCAGTTCATTCTAACTTTACCCACACGTGTGTGAGGCTGCCTGCTGTTGAAGCTGGACTCTGTAAATGTGTGCATGAAAAATTATGATTTGTTAATGTTTTCAACCTTGACTGGCAAAAGAAATGGAGGTAAATACATACATCGGACAGAATATCTGAAATGACATTTTAATCAAAATCAAAGAAAGTAGGGAAAGCATGTTAAATATAGAATAATATAATTTCTCAAGAGCTGGCTGGCAGATTGTATATTCCAGGAAAGCAATGAGACAGCCAAAACTGGATTTTATTGAATTAGGATCAAAACTATTTTCCGTGAAGCATACATGTACATGTATGCAATATATAATCATATAACAAGCCTTTTGTACCAAACCCATACATGCACAGATACAAGTCATATACTTAGGCTATACAATCTACTAAATTGAATCTTTTAAATGCTTCAGGCAGCAAACTGCTGAAATATTATTGTAAATGTTACTGCACTGCATATTATAAAAAGCACTAGTGCTGCTACACAAAAAGTACCGGTCTAAAGACACAGCAACAGTCCTCATCTAGCATTGGTTTAAAAACATTTATCTTCAGGGTATATTCTTGGGGGCTACACGTCAAAGACTACTGAGTAAATCAAGCAGAGCAATTACCTGAATTGATGCACACGACTTCCAGTTAGTGTATAAAACATGTCATGCGGGTTTCCTAGTTTTGCAACATTGCCCATTACCTGCAAGCAGCATGTAGGTAAGCGTAGCGGCGGTGGGTCCAAGGCCAAGGCCGTGGGTCCAAGTTCGAGGTCCATGGGTAGGCTCCATTTGTTCCTCAGATATGATACATTGGCTTCCGTATTGATTTGCACCTTCAGCAAGAAAGATATGCCATTGCATCAGCATGTAGCATTGGTAAAAAATAATGACATGCAATGTACCCAAATGACATACATATGAACTTTCTATAATTACACATAGTCATGTACATAGCATAATGCATAATTGTTACGTGTACATGTACATGTCAGCATAGAACCAGCATTGTGACTCAAGAAAAATGGAAAAAAAAACCTAGCGATGAATTAACCTGTTAACATACAGAAATAATTGGAAAAAATCTAATACAAAAACCCATAATGTGTCTATAGGTAGCTACACTAACTGTGTGGACACCAATATTTATTTAATTTGCCCAGTTATTATTACTGGCCTCGGGTAGATACTAGGTATATGAACATTGTAGGGTACGAGCATAGTAGGTGCACACCTAGTTTCCAAGAAAGTTGATTCACCTTGAATATTGGCTGGTTGTTGGTCAGCAATGCCACCAGACAGAGGAAAGGAAACTCGTTGAAGTTATGGAGGATTTTTATTGCAGCTGTAGAAAGCACATGTAAGTTACAGTTAGTATTGAAGAATCTTCCCAGTCACAGTCAGTAAATACCTCAATATCTTAGGAAGTCAAGCAAAATTACACATGTTCAGGTTAGATGTACGAGAACAGCAACTTTGAGGATGTTGCCGATTTTGAAATAGTTCAAAGATCTGTCAGTGAAAATTAACATGCTAGAAATTAAATATTTGATCATGACAAGTCAGTTAAAATTTTACAGCACACTATAATCACTATCAACTCACTATATTGTTCTGTTTGTAGAGTGGACTCAATTGTCTTCCATTACTCTCAATAAGCACCAAAAGACTGCCACCAAGTTCCACAGGACAACTCCTAATATATTCAATAAGCTGAATAAATTGCATCAGCATCGACATAGTGTAGAACCGCTCTTCAGTGAATCAAATCCCAGGCCGGGTTAAGGTAAATCTACACACATCTACAACATGATGAATAACAAAATAGCAACATTTGTAATTTAGAATTACAATTCAATGTAAATAGGCCAAGTTTATCATTAACACCTTTCACTAACTTTCTCTTGTTGGGTATTGCTGGTAATGACATTGTACTTGAACATAGAATAACATGTGTCTAGATAGAGTGAGATCATTGACAAGAGATGTGACTCCCAGAGTTGACAGCGATCGTAGCCATTTAGTTGGAAAACTGTAAACATAAAATATTCGATCTGCAGAAGTCAGTTAGATATTCACTATGAGTACTCACTATGACTACAAATATACTTGTAGAAGAGAGCATAGCTTCTAGATGCACCTGCAGACTGCAAGCAAGTTCCATGGGACAACTCCAATATACTGCAATGTGTCTTTTAAGTTGTGATTACATACATGTACATGTAACTCTTGGGTGTGAGTACACAACCTTGGCCAAAGTTGAAGGAGTTATGCTCTCCCCCTGTCTTCTCTTGATGCTTGAAACGACCCATATTGATGGCAATAAATCTATGTGTACAATGAAAAATTTGAAATTTAATGTAGTAGTTTACAAAGGAAAGAATATACTTGTACATATTGAATCTGTGGAGGTTCAATAATCAATCTGTATCAAAAAGAATGGAAGGGATACTGCAGCATCTGCAACAGCCTTAGACTTGGTGTATCTGAGCTAGCTAGTGGGTAGCTACAGAAGCTATATTAGAGAAAGCAATTAGCAAGATATTTGCCCACCACAATTCATTTACTTTATTCAGTTACCTGTGTAGAGTTGAACAGTTGGGAGGCACTGATCATTTATGTTTGCACTATCTTACCTGTCAAGAAGAGCAAACAGATTTAAGGAAGTGTGCTGGGGTGCACATGTAGAGAAGAGCATAGTGTAGCTTGGACAGGAAAGGTAACGTCTGTTTCAGGGTCATTGCATGCCTGAAAATATCACATGGTTATGTAAAATATATTCAAATGTTATCCCAACATTCTGTTGAAAAACAAGCTGACAATATGTTAAGTCTGTACATGTATTAGTCCCATAGCTAGTAAACTTGCAAACTTGCATGTCAGAAGCAATGGGTGTTATTCTGCATGCAAATTACAGAAAATTATTTAAGATCATTGGCTATGAATATTTTCTCATGCATTTTGTACGTACGTATAACGTATATATACTATTTCTATTTACCTCACATTGTAGCAGTGTTGAGAGAACTTCTTTCACCATAACTGAGTGGTAGAATTATGCCTGCCAACAGGAGTTAAAAGCCAGTCTACAAAGGTACATCAAATAACATAATGGTGATGATTATTTTAGTTGGTAGTGGTAAAAGACGTGGGCGTGACGTGAGGATTAAATGGGGTGAGAGTAGAAGAAGACAACTCCAACCAAAGTGACTGCTGTTGGAATGCTTAGAGTAGGGCGGAGAGAACATGTAACCCCAATCTCCCAAACCAAAAGCTATGTTTCAATCTTTAGCTCCTCCTAGTAAAAACAGACATTCTAACATCAGTTGCAGTTGTCTTCACACTCTCACGACATTTATTTCTAACGTCACATCTTTTACTACTACCACATTTTAGGCAGATAGGCAGATACAACGTAGGTTTCAATCATGAACTATCTCACATGTGGTTAAGGTGCTAATTTAAAATTTCGCAGCATCAAAAGTTTTACTTTGAAAATAAGATTGTTTAAACTTATACAAAGCTTCCAAATAGTGCTAAGTAAAAAGTAGAAAAATTGGAGATGGCCTCCGTTCTTCTCTAAAACTTGAGCAGATATGTTATCTTCGGTTTTATTCACTACCACTGTGTATCCCTACTACAGCCATCTAACTTTTCAACTACTGTACCTAACAGTTTTCGAATTGATTGGTGAATATACATGTAGGCTGCTTGTGTGGCAAATGTAGAACATGCCTACTCAGTTCCTGGAGCATTGAGCCTGTTGCATGTGGCCAATATCTAGTTTACTAAAGGAACACTTCACATAGCCTACATATTTATTATTTGCAATGAAAGCAGTTGTGACTACTTAATATTACTCTTTTTGTGTGACCGAGTTGAGCTAATGGGCAAAAAGTGACAAAAATTGGCATTAGAATAAGGGTGGGCGACTCCCACTTGTAAAACAATTGTAGACATTTTAAACATGGTGGCTAACTTTTTGCAACCTACAGCATTTACTTGGTGAGTTTGCACAAAATCTCAGAATTTCAATAAATAATTTAAAACTATTTCAGGACAACTACAGATTCCATGTTCCCCATTAGCCCACATGTCTGTATAACATGGCTCCATGCAAATATGAAAACACTCACTGTTTATGTTGTAGGAAAGACCTCCAGCGAATTTCACAAGACCAGTCCCAATATGTACCTCCATAATATACTTCTTTCCTATAAACCAGCAATCTCTTCAATGGACAGGAAACACTCTCAAATGAATCTAATCCAAGGCAGAATCAAAGCTATTTTACATGTTCATATATCACTGTGAATCACAGCACATATTAGGCCTACATTGCAAAGCTGAAATGTTAACATAACCATTTACAAAAAGGAGTTAAGTAAAATATGCCAAGTCAAATTGAATGTAGGGTGCTGGTGGTAGTTCCTAGTAGACTGGATCCAAGCATATTTAGGATAAGTGACATCATTGATGTGGGATATTGTGACCATTTTAAAAGAGTTATAAGCAATTTAGCTCAGTAAAAATCACTGCAAATCTAATCATTTAATTTTTCCAAGCTTTAGAAGAAGTTTTAGACAACAAATGAAGTTGACTCACTATTTCTCATGTATATCTATATGTTTTGTCGCAGTAAAGAGATTCTGGTTCCTTGGAGAGCTGGAGTATATCAAGTAATAATCTAACCTCTACTGCAACTAACGTCCACAAAAAGATCTCTCAAGGTAGCACAGACTCTCTCTAATAGCCCCTCTTTACTTTGACCTTCAATAGTGCCAAGTTTGTTGTTCATCACACTACAAAAAAATGGTGGCTGACAACAATTTAAGTGGGTAACTGGTGTAGACAACTCCTCTTTTTTCATGCAGTCACCGGGTCGGTATCAGTCACTTAGGGCAAAGTAAATTTCAAGTTGTAGAACAAGCTGCTAACAAAATGCAAATATAAATCAGGCATAAAATTATCATTTAACAGCAGCACCACATGTTTGAGTAGACACAATAATTGAAAATTCAAATTAAATTAAATTATCTACGCTGTAAGTGTATGAAATTTATATTATACTACTATTTTTATATTATTATATTTATGAAAACAACAATTATATTACTATGAATATTATTATTAATTATATACATGAGAAATAATAATAAAAAGCGTAGAAGAGCTATTCAAGGATTAAATGCATTTATATACTAATGCTCACATTTAACAAAGCTGCCGAAGAAGGATCAACTAGACTGGAGTGATTGATAAACGGAAGCACAGAAGCAGTGTTGCCCCCAATTAAATCCACAAGCCGAGCCAAGTAATTAATGGCCGAACCACTATAATATTGAAGGAGGGAACACAACTTTCAAATAGTAGGTAGTTAGACCCAGTACCCGCGCCAACCCCGGAGATGACGGCCCGCAGATTCATCGTGCGAATCACGGGCTAAAATAGAAGAAAACTCCGAAAATTTTTTTCAAAACGCGTTTCCTTAACATCGATGAGTGGTCTTCCTAGAGCACCACATGAGGATCCTATCAGAGAGTATATAACTTCATCAGCTACAGCTTTTATTGCCATGCATTGAACAGAAGTTTTTCCCTCCATAGTGGCCGCTACAATCAAACTCTTGTGTTGCAAATAAAAATAAAATGGCCAAATTGAAGCTTTGATAGCACAGTATGTGTATATATTCTGAATGTTCCAGCTATTAGCTCTTCTATATTGCAAAGCCACACAGCTTCTCTAATACATCATGTATATTAACAAAAACTAACAGTTACATTAACATTATTAAAATAATCATTGGGTCGAATATGCTTTACTATGAAATGAGCTTCTCTGGTTGTTAGATGTACAGTTAATTTTGGCCAGAGTCTGTAGGTCACATGATGGTAATAATGCACCCGAGTGAATCACATATATTAGAATGTAAAAGTCTGTCACAGAGAATTTTTTCTCCTGTTATGGGTTGATGATACCTGAATTATTTTGTTATCTTTAGACAATGGATAAGCAGACAAGGGCAACCAGTGTTGGCATTTGTTAGAGTTTCATAACCCATTTAAATTCAATGTCACAATGACTGAGTACTGAGCTTACAACCTAGATTGGGCTGCTTTGACAGCACTCATTATGTTATGCAGCCACTCTATCTGCTCCTGGAAACATGGACTAAGTGTTTATCTTAATAGCAAACATGAATACATACGTGTACAGTTCAAAACTACATAATATGTTTGTTAAAAGTATGGTCACAGTTTTTTTGGTTGTCAACTCCATAACAACTAAATTGTATAAATAGAGCATCTGAGGACAATTTCAGTTTACTTTTCTAGCTGCATCAGTCTATTGTTTTTGCCTGCATGAAAATATCAAAAAAATTTCCAGTTGTCAGCTATCTGGTCTTCTGACAATCCAACAATAAGTGAGTGCGCCTCTTTAGATTGTCAGCCCCGGAACGCTATTGTGCCGAAAATATAATTGTTCTACAACTTTGATTTTTATCCTTGCTCTTTCTTAATGGAGTGCTTACGTAATGGTAATTTGCTCCATTTTTCACATGCAGTCAAAATGAACAAAACTGATTCATAGACAGTCATTGTTTGTCTACTCCATTGCATGTCCACTGTGTAACACAGTTTCAAATGATTTTGCTCAATTTACTAGTTCATAGGCCGCTAGTGAATATAGTTTGTAGTTTTCACAGGTTCTCCCACATACGTACAAACTTGCAACACGCACAGCAAAATCATCGTTTTTTTAAATGGTATTTTGCTGACTGCCAGAAGTAATATAGGTGGGTTGCGGAGTTGAAAGTCTGTGTTAAGGAGTGGACATTTTGTCTATTGTTTATATAATATAATGACTACTCAATAACAGCAATTGGTTTGAGGCCCGAGCTTGAATTACAATAATAATGCAATCTTGAATTGTAGTTTTAGCCTCCCTAAGAAATTTCACTTGTACTCTGAAAGAAGGGAGAAGACAGCATTGATCAAACATGTTCTTGATTCTTCCATATTCACTTTGTCATCTCAGTGGGTTAGTATACATTTATATTATACTATATTTGCCAAGTGTTCCAATATTTCTACATGTATAATATATTATCAGTTAGTGTTAAGGTAATGCTCTGTAAAACGGTGTATAACTGTGTAAAACTGTTTATTAGTGTTTGTGCATTGATATTATGCGGATTTCTCCCAGTCCATGGTATAAGTGTGCATGCAAGTCTAATACTTATTATTTGAATGACGAATAGACCCTAGACTGCTATTATGAGGAACCACTGGTACCTGGGATGAAGCGTGTTGTACACAGCACTGTGTATCTACCTAAATATCAATGCCAGCTGGATGAGTCAATTCCTACCAGAACCATGCAGTATAGTTTTTTGTAGATACAAGAATTGCGTTGACGTTTGTTATAAATATGCCAACACAGCAGTCTGTAAAATTTAGTTAACTGAGTCTACAACCATATCATTGTTTTATTAACAGAATATTATGTAAATTCTACAGAATATCCACAAACAGACACACATATAGAAGAGTTACATGAGTTACTCTGTTGCTCACGCATAATAATAAAGGTTTATTGAATAGCCTTGGAGCAAGATTTTACTAAAAGCTTCTGGTTTAGGAACAAAGAATTGTACTCAAGTTTTAGAAAGAATATAATTATACTGTTATACATGTATATCACCAATATTCTTGATAGTAAGTTGTTACTTACAGGTCTGTATCCTTGTGTGTGCTACTAACTTGTAGTTAGTTGTGTGCAAGGAACTAAATTTGTCTCTCAGCTACAGGACTTACGTCACAATCCAACCTAGTCATACATACACTGACTTTGACCAATGACACATCAATTTGGAGATTCTACGCGCAGGCAGTAGTGTTGTCCATAGTCCAACATATGTGGGTTCTTGGGTTAATAGATGAAATCTACACAGAGAATTACCTAAAAGCAAAACATCCAGCCGTTCAAAGCCACTAAACAAGAAAATCAGATAAAGAATGAATGTCAAATAAAAAAGTAGATTCCTGAAAGATCTCATTCGTTACCTTGAGTTTAGCTCTGAGACATCCAGGGTGCTTTCTTACAGGCTAGCTTGATATATGGGACTGGATTTCAGTGCTTCAATATTTTTGCAGGAAGTATTATTCAATAAAAAATTACCAATAAGTTCACAGCTGCTCAACTACAGTCAAGTTTTTTTTTGTTTTAGGATATTACTATATATTTTCTTGGCTCAAATGGTTTCCATGTACCATACCATGTACATGTATATGTGGGGGTATCAACTATTTATAACAAATCATTTTAAGACCTACATGTACGTTGGACAGTTATAGTAGTATAGACTGAAATGAAACCACTAAAGTAATGCACAAGTGTTTTCTGTAGTGATTTATTCCCATGTAGGTTATGGTATACACATGCTATTTACATGACTATTTACATGTATGTAGTACAATGGGTAAGGAGTTGCTCTACCCTTATAGTTAGTCAGTGAAGCTACATGATATAGCATGAGTATTCCAACTTGTATATACATGTACATGCAAGTATCCATACTAATGGTAGGCTACAAAAACACGTTTTATTACTAGGGCTGACAGTTAGTCAACCTTCATATCCTAATAAAGAGGTTTCTCCTATTAGAATTTATTTGGGTGGTAAAACTGTTTTTCTTCAACACTGTCATGAATATCATCTTTTACTACATCACATGTTCTCACATCGCCATTCTGTGAAAATTTACTTAGGGAGTCAGCCCAACCCATATCCCAGCTCAGCCCAGCCCAGCTTAGGTAGCCCAGAAAATATCTATAGAAAATAGACTAGAATATAGGACTGGGCAATAAGTCAAATGAATCATGGAGTTTGGCTTGCACTACGTCAATCAGCAATGAATATTTACTAATAGTGGGTCCTTTATACATGTATTCTTTAATCTATGTCAGTTGTTGACACATTCAACAATTCTACGTTTCAGTTGACAAGAAGCAATAAACAAGTAATCCTCACCATGAAGTAGTAAACCTCCCCTGAAATTAATTCTATTGGCTTCACTCTTTAATACAGTTTACATGTACTGGGATAGTAATTGAGGTCAACTGATGATTTACAAATGTATTACAATGTATGTAATTGATCATACTATTATTGTCGTATCTAGAGACCTGTCCATGGAAATTCACAAAAAAATCTAAAAACCAGCGTATAATTCTACTATGTCTGGCAGCAACTCTGACCCAGTTTACTGAGTAATCACAGCTGGACAGGTGTGATTAAATGACTGAGTCAGTGACATACATTTACATGCGTGTGACTGACTAAAGGTCATTGTCTCTAACGTTGGCTCATTTGATAGAATATCAATTGTCAGAAGTACAATGTAATAATATGAGGTGAATATAAATTATGTTCACCTAGCCTTTATTCTATACCTGGTGAGTAGTCATAATATTTATCCATATAGCCAGATATACAGCACACAATATTCTAGAGCATTCTGAGAGCTCATGCAAATTTAGTGGATTGATTGAATTCTTTGCACAACAATCATTGTTATCAATAAGTAATTATTAACAACTAGATCTGAGACTTCACAAGTCATATAAACAACGCTTGTTGGAGTAAAGTAGAGCAGATTGGGCTGTTCACATCGTCCTTGGCTATCACCTCCATTGGCTCACTGTAAGAATGTATTACTTGATTACAGCTATGGTTTAGGTTACTGTATGTTACTATTAATAAACTGTTTGGGTTGAAGAATATTATTCTTTTATACAAATATCTGGTTTACTGCCTCACACTGGCGGGCTAATCATTTTATTTAAACTATTTAATCCTGTCCACTTATAGAGCAGTGAATTATTATGTAAAGTTTACCTCAATCAAAGGAAGTTTTATTGTTCTAGTAATGATAATCCACAGCATTGTCTAGATTAGATGCCATGAGCTGTGTGTGTTTATTAGTGTTTACATAACAAGTCGGACATTAACATCAGCATATTTTTCATAATATTTTGTTCCATTCTTGTTGCTATAATATTGGTGTGGAGCAACGCTGTGTTACTCCTAATGAATGTGCCATAATTTAATATTGAGTGGTATCTACACTTAGAATTGACATAGTAGGTGACCTACTTATAGCACACTGATTTATTACAATGAACTATACTTAGCAGACTGTGACTTCCTGCATTTACCAAACTCTGCTATATTATACGTGGTACTAAACACACAATACACCTACTAGCACTGTATGAATTACAATACCACAAATTTGCCATTTCCCTCCTATCATTGGAAACTAATTTGCTTCTGTGGGGACATGTATTATCATGGACATGTTGTACACATATCATATTCAGCATAAAAGTTATTCTCAAGTGAAGGGATACCTGAGACTCTTCTTGAACCTTCATACATTGTATAATGTATTTTTAGTAAGGAATTTATGTTTGAGCACACCCCCCCTCCAACTCCCTAATATTCAGTAAGGTACAAGGTGGCCATAATAAGAGAGGTGCCCTTGTGTGCAGTTCGCTCAGAGCATGTCTACTGCTCACCAGTGAAGCTTCCTTTTCAAGGTTACTTAGCTGGTATTGTGGTAGCATGTTCTGTTCACTGTGCTAGGTAATTAGGGTGGCGTAGAGGCCCCGGGTTCATACCCCAGTCAGGGACTGGTATTTTCATGGATTTGAAACAAGTCTCTGACTGCTCAAAGATAACTTCCTTGCTAAAAATACATTATACAATATAAAGAAACTGGCCAAACCCCCTAACATATGTACATATTATAAGTGGTGGGCGGGTGTTTGCATAACTAAATTTTGTAGAGCTTGTTTCATCGGTGAAGTACTGTATATAATGATAGGTTGTATTTTGTGGTTATCTCCTTAACAGGCTAAATTTACAGCCCCAATAAACAGTGTTGAGTGGTGTGATATGCTGTAACTTACACCAACTTAACACACTGTACATGTACATGTACATGTAAATATCAAGTACAGTACATACACATGTAGATCTAGAATTATGGGTTTATATATACCACAACATATATGTAATATTGTGATATTACTTGTCTATGCTAGACCTTAGTCTTTGTCAGCTCTTTAGAGCATTCATGCCGCGTCAACAATCTATTACTCTGGATTGTTTTAGAAATCTTTACTCTAAATATAAGGTGCATAATCTAAAAGTACTCAATCATGTAACAAGACCCTGAAGTACTGCTTCTGGGAATACTAAGCTCTATGAGCTATACTTAGCAGACTGTGACTTCCTGCATTTGCACAACATTGCTATAATATACTAAACACACAATAGACCTACTGGCACTGTACAATTTATGATACCAGAGTTTTACCATTTCCCTCCCATCAATAAAAACTAATTTTCTTCTAGGGAGACATGCATTAACGTGTGCATGTTGTACACATAACATATTCAGCATAAAAGTTCATATCAAGTGAAGGGAGACTTGAGAACCTTCTTGAATCTGCATACAAGTACCATAATATTGTAAGTGGTGGGTCGGTGTTTACACGACTACATTTTGTAGAGTTTGTTTGATGAGTGAAGTACATAATGATAGGTTGCATTTACGGTTTTATCTTTAACATGGTAAATTTACAGCCCAATAAACAGTGCTAAGTGTTGTGGAACAGATAGATTAGTCATGAGTGCCCTTGTTATACATAAACATCCATAGCTTGCTAGCTTGTATTTATAGATGTCATAAAGGCAGGTTGTGATATGCTGTACTTACACCAATGTTACCTAACATACTGTACATGTAAATGTGCATGTACAGTACAGGTACATAATATACATGTACACTTAGATGTTATTCCCATGTAGGTTATCATGTACACGTGTAAAACTATTTAGTTGCTCTACCCTTATAGTTAGTCAGTAAGGCTACATACTATAGCACAGGGGTTCCCAACCAGGGGGGAATTCTCCCCCAGGGGGAAATTTTGGATGTACAGGGGGGAATTTTTATACTCTGTGTATTTTCCACAGCTGAGTCCTATAATGCTGCGTTGTTATTGGCTGGCAGCTAATACTGTAAAATGGAATCGTCAGAGTGCCAACGCTCTCAAAACGCTCGAGCTGAGCTAGCCGAGGTATTGAGATGACCCGCTCGAAGCTGATTGGCTGCTAAACAAAGTTGGTAAACATAAACACGTGGATCATTGCGGAGTGAATACATACAGACATGTCATTGGCTAATGGTTAAATCGCAGCGCTCTTTGTTCGCCCCGTGTGTTTATCAAGGGCATAGCGTTTGACGCGTGCTCAGAAAACGCTCGCCCCAAAACGCTACTGTGTGTTTGCACCTTTACACAAGTAATCAAGCTGCTCAACAGTGTGGCAGCAGAATCGACACATTTCACTTCAAGCAGGTCAGTATCAGTAGGATAGCTATCTGTATTAAAATTACCAGATGAATGCCAGAACAAGTTCTTTGGGCTTAAATTCAACTCGGCTGCAAAACTCTCATTTGGAACAATAACATTTACCGAGTGTTGGCCAACAACGATAACTATTTATCCAAGAATCGCAAAGATTGCCGTCCGGAATATTCTACCAGGGCTCTCAAGTTGCCCAGTCAAAAAATCCGAGCAGATGCACCATGTACTGCAGTGTGAGCAGTGTAGCAGTATTATTCTACTAGCAATTGGTCAAATATATAAATAAAGCTGGTGGTCACCTACATGTACATATATATTGCTCTATGGAGTTAGCCTAAGTAATTTCTGACAGCCTAATAATCCCAGCACATACATGTAATTCATTTCTTGCCCTTGGAAAGTAATAAAATTAGTAGCTTTTCCTTAAAAATTCCTAAGTAACTCACAAGCTGTAAGATAAGCTAAAGATCAATTTGGAGATTGTAAAGCATTTCAATTGAAAATATAGCTAATGTGAGAAAATCTCCCAAAATCCGAGCAAATCATTAATAATGGAAAACCTCCCGAGCACTCCGAGCAAGCACTGAAAATCTGAACTGCTTGGGGAAAATCCGAGAACTTGAGAGCCCTGATTCTACCATTCGTAACTACATATCTTTGTAAATCGGCTTTTTCAATTTTACTTGACATCAAATCTAAAGAACGTAACCGGCTGCAGGTGGAAGAGGATTTACACTGTACTCTATTCCAAACTACGTCTCGCATTGAAGAACTTTGTCAAAACGAACAACAGCAGAGATCGCACTAAGTATAATATCGTACTGTAGACATGTCATGCCCAATATTATTTCATTATATTTTGCATAATATTTTATCTACATTCTACAATAAAATCTCAAAGTAATCCTTGTACCATTGTCTTTTGGTCTTGGATAATATTCAAATGTGGTGGGGGGAATTTAATACTCTGATTCAACCCAAAGGGGGAATAGAGCGAAAAAGGTTGGAAACCCCTGCTATAGCAGGAATATTACTTGTATATACATGTACATGTACATGCAAGTATCAATACTAATGGTAGGCTACAAAAATACATTTCATTACTAGGGCTGAAGGTTAGTCAACCTTCATATTATCCTAATCAAGAGGTTTCTCCTAATTGAATTTATTTGGGTGGTAAAACTGTTTTTCTTCAACACTGTGATGAATATAATATTTTGCTACATCAGATGTTCTCACATCGCCATGCTGTGAAAGTTTACTTAGAAAGTCAGCCCAGCCCATCTCAGCTCAGCTCAGCTCAGCCCAGCTTAGGCAGCCTAGAAAATATGTATAGAAAATAGACTAGAATATAGCACTCAGCAATAAGTCAAATGAATCATGGAGTTTGGCTTGCACTACGTCAATCAGCAATGAATATTTACTAATAGTGGGTCCTTTATACATGCATTCTTTAATCTATGTCAGTTGTTGACACATTCAACAATTCCACGTTTCAGTTGACAAGAAGCAATAAACAAATAATCCTCACCATGAAGTAGTAAACCAACCCTGAAATTAATTCTATTTGCTTCAATCTTTAATACAATTTACATGTTGTACTGAGATTAGGCCTGCAACGATACACAAAATACTGTTTCGATTTTTTCGATTCTGCCAATTAATTTTTTCGATTTTTTTCGATTCAATACTTTATTGTGCAAAATTAACAGACAATACACTAGTGTGATCAATCAGACCAATAACAGTATCTCACAATTTTACTGAAATAATGTAACTATGTAGTACAACAATAGGCAAGTGTGTTACTGTAACCCCAAGCAAGCAGTGAATGAAGACAGTGAGCACAACTATCAATGTTGCTATTTATATGAATCATTTACCCTGACACCATGTATGTTGCAGTATTTCTTCGCAGCAGTATTTTAGAACACTGTCAGTTGTAGTAATTGAGTTGATAATTCCATTTTAGAATCACCAAAAAGAGTAGAATGAGTAGATTCCCGAAGCATACCTTTCTAATGGTGTGGAATATCAAATACAAATTGTATGTTTGGGGCATTTATATAATTATAGACTTATATTAGTAATACATCTTAGCACATGATGTATTTTATAGCTATCCACTTATTGCCAACAAAATTACTAGAAAAAAATTGTGCTTCACCAAGATTCGCACCCATGACCACACATTTGTAAAGCGAGCGATCTGCCACCATGCTATTGTGATAACTTGGGATTCCCAAGACTAAGTATATATTTAACAAGAATCGAAAATTGAGTACAATGAATCGATATTGAAAATGCTGCAAATTAATCGTATCGAGAATCGTTATCGATTCAACGTTGCAGGCCTAACTGGGATAGTAATTGAAGTCAATTGACTATTTACAAATGTATTACAATGTATGTAATTGATCATACCATTATTGTCGGATCTAGAGACCTGTCCATGGAAATTCGCAAAAAATCTAAAAACCAGCCTATAATCCTACTATGTCTAGTATGTCTGGCAGCAACTCTGACCCAGTTTACTGAGTAATCACACTTGGCTTAATAAAATGACTGAGTCAGTGACATACGTGTGTGTGACTGACTAAAGGTTATTGCCTCTAAAGTTGGCTCATTTGATAGAAATTCAATTGCTAGAAATACAATGTAATAATTTGAGGTGAATATTTAAATGTTATTTTCACCTAGCCTTTATTCTATACCTGGTGAATAATCATAATATTTATATAGCCAGATATACAGCACACAATATTCTAGAGCATTCTGAGGGCTCATGCAAAGTTAGTGGATTGGTTGAATCCTTTACACAACAATCATTGTTATCAATAAGTAATTATTAACAACTTGATATGAGACTTCACAAGTCATATAAACAACACTTGTTGCAGTAAAGTAGAGCGGGTTGGGCTGTTCACATGGTCCTTGGCTATCACCTCCATTGGCTAACTGTAAGTATGCATTACTTGATTACCAGCTATGGTTTAGGTTACTGTATGTTACTATTATTAAACTAATTGTCCTGAAGGATGTTATTCTTTTATACAAATCTCTGGTTTACTGCCTCACACTGGTGGGCTAATCATTTTATTTAAACTATTTAATCCTGTCCACTTATAGAGCAGTGGATTATTATGTGAACTTTGCCTAAACCAAAGAAATTTTTATTATTCTATTAATGATAATCCGCAGCATTGTCTAGATTAGATGCCATGAACTGTATGTGTTTATTAGTGTTTACAGAAGAAGTAGGGCATAAACATCAACATATTTTTCACAATATTTTGTCCATTCTTGTTGCTACAATATTGGTGTTGAGCAACGCTGTGTTACTCCTAATCAAGGTGCCATAATTTAATATTGAGTGGTATCTACACTGAGAATTGACATCGTAGGTGACCTACTTATAGCACACTGATTTATTACAATGAACTATACTTAGCAGACTGAGACTTCCCGCATTTACAACGCTGCTACACGCTGCTATAATATTAATTGTACTAAACACGCAATAGACCTACTGGCACTGTATGAATTACAAGACCACAGTTTTACCACTTCCCTCCCATCATTGGAAACTAATTTTCTTCTTCTTGTATTAACATGTGCATGTTGTACACATATATTTAGCATAAAAGTTATTCTCAAGTGAAGGGATACCTGAGACCCTTCTTGAACCTTCATACATATGTACATTGTACAATGTATTTTTAGTAAGGAATTTATGTTTGAGCACACCCTCCCCCCAACTCCCTAATATCCAGTAAGGCGCAAGGTGGCCATAATAAGAGGGGTGCCCTTGTGCGCAGTTCGCTCAGAGCATGTCTACTGCTCACCAGTGAAGCTTCCTTTCCAAGGTTACTTAGCTGGTGTTGTGGTAGCATGTTCTGTTCAATGTGCTAGGCGATTAGGGTGGCGTAGAGGCCCCGGGTTCAAACCCCAGTCAGGGACTGGTATTTTCATGGATTTGAAACAAGTCTCTGACTGCTCAAAGATAACTTCCTTGCTAAAAATACATTATGCAATATAAAGAAAATGGCCAAACCCCCTAACATATTATGTACATATTATAAGTAGTCGGCAGATGTTTGCGTAACTATATTTTGCAGAGCTTGTTTCATCTGTGAAGTACTGTATATAATGATAGGTTGCATTATATGGTTATCTCCTTAACAGGCTAAATTTACAACCCCAATAAACAATGTTGAGTGGTGTGATATGCTGTAACTTACACCAACTTAACACACTGTACGTGTCCATGTAAATATCAAGTACAGTGTACATGTGCATGTGGATCTAGAATTATGGGTTTATATATACCACAACATATAATGTAATATTGTGATATTGCTTGTCTATACTAGACCTCAGTCCTTGTCAGCTCTTTAGAGCATTCATGCCACATCAACAATCTATTGCTCTGGATTGTTTTAGAAATATTTAATCTAAATATAAGGCGCATAATCTAAAAGTACTCAATCATGTAACTATAGCCTGAAGTATTCCTTCTGGGAATACTAAGCTCTATGAGCTATACTTAGCGGACTGTGACTTCCTGCATTTGCACAACATTGCTATAATATACTAAACACACAATAGACCTACTGGCACTGTATAATTTATGATACTAGAGTTTTACCATTTCCCTCCCATCAATAAAAACTAATTTTCTTCTAGGGGGACATGCATTAACGTGTACATGTGGTACACATAATATATTCAGCATAAAAGTTCATATCAAGTGGAGAGAAACTTGAGAACCTTCTTGACACTGCATACAAGTACCATAATATTTTAAGTGGTGGGTCGGTGCTTAAACGACTACATTTTGTAGAGTTTGTTTGATGAGTGAAGTACATAATAATAGGTTGCATTTAAGGTTTTATCTTTAACAGGCTAAATTTACACCCCCAATAAACAGTGCTAAGTGTTGTGGAACAGATAGATTAGTCATGAGTGCTCTCATTATACATTAACATCCATAGCTTGCTAGCTTGTATGCATTATTTATAGATGTCACAAAGGCAGGTTGTGATATGCTGTAGTTACACCAATGTTACCTAACATACTGTACATGTACATGTACACCTACATACCATGTAATTGTAGTAACAATAGTAACACATTATCATGTATAGTTTAATCATTGAAGGTCTACATCTGGTAAATATCTATACCTAGTGTCCCTAATTCCTTGATATCCAAACATGACTGATTGAGTCACATATTATATTGCTGACTGAATGTCATTATTACTCGTCCATCAGCCTGGTCGACATGTATTTGCCTTTCACCAGAATTTTGTACTATAGTATCTATTTTAGAGGAATGGCAGTTAATATAGCCGTCGATGCAACATTATTCTGTGGACATTAGGTTGGAGTTGTGAGATAGGTAGATTGTGTGTACAGCACGCATTTTTCTAAAAGGGTACTGGTAACAAGTAAATATGAGAATTCCCAATTCACATAGACAGCACTAGTCACAGTAAGGTGGAGTGGGTTAGAGTGGTCACAGGGTCCTTGCCTGTAGCTTACATTGACTTACAGTAATAGTATTTATTACTTACATGTATTTTATTATGGAATAGTCTACTTTATGTCAACATACATGTACATACGAAGAGCTGCATTCCAAAATGAAACTTGTCCATTTTTACCAATTTCAGATATTTGAGAAAGAATTTTCACAACAAAGCTTTGTACAACAGACCACAAAACTTTTCGTATTTCAACTTGTTCGACTTAGGCCCAATCATTGTTATGCTTTATGAACCTCATGACTTGTGAGCAATATGGCCGCGCTACAGTCCTTTGAATTTCACATCCCGTTCCAAAGTGAGACATATTCTCGGATATGTCTCACTTTGACACTGATTCATAATTATATACAACTGAATCAAATAGTTGAGTGTTATTATTGTCATATAACAGTGATAACAGTAACACACACACCATAGGAACATAAAAGTGCTGTTAGCAATTCCTACTGTAAAACTTCTACTATGTCATACTGGTGGGTTTTGAAGGATGGGTGCCCAGTAATGAGACCTGCCAATGTTAAAATACATTCATTTTAACACTTTGAGTCCTGAGTGCGTCACTATGTTGCAGTCTGTCCTGTCTATTTTTTGTACTTTCCATCAAAATTACCATATTAGCCTATGATGTACCTATACAAACTATATAATATATAGTTTGTATAGGTACAGTCATCATAGATTAATATGGTAATATTGATGGAGAAGGGTTTGGGGTTTGGGGCATGAAGCTCTACACTTATAGAATGATTAGTAAAGAGACAGATTTGAGCTAACATGTCTAGCCATTAGATGACAGAGAGATAGGTAAAGCCTATTTTTATCATTCTACTAAAAAATCAATGCTAAGAACATAATATTTACCAAGTACATTGTAAGTACCCTATTTGCTATCCAAATTTAGCTAACAGTATGCTAAAATCCATTTAATATACATGTACTTGGATCGGTGTATGAACCAAGTTCTAGGCCCTCATTACCAATAATATTATCAATCAAACCTACTGGAAGAGGTCATTTTTACACTAAGCGGCAGGGGGTAGGCCAGAAGATAGGGTTGTTCTCAACAGCCAATTAAATAATTTCCATTAGCACTAGGAAAGCTGAAGATTATGTGTCAAGTCAGGACAAAAAGCTTTCTCTTTATAAATATGGCTTTATTTCTGTCATAGACTCTATAGCTTTGCTGATATGAGTAAAATACTGCAACTGTGAGTATAGTCGTCCTCAGGCCCCCAGTAAAAAGCATAGCAGCGTTAAGTGTGTGATTAGGTTAAAGGATATACATGTGTTTTATGGATATTTGAGTAAACGTAAATCTAGAGCTTACAGTTTCAGTCTGCCCTTATCCTTACACGCTGTTAGCTCCTACATGATCCTATCATAATTAAGTAATAACGCAATGTAAATAATAATGTGTCTACTACAACAGTCCTAAGTAGACTAGTTAGGAAAAATATTTACACACAACAGTACAGGTGCTCAACAATTACTCGTGATAATATTATACAAATCAGTAATATACATGTTGCATTATTTTATTCTCTATAGTGGCTTGTTCTAACCTGCTGCACTCTATTGTAACTAGCCCTGTCTTCTGAATCCCAGTATTGCTTACTTGTTATCAGTACTATTTGATAAAAGTTTGGGCTATTCAAATAATCCACCCATCTCACTACACATACATTGTATTATGTTAGTATTAGTGAGATGGGCGGATTATTTGTGTAGCGTACAGCAAATATTGGTATCAGAAAGTAAAGATAACTAGTAAATATGGGAGTTCACAAACCACGTAGACAGCACTAGTTACAGTGAGGTAGAGCAGGTTAGAGTGGTCACAGGGTCCTTGCCTGTAGCTTACATTGACATACAGTAAGTATTCATTACACTTTTGCCATTGCTCAGTATGAGCTGTATATATGCATATTATACATGTAGTGTTGACATAATATACTGTAATGTAACTACAAGTGTATGTTATACTATGTATATTATATTGTCTGTGGTTTACTCTGCGTCAACCATATAGTAAAATACTTGCCTCCAATAACTACTGCATACAGTGGTATGTTTTTATTAGTAAAAGTTACATTGTGCATAAGAGGTTATATGATTGGTTTACATACACATCAAAGAAAACTAGCAGCGTTTAGTGTTATAGCTTACACTTACATGTAATAATGTATCTCAGTATGTACATGCATGTGACGTACTGCTTTCTTGCTAGTCTAGACATAATTATAATGTATCAGGAGTTATAGATTTGGCCCAAACTGGTTAAAACTTGGTAATTAATCCCTGGTAGAGTATGTTATACTACATTGTAATATTTTAGTGTATGCTAGCGTGTTTACAAGTTACACATATACATGTATACTATTTATTTATAGTTGATAGACACTCATACTCTTATCTGTGTGCTCTTAGTGTTGTTAGGCAGGTGTTTGTACAACTATACACTGTTACTACGCTTCATCGCTATTGTTTTTATGAGGTTCAATGTTGATCACTGGGTAACTTTTATCTGTATGCTGCTGATTGGTGGTTGGTTGCAAATATTACCAGTTATAGTGAGGTATGATAAACTCTTCGCTTGCTTTACTTGATATCGCCGTCGTGCAACAATTGTGGCTGACCAAAAATAGATGGTCTATGAGTCTACTATGTAAAGAGCTGTCACTGGAGGGGGGCATTATATGCCATGTTGGATCTGTTAAAAACCAATCAAAATGACCGAAAGAAAGGTTTAGCCAATACAATCATTTGTTACTGGACCCAATAGGGCTTCTCGCTTACTTCCGATGACATGGCTCTTCCAACAAACATCTCTGAATGTGTGGCATTACTACAGGCTACAATATATAATAATTACTGTAACATATGTCACCTCCTGGCTCGAGTAAAGTTTGCAAAAAACAATCTGCGGCCGACGATACTTGTAATACACACACCATAGGAACATAAAAGTGCTGTTAGCAATTTCTACTGTAAAACTTCTACTATGTCATACTGGTGGGTTTTGAAGGATGGGTGCCCAGTAATGAGACCTGCAAATGTCAAAATACATTCATGTGTGTGATTAGGTAAAAGGACATACATGACGTGTTTTATGGATATTCAAGTAAAAGTAAATACTCAGATATATTGATATTTCATGTGTATTACAGGAGGATGTAATGATTAATATCTGCTGATTGGTGAATATAGAAGAGAAAAAATCATGGCTGAACCAGACGAAGGTGAGTTGATGTAATTGTGAACTGTAATTTGATACAACATCAAGTGTAAAAAATAAACTGTTTTATAATTTGTGTTTATCACTAGTATCTGCTGTGTGAACCCATACATGTGTTTGTGTTTCTGTCTGCCTATTGGTTTGGTCAACTTCCTCAGACTTCCAATTACCTATCGATATTTAATTTGATTACCTACATGTACTATCTCTACGACACCATGATAAAAGTTTACAAAATTTTGTATTCTAGTACACCTTGCAAGAAATATTGGTGTGAATATATGCAATCAAGTAATTAGTTGCGATGTAATAAATATTATTATACATGCATACACTTCGCCTACAACATAAATGTATACACTGATCCGCACCCATTGCTATATATTATAGTCTTAGAGCAACATGTCAGACAGCCACCTATAACTTTAATGTTAGTTGAATCATTATGCATTAACCAGATATCAGGCGTATTCCGAAACTGGTACTGGTTCATATAGCACTGGTCTAACTATCGGAATACAACTTGAGCGTTCAGGCGTGACTAGTGCTTGCTCTGAAGGGAAATCCCCTCGCTAAGTGAATATACTTTATATTATTATTGCCAGGCAGCCTTGCCTTGCGTTAAAGCTAGCGCTATTATACTATTGAATAAAATATATTGTTATTGCTGCAGATTGCTATTTATAAGCTTGCACGGTGCAATATCCGAATATGCCTATCAAAGTAGGGCTTTCAAGTATATTAGTATAATAATTCAGTCAAATAGATGTACTGGTGGGTCAAAATATGTAGAAAAGTGTGGCTAATTATATTATATGTCCAACCTGCCTTAGAAACCTTACGATTTATTATAGCAAATATGAGATGATTTTAGCCAGCGGGTAATTTCTATAATTTGTATACATTGATAGTAGTCTACACATAAGTGGAAGAATCCCCGTGAGTCATAGAATGCCATATGCATATAGGACATTCTTCCATGAGAGGGTAATACAAACATTGCTGTCAATCAATTGAAATCATTAGCATTGTGGGCTTTCTAACAAAGCCCAACTAGCACTTTATTACCCTTCAGTGCAACGATATTTGTTTATTGGTACTGAGGCAGTATCCATGCTGATGTCACGGTGTACATGTACACCACTAACAATCTAGTCTGCCTCCTGTAACAACTGTTTACATTCAGGTTCGGTTGTATCATATACATGTACATGTACTTGTACATTGTAAGCTGTCAGGTATGTTCATATCACAGATTGTCCATCATTATGAGGAAACTAATGCATGTCACTAAAGTTCTAACAGTACCAACTGATTAAATTTATCACTGTCTTGTGAGACTTTAGTTGGGAAAGTTTCCACGTCTAGAATCAGTCGGAGTCTGACTCACATTTAATGTTGCCTACAAATCATAATATGCTATTAGTAATAGGAAATACAATTCGGTAGCCATACAACACAATGACATCACTCCATTGAGATTTATTACGTTGAGCTGGCAGCCATTGCGTGGCTGATGGCGTTGGGTTACTAATGTTTGGCAGCAGAGATAAAATATAATTATCTAACAGCATCACCAATCCATGGCTAAAACAGAGCAGGTAGAAATAGGGTTATGAAATGACAGAGGAACAAAATGCAAAACAAGACTTTGAAGCTCTTTGGCATATTCGGATATTGCACATGCAAGCTTTATAAATAGCAATCAGCTGCAAAAACATTTTGTTTTATTCAATAATATGCTCTATTAATAACGCTAGGTTAGGCGTGCCAAGTAATAATCTTTATCGTTAACAAGGGGAGTTCCCTTCAAATCAAGTGTTAGTCACGCCTGAACGCTTAAGCTGTGTTAGTATATTAAAAGCTGTTTTATATGAACCAGTACAGTTTCGGAATATGCCTATTATCTCCATCATAACGCTGTTTCTAGCAGATTATTCTTCCACGCCTGTAACATTGCACCCTGCCATAGGTACAGAATTCTATGTCTTGCTTTTCATTCACAACATTGGAGCGGTAATGGAAAGATCCCATAAGTACACAAATTCTATAGTTTTTTTCTCTTCTGACTTTACTGGTGTCAATCACTCATGCTATTAAAACAGTGAAGGATGAAAATTAATATTTGACAGCTAACCGTTGCACTAGACATAACATTACATGATGTCAAACTGTAGTGAAATTACAACACTTGATTGTGTTGGTCATTACTCAAACAGTGTATAATAATAATAACTATTTATAAGATTGCTAGCCGGCTGGTGTTACCTTGATGTCTCCATGTAAACACTATCTTCGACTCACCAGTCATTAGTTGCCGATGTAGAGGTAGTTAATGGCAATGTTTCATAAAACTTATTACAAATTATAAGACTACAGTGACTTGTGTACAATTAATTGAGTATTTCAGTACTACAAAGGAAGAGTGTCAAATGTAGCACATACATGTACATGTACATGCAGTTAATAATTTGTTTTAAAAATACTCAATGAGAGAGGGACATGGGCCTGTGTCAACTACAAGGTATAAGAAACAATATGTAATACTTTATATGTAATACGTCATAATAATTGTAATACATTGTAATTATAAATACGCAATGCATAATAATTATGTAATGCGTAATATGTATTATGCAATATGTAATATGAATCAGGCCCTTTCTAGTCAGCGAAACAAAAACATTTAAGTTAGCAAGTATTATCCAATATTTTTACCCTGTACATAAATATAGCTGTGAATTCATCATCCTCATTGCCATCATATAATTTGATTCAATATCTTTTCACATGAAAGTACTACATGTACATGTATAGTCAATTGATAGCTATGGTATTGAGTCAGCTGGCATCTGTGCTGAAACAGGTTATGCAAATTTAAAGAATTGGTATAACAGCAGTTGTACTTTGTTGTTTGTATGATGTTTCAAAGACCTCAAAGCAAATATATGTACTTACAAAGTAATTCATCTTAGATTATATTTGATTTTATTTACCCTGCTTGCTATTCATTTGAGGCAAAAAATAATAAAGAATCTTTGATGTCATTCTGAAGTTGAAGATCTGGACTAGCAAAAGAATCATGAAATTACTATGACCTACAATCTGAGCATTCTTAATTGACCTCCTCAACTTCTCTCCACTGTAATAGTCCCATGTTCCTAAAATAATATTGAACATCAACTCATCCTAATGCTGCTAACCGGTTTAAAAACGACCAACTTTTCTATTTCTTATGGTTTTTATGAATGAAGGTAGGCGGAGTTTCCCAAACCTGTCAGTTGCTTAGCAGCAAGGTTTACCCAATAAAAAGGTGGGATAACTCCTACTAAACTGCACATATACTAGCCATTTAGACCACCACAGAGCTGCACACTAAAAAGTGGGTTAAAATTACCATACAGCATCACTCAATGACATGCACTGACGATGGAATAGATGGTGCACATACAAGGCTGCAATGGCTGCGCCAAGTTTTTTTGCTCTCAATTTGTAGGCAGTTCGGAGCACACCTGTGGTACAAAGACCCAGTAGTCAGTAGACATCAGCGGGATTCGAACCCTGAACCTTCACGCTTTCACGCCTCAGGGCAAGCGCTCTAACCCACTGAGCCACCTTCTACACCTACTCCCACTGTATATCTAATTATTCAAATATGAAATATAGGATCAAATAGTTTTTTTTTTGCATATTTAGTTTTGTGTTGGCTTTTAGACTGCCACTAGCTGCTACTAAACAACCCAACAAACATATCTAGTAGAATAACTGTCCTTATTTTTTCCTAGAATAGTGGATATATGTATTTTATAAGAATGTACACCACACATAGGTTTCGCATGCGATATTACATACAAAAACAGGAAAAAACGTGTTAAAATATGCATTACATGTTAGCCATGATGCACCATGTAGTACTACGTCAATGGTATTGATTATTCTTCTGTATTTGTACCATTGTGTCATGCTTTCACGACAGAGTTCACTCTCTAGCCATTTCATTCATAAAATGGTACATGTAGCTGTAGTAAATGGGCCCCAAAACTACTATTGGCCATAACTTGAAAAATACTTTTTAGATCTTTCGAATTTTTTTCACATGTCTTTCCAGGTAGTAATGCATAATATATAGTGAGGCATCTTTATTTTTAAGAACCCCAGTTACATAACCTTAATGACTTTTATTATATTCTAATTTTACAGAAACTTTCAAGGTCTGGTTTAGACATTCTGCTGATGATCCAATTGATGATATGGAGAGCTTCATGGCCAAGATTAAACATCATTTGCTGTATCCTGATAAGGAGATCGATGATGAGAATATTGTCGGTGAACAAACAAGAATATTCAGTAAATCAGAAATACTCAACAAAGTAGGGAGTAATGTCATTACACATCTGATGGTTGAGGGAGATATGACTCCTTCTTTAGTGGAGATTGCTCCTCAAGTGCAGAGCTTGACAATGCTTCGTACAGAAAACCTCAACTGGTAGGTAACCACTCATCATCAATATTTATGAATTTACTATTGCATATGTACAATGTACAATGTACGATGCTTTATACAAAGGCTTGAACTGGTAAGTACATGTAGGTATTCGGTTTAAATTTATGATTGGGCTATTGTGCGTGTACAACAGCAAACCTTTTCTGCGATACAGTATATCAATATTCGAACATTAAGTATGTTCCCAAGCTTCTATGCCTATAATTCATCCAAAAACGTGTTGGCTAGTGGTATTTTGTATTTTTATTGACAAATCTGAAAGGTTCATATCAAATTAGCTACAAATTGCATTTATCTTTATTTGCAGCGTGGATAGGGGTGTTGCTTCATTAAACAAGCAACCGAGTCTTGTATCATCAATTAAACTCATTAAACTTGTACAAAATGAAAATGTACTGTTGCATGTAATGCTGTAATGCTGGGTAGTGTATCATTGTACATAGTACTAATGCCCTACTGCATGCTCCGTGGTAAACTTTGGAGCACCAAAGCTAACTGATGCATGCACTGTATAGTCGAGTATAATAAACCATACAGTAGTCAGCAGTAATATTGATAATGTGGTATGATATTAACTCAATATTCTGGATGGTCGGCTGGTACAGCATATTATCTAGTAAATAGGCTAGCCGTCCATTGTTGTTTATCACCACGACTTCCACCTTTCTATCAGTTCTCTCCAACTATTTGAGTTTTGTACGAAACTCTGTCTTACAGGTTCCTTTTTAATAGTGCACTTTGAATAGCAGATTGGGACGTCCAATTCTCCAAGTATTCTCATTTAGTTGAGAGTGCAAGACAAGCTTGAGTAGTCTGGTTATGCTTTACAAAAAACATGCTACTAATAGTGCAGAATTTATGTGCTAATCAGTTTTCTGGATTTTTTTCCCCTGAGCCTAACGTTTAAATTTTCACGTCTTTTTTGACAAAATGTATTTAAATACAAAGTTCGGTTTTAAATATTATACATTATATTTTGTACTTCCTCAAAAAAACGTGAAATTTTGAGCGTCAAGTTCAGGGAAAATAATCCTTAAAACATTAGTGATCTTGGATTAAAAGTATAAGCTGCAAGACATGACATCCTACAACCAAATTGAATCCTTAAATTCTAGATTTAGCAATTAAGTTATGCGATATCTAATCCAATAAATATGCACAAGATTATATTAACTTTAATTCCATGGTTTCATTGCTCAAATTCGTCGCGGTTCGAGCGGGGGCTCGGTGGGGAGCAGGAGTTGGGATGGGTTGAGAGGAGGAGACGGGCTAATGGAGGAGGGTACGGGGGATCGCGGATGGTGGGGTGTAGGGTGCACCCGCGTAGCGCGTCTACCGCTCGAGGCGGGGCGAGGCATGGGTAGGACT
Source organism: Bugulina stolonifera (assembly GCA_935421135.1). Lineage (NCBI taxonomy): Eukaryota > Metazoa > Bryozoa > Gymnolaemata > Cheilostomatida > Bugulidae > Bugulina > Bugulina stolonifera. Next base: position 3,078,857 of record OW285197.1, on the reverse strand, counting down.
GCAGGGTTTGCTCTTTAGCGCGGTTCTAGAAAACACCCGACTCGCTTTTGATGAGCCTACCCGTTAAGGGGGTTTGCCCTCCCCCCCCCCCGACATTCTGTGTGGGGAAAGAGAGAGGGTGGTGTAGTACATTTTATTACTAGCAGGGTTTTTACAAGTAGTAGAACAGGAATCCCCACTTCCTGGTTTATTAGGTAACTAGAGGGAGAAGGTTGGTTAATTTTGACTGGTGTTGACAATTCATTAAGAATCACAACATTCTTGTGTTTGAATTGTCATGGTTGCCATAGTGATTAAGAAGCACAACATTCCCGCGGATGGAATTTCCAAGTGTGCAAACGGTTTTTCAGCCAATCACAAGGCCGGATTTTGGGGTGACCTTGGCAAGGTTGTGGGCAAAATATTTCTGCTCTCTTCTGATTGATTGAAATTTGAAATACTGCTTTGCAATTGGCTGAAATCCAGAACTGCACTGACTACACTACTGTTGGCCTTTGTTAGAGATTCATAATCCGGTTAAAGTTAATCAGTAGGTTAATCTGAGGAGGAAATTGCTCAACATGTAATGTCACAATGACTGAGTACTGAACTTACAGCTCGGTTGGGCTGTTTTGGCAGCACTCATTGTGTCATGCAGTCACTCTTTCTACTCCTAGAGACATGGGCTATCTGTTTATCTTAATAGTAAACATGAATACATGTACACTTTCAAACTATCTTTGTTCGAAGTCTTGTCACAGTTTTTCCGTTGTCAACTCTGTAACAGCTAAATGGTGTAAATAGAGCTTTTAAAGGCAATCTCAGCTTACTTTTCTGGTTACATCAATCTATTGTTTTTGCCTGCACTAAATCACCAAACAAATGTTCAGTGTCAGCCATGGTCTTCTAATAATTCAACAATAAGTGAATGCGCCATTTTAGATTGTCAACTCCGAATCACTATCTTGTTGAAAATATATATTTTGTACAACTTTCATTTCTATCCAGGCCCCTTGTTAACAAAGGGCTTACATCTTGGTAACTTTGTTTACATTTCAAGTATAGTTAAAATAAACAGAATTGGTTTATAGTCATTGTTTGTCCACTCCATTACATGTCCACTCCATAACACAGCTTCAAATTATTTAGCCTAATTTACTAGTCTAGAGGTAGGCAGCAAGTACAATTTGTTTTTTTTCGGGTTGTCACACATACAAGCGTGCAACATGCACAGCAAAATCATCATATTTTAAAGATTAGTGTGTAAACTGTAAAAAAAAACTGACCGGCTTATACTTCTCGACGTGACCAGCCCCTAGCAGCTTGCACTGCCAGGTGCCCATGCTGGCCAACTCCCTGTGAGAGAAGGCCGGATGACATGGAAATTTTTGGCAGGCGTAGAGGAGTTGCCTTGAAGCTATGTTTTGCATGACCCCAAGCACTATTGAGGCTCAGGAGCAATTATGGCTTGCTCTCCACGATTGGGTGGGCCGTTAGCCCACATGAACACCTAACTTCTAGCTGCCCCAAAAAATTTTTCAAAAGTTACACCCCTGCTATTTAAAAAATCAAACTTGGCCTATTCAGGTATTTGGTGCTTTCACGTTAAACGCATACGCGTAGCGTGTCATTAATAGATTGTTTAATTGTATTCAGTATAACACTGTGTGCCATTACACCCAGTTAGCTGTGCCAATAATTATTAATCATGATCATGTAATATACCTGTAAATCTACACCAATGCAGATTGGTATAGATGTATATTACATGCGGATTGTTGTTTAATAGAAATTCATTACACCTCATTCGAAGGTTATTCTTTGAAAACCTACAAGTATATGCACTGTTCCATTATTATTGTACAATTTCAATCTGTGATGTACATGTATTATATCCATAGTAGTCAGGGTATGCTACACGAACGCAAAATTTATGCGAATCGCATAAGTTTTGAGTTTTGCGATTACTGATGTTGAACTTTTGCGAAATCGTATGTTTATTGCATGTTATAAATTTTTAACGTTGCAAAATGCGAGTCGAGTGTTAATTGGCTACAGCTAACTTAAGATGCTTTGACAAGGTGCTAGCAGTTGAGTTTAGCTTTTAGAATAATATAAATAAAGCCACTGAGTTAATTAAAATTAATTTAATAATTTAATTTAAATTGTGCTATATTCTACTGACCCCAAAATGGACGAAAGCTGTATAGCTATGTTGTTTAAATTAATCCAACAAAAGACCAGCACTGTGGGAGAAGTTCAATCCTTATTATAAATTAGATCAACAGTCAAGCTATTGTGTACATCCTAAACAATAAATTAATTCAAGTCAAGCCTCCCAGGTGCTTGTTAGAGAAAGGATTGGGTATGCATTAGAACACTGTTTGACTTGATACTACTTACAGTGTAATATCATGATGCTCAAATAACACAGCTAAATGTACATGTAAATTATTACAGCATGTCTCAGCTGACTAACCTCAAGAAGCTGAATATTTCAACCAACGAATCACTGAAGGAGATTAGTAACTTACCAACATCCCTTGAAGAGTTGTATATGAGTGACTGTGGTATATCCACCTTACCTCAGAGGTAGGTATAAACATCTTAGTTAGTATATCTGATGTACTTGTATCTTAGTTAAATTAGAGGATTGTATATCTCTTATACTACACTATGCTGTGAAGTTAGACAGTACTTTACGTATTATAAATATACCGAAATGTACATGTATAATTGTCATTATAATATGCATTTTGAACTGTGTGCCATTACACCCAGTTAGCTGTGCCAATAATTATTAATCATGATCATGTAATATACCTGTAAATCTACACCAATGCAGATTGGTATAGATGTATATTACATGCGGATTGTTGTTTAATAGAAATTCATTACACCTCATTCGAAGGTTATTCTTTGAAAACCTACAAGTATATGCACTGTTCCATTATTATTGTACAATTTCAATCTGTGATGTACATGTATTATATCCATAGTAGTCAGGGTATGCTACACGAACGCAAAATTTATGCGAATCGCATAAATTTTGAGTTTTGCGATTACTGATGTTGAACTTTTTCGAAATCGTATGTTTATTGCATGTTATAAATTTTTAACGTTGCAAAATGCGAGTCGAGTGTTAATTGGCTACAGCTAACTTAAGATGCTTTGACAAGGTGCTAGCAGTTGAGTTTAGCTTTTAGAATAATATAAATAAAGCCACTGAGTTAATTAAAATTAATTTAATAATTTAATTTAAATTGTGCTATATTCTACTGACCCCAAAATGGACGAAAGCTGTATAGCTATGTTGTTTAAATTAATCCAACAAAAGACCAGCACTGTGGGAGAAGTTCAATCCTTATTATAAATTAGATCAACAGTCAAGCTATTGTGTACATCCTAAACAATAAATTAATTCAAGTCAAGCCTCCCAGGTGCTTGTTAGAGAAAGGATTGGGTATGCATTAGAACACTGTTTGACTTGATACTACTTACAGTGTAATATCATGATGCTCAAATAACACAGCTAAATGTACATGTAAATTATTACAGTATGTCACAGCTGACTAATCTCAAGAAGCTGAATATTTCAACCAACTACTCACTGAAGGAGATCAGTAACTTACCAACATCCCTTGAAGAGTTGTATATGAGTGACTGTTTTATATCCACCTTACCTCAGAGGTAGGTATAAACATCTTAGTTAGTATATCTGATGTACTTGTATCTTAGTTAAATTAGAGGATTGTATATCTCTTATACTACACTATGCTGTGAAGTTAGACAGTACTTTACGTATTATAAATATACCGAAATGTACATGTATAATTGTCATTATAATATGCATTTTGAACTCATAATGTGAATGAGTAATCATTATTATCTGGCCGCAAATTGTTGTGTAACCGAAATCCACGCTACTTTGTGCAAAAATTATTCATTGTAAAGCCATATATCCACTGACTGTCGGGTTGCAATTGAACTTTTAAATGTAATGTATAAATATAACATTTATAGCAGTAGAGTAAGGATTGGGTATGCATTTGATCACTGTTTGACTTGATACTACTTGCAGTGTAATATCGTGATGCTCAAATAACCCAGTCAGATGTAAATGTATATTATTACAGTATGTCTCAGCTGACTAATCTCAAGAAACTGGATATTTCATACAACAGACCACTGAAGGAGATTAGTAACTTACCAACATCTCTTCTAGAGTTGCATATGAAATCCTGTCGTATGGGTATATCCACCTTACAAAAGAGGTAGGTGTCAGATTATTTATTAATCTACAGAATGTGTCTGTGAGATCTTAAAGGTTTGTGCGTAGGTGCATGATTGTAATGCAACTTGACAATGCGCAATTACATGTACATTATTGTACATCATGTACATAAATGTGTTGTGTTGTCCCATGAAATAAGACTTTACTTTCTACCTACACAACTTGTACATTGTACATGTACACCGTACACATACATATTATATTCACCTACACTGTACATGTACATGCCCCAATCTACACCATGAACCAGTTTGATGCTTGCTTCTTGCTTTGACAAAAATGCTATATGAAATGTAATAGTCATTTGATATACATTGTAAATCATGGAAGTGCATGTCTTCAACTCTTTGCGATCAACAATAATCTCAGATTTGTCCGAAGCGCAGTTTGGAATATATACAGCACACAAAGACAGTGTTTTATACAGCATAGTCAGTATTTATGTGTGAATGTAGATGACGACCCTGTACAATCATGCCTTAGTGTTAGTAAGTATATATGTACATGTGCATTGGGAGAAGCCTGCAGATTGATCATCTGGGCCAAAATCCTTGATGACTTTTTTTGAGCATAGTGCAACATTGTAGTGGGCGGTCCCTACCTGGTGAGGTAGTGTACATAATAATTTCTGATGACCCACTGTAACCCTTATTGACCTTGTGTCATTCCTTAGTAATGGCACAAACCAACAATACCATGCGCTCTACTTCCAACCAATGTATCATACTGGCTCATATGAAGTACATATATATATATGTACACAGTGCTGGTGTATAATAATGTAGGTCCATCCATGTAATGGTCAGTATGATCATAATAATTCTGCATTGCATAAAGAGTGATGTGTGAAGTTATGTAAAAGCCCTTTATGTCTGTTTATGCACCACATTCCGCAGTAGCTTGCTACTTCAACTTTAGTGCTATATTACAATGTGGTCCGGGGACATTTCGGAAAATGCAGTTTGAGGATGTTTTGAAACTGAACAGTTCGAAGCTGTGTAGGTAACATTTGGAAGAACAAAACTCACAGATAAATAATTTTTTAGTGTTTTACAAGTTGGTAGTGGTAAAAACAAAAAAGTAAAATAATAAATGTTCTCACAACCTTCCCACCAAGCCTCTCCTGCTTGTAAACTTGTCTTTGGGAATAATTCTGCCCAAAATTTGCCATGAATTATTTACTGAAATTAAATCAAGTGGCATCAATGCTAAGACACCTCTTTTGTTCATTGAGCACTCAATCGATCTGACATGTTGAAATGATGATCCCATCTGGAAATGACCATCCAGTAACTTCAAACAGATATAACACTGGAAAGTACTCTTTCCTGCTGCAAATCTTTTACTTTGCGACATTGCATGGAAGATGTGTCATTATACGCCAAGTCGTATCTTACATCTGACACTCATTATGTGTGCACATACATGTATATATCTGCTTGTACTTTACTATATGTTATTGTATATAGTTACATGATCGTTACTAAGTCTTTTAATGCCTTTTATATCCATGTACAGAGGCACGACCTCTCAGAATTCATTGATATTCATTTTGTACATGAATTGGACCATTATAAGCAACTTTTGTAGAACCCGACCTATTTTGGGTCGGCCGTCGGGCTTCCGGCGGCCATCTTGTTGCGCAACTTCTGGACGACCACACGTCGTCTTTTCCCGACGTCACGCCGGCCGGAAGTCCTTATACTATATAAAGGGCACTGTTTTACTGTTCATTGTCTCAGTCTTCACTTGGCTTTCAATAAAGACACATCTATACTTGATACAGAGACTTTCACTTCCTTTTGCCAGGTCATTCGCTTTGCGAACCGCCTACTAGGTCGGATCACTCTCTTTCATTGTATAGTCTGAAGGTCGGACTTGAGATCAGATGGGTCGTCTTTGGTAGTTCTTGGGCTACTGAGACCGCTCGATCTTTCATGTAATGCGAAGTCCTAATACCACCCATAGGCACTTTATTTCTGGGTCGATAGTCGTCCAAGGACGACCGCACCAAATCATAGAAACCATTACATTGGTGGCAGCGGTGGGATTCTAAGATCGTACTCTTGCAATACAAAGCGAAGGAAGGTGACCTCGGCCTCGGGAAACTCGACCGAACTCATTCTTCAATACTTCAACGGCGATTAAGAACTCGGACCCGGGAACCCTTTTACAAGAAGGTGACAAACGCTAAAGTGCACCCATAATTCTCGTGGTTCCGCTGGATGTAGCCCGACCTACGCCGGATCTTCAATCAAAGACCGACCCCGGATCCAGAATAGATTGACGGTACTCAGTACGTCGACTAGGCCGACACGGCCCCACAAACCAAAGCAGTTTTACTCACTACCCGACACCCTACCTACATGGATCGAATAAGGAACCTGCTTCAGCAGGTGATGTACCAAGCCGAGCAGGACCTCAAAACACTCAGCTACAACGGACAAGAGCACGTAGAACTCTTCATAGAAGACTTCACCGCTATGGCAGAGCGTTGCAACTGGAATGACAGAGCACGCCTCATACGGCTTAGAGCCGCCCTACACGGGCCCGCACAAGAATGCGGACGACCCCGATCAGTCGAAGAGATATTTTCCCGACTGAGGGAACAGTATGGACTATCTGCCAGAGAAGCCCGATGGAAGCTGTCCATCCTGGAACAGCCAGCCCACACGTCACTCAGAGACTATGCAGCTCTCATCCGTAGACTGATGGCAACAGCCTTTGAAGGAGCACCCCCTGCATCTTTGGAAGAGTGGACTGTCGAGAAGTTCTGCCTCACAGTCCACAACCACGGCCTACGCTGGTACTACACATGGTTACAGCCCGATGATATGGAGGAAGCACTGGAAACCGGAACAGCCTTCCTACGTAACAAGGATGGCAAGGCCAGCCCTCCAAAATCACAAGAGGAGCTTCTCGCTGACCTCCTACGGGAAGCCCTACATACCCTCCTACAGAAATGTCAAGAAGCGGATGACGGATCGACGGTCACACCGGAACCCGTCCCAGTAGATGACTCCATTCCTACTACAGCCGACGCAGACATCCACTCAGGAGAAGGTGGACTAAACCACAATAGTCGTCCACAGAGACCGACGGACACATCAGAACCCGTCCCAGTAGATGAACTCATTCCTACTGAGGCCAAACCTAAGAAGAGTGGACCAAACCACAATGGTCGTCCACAGAAGCCGACGGACACATCAAAACCCGTCCTAGTGGAAGAACCTACACCCACTAAGCCTAAAGACAAGAGTAGCCGCTTCAAACGGAAAATCCCCTGTATGACTAGCCCATCACACTCCAGGCCGACGGCGTCACCCACACCCGTCACAGTGGATGAACCCGTACCCACTAGGCCAACACCAGGCAAGAAACGACTCCACTCAAAGCCAGGCACCACCGAAGTGACCACAGATCACCCCCCAAGGCTGAAAGGACGACTCGCACGTCCCGCTCAGTCGGACCAGACCTCACAAGGCAAACCCGACCTGTCTTCAACTCAGACAGACCAACAGGATCTGGCCACGTCTAGACCCGACACTAATCGGCAATTGATTCCCCCCAAAACCCAGTATATCCCGACGGACGACTTATCGTGTGTAGAACTGCCAGACACTACAGTCCAAGTCCGCGGCCTGAGGATCGACACGGAACAAACCGTGCTGGACCAAACAGAAGAGCAACCTCTGAACCTCTCGAAAAATGTTCAAGTTTCAATAGCCCGACCCGATCCAGAGGACGCGAAGTATCGCGTAGCCGACCTCAAAGACCTAATCCCAACGACGGAGATACAGTATATACTGCCAGCAGTTCAAGTACAAAGAGCGAAATGTTCTTGTACGGAATCTAGCATTGCCGAACAATTTCAGCCGAAGATACAGATTGCCGAACTTTCGAAATCCCATAAGGCGGATAAGAAGCAATCGAAGGCAACTATTGCCGTGTTCTCGCGCTTATCTGACAAGTCGAACAAAGAAAATGTGCCTGAGGCATTGCCTACAATTGAGCCAATTGCTCATCCCTCGGCTAGTATAAATACGACAGATCACAGACGAGTAGTCCTTTCTCGTCCAGCTCTTCACCAAGACATGTATCCCTACATGCGCTAATCCCTGCACTCTTACTAGTGCCACGAGTGAAGTCAAAGTTGATCGCAGCAGTCGTATCCTTTCTCCTTCTCGTATGAACGAGACGGCTACTCCTTCCAACACGGATCACTCCACTCAGCCTGTCTTCACAGCTGAAGGTAAGCAAATCTCAGTGTTACCCGTAGGGAACAAACCAGAGTTAGAGGTACAACACACACCTGTAGAACTGTCAGGCATGAATTCTCTCTCCCTCCCACTCGGCATAGACCAGTCGGGACAGAGGAGGATTCCCCTGAACATTTCTACAGGAAAGAGCATGAGTTAGAAGGAGGAGGATACACATCAAATGAATTGTGTATTGTAGGCGCATCTCCTGTACGGAAGACGCTCACACCAGACGGCACGCCTCCACCTACTCCACCTCCTGCCACCTCTACCCTGAAGCTAGCTACAATTAAGCTGCACAAACTTACTGACAAGCTACCCATAGAGTCATCCCAGCATTCCGGAGCCACTAAGCCATGGACTAGTACCTTCACCTAGCAGGCCCGAGAGGACTTGGCCAGAAGGAGTCAACCTAATCTTAAGTGTGCAAAGTGTGGCTTCTCCGGGACCTTCAAGAGGCTGAACATACACATCTGGCAACACTTCGCACGCTTCTACTGTCATTGTGGACGCAGCTCTGTTAGCCGTAATGCACTAGGCCATCACTTTAGTCGGAGATCCAGTATCTGTGGGAAACGTCTCTTCCTCACGGATGGCCCAGCTACGCGGCCCTCATGGAATGGTGGGGCGTAAAGGATTCCCCACCATTTCTGCCATGTCGTCCTACCATGGACGGGCAGTCGGGAACAAATAAGCCAGTCTACTTGCCTAGCACCTCCTCTGCCCGGAAGCGGCCTCCTACAATACGGCACAGTCCTTCTCCATCTCCAGAACGGACTCCCGATCCGGCACCTTCTGATGCTACCTCCTCCTCTTCCTCGTCGCCTACCACTCCTGCTGGACCTTCTCCCTGGCGACCCAGTGCTAGTACCTCCGCTGTAAGCGTCACCTCCCCTGGTCGACGCGGACGTCTACCCTCTTGGAAGACCCGGCCTGTTCAAAGGAAGAGTATGCCTGCTACTCAGCCGGGCACCTTATACGAAGGCTCTCCACCTAAGGTCTCATGGGCAGCTTCCCGTTCAGCTTTTCCGGTTCTAGTAATCGAACCATTACAACTGAGGCCAACACTAGAGGTCTCACCACACTGCTCTCCACATGTGCCTGCCAGGAACCTGCCCCGAGCTTCTCAAGACTCTCATGTCGCCCCATCCTTACCTCCTGTACTGACCCAGTCGGATACTGCATGTCCTGCATCTCCTGTACTAACACAGCCAAATTCCACATGTCCTGCATCTCCAGATTCGTCACTCCTGCTTGCTGACCTCAAGCCACGGATCTACTACCTTGCCAGCCGTCAACAGGTGGGTGACACTATACGCCAGAACCTGTAACCCTTCTACGCTCAAAAAATAGCTCTTCGCGAACTAGCCAACCAGCATCTAAACCACCCCCAACAGCTCCAGCTCGTACAAGCAGACTTGGATATAGTCTCCAGAGGATCTACACTGTACCGTACCCTTCTTAATTTGACACTAGAGACACCCATGACCTAGTGTGAGGGGGCTATGTGATGGTACGCCAAGTCGTATCTTACATCTGACACTCATTATGTGTGCACATACATGTATATATCTGCTTGTACTCTACTATATGTTATTGTATATAGTTACATGATTGTTACAAAGTCTTTTAGGTCAGACTTGGGACCAGATGGGTGGTCTCAGGTAGTTATTGGGCTACTGAGACCGCTCGATCTTTCATGTAATGCGAAGTCCTATTACCACTCATAGGCACTTCAATTCTGGGTCGATAGTCGTCCAAGGACGACCGCACCAAATCACAGAAACCATTACAATACTCGCAACAGTCATTAGCGGATATTCAGGGATTTTTAACGGTCAAAAAGATGCACAGAGGGCTAAACTCCTCTGTGAGTATTTTACTCACGCAACTGTTGCCTTTCTGTTTCTAGATAGTAATATTGGTGTTCTCTCATGTTTCCTCTCTGAACAAAGATTGTTTGAATTGCCTAGCAGTTGAATTCACAAGGCGCTTAGCCCAAATTAGTCGCTTTATTCTAGAGAGTTTTATCTCACCACCAAAAGTTGGTATTGGTTGAGCCCGGGCCCTAGCTAAGGGCCAGAGGGTGATCATTGATGCCCTTTTAATGCAGAGCTTTTTGCAAAATCTGAGCTGTGCCCACAAAAGCCATTTTCTGACAAGGAAGCTCAGCCACAACCTCAGCCAGGTATGATATAAGCCGGTTTGACATTATCCCCAACACTCTTATTACTATTGGTACCACTCTTACTGCCCCTTTCCACAAAAACAATGTAACTCACTATTGTGTAATTTTACAGGACAAGGCTAAACGCGATTGAGTTGAGCCCTCCAATTGTATTAATCCTAGAGATGCAAACAAAATATATTCTGAACCAGAATCACATTCTCTGTTTAATGGTATCATTTTTACTGCTGTATGTCGATTTTTGAACTAATTAATTCAGTTACATTGTTTTTGTGGAAAATCATCTTGCTGGGCTCTCTTCAGTGATTGTCTGCAAAAACAATGCATCTGATGAATTACAGTGTTTCTGCAAACAATATTGAAGTTATATCAGGAAATAATGTCTGTGAAAACAATGCATGAGCCTGTAAATTAGTGCAATCAATGTAGAAGCACATATACAGACTATATTTGCATGTGTGACAGACAGTACCATCCCATTACACCGATATTATGAGGTTGAAACATAGATTTCTGCAAATCCAACTCAATATCAAATATCTACACTCAGTTTACTCGATTCTGATTATCTTTTCTTGCTAATGAGGTGTGCATCGTCTGCAAAACTAAAATAATTTGTTGATAGTTTGGTTCTTGCTTTTTGGGTGTCTTCAGGGAGTCAACTCTTACTCTGGGTTAAGATTTTTCATGAAATTGAACTCTATTTTGATTTTCTGGATCACATTTTTGCTTCCTAGATGCTTCTAGTCCTTCCACAATAATGTGCCCATCATTTCCAGCATACTGGCCCTGTGGTGATGTCCAAATACATGAACTTATAAAATCCCGACCATGTGGTTTATTTTCACCTACTTTATTATCTCTCTGCACATAATTTTTAGCATCTAGAAACTAAATGTTGTCGTATAAGCGCTCTTATTTTCAAATATTGGGAAAGCGCTCATGTTATGCTGGTCCAGTTTAAGGAACATAATATTTAATGTAGCACTACATTCCATACGTTGCCAAAAGTACATCTCCATCAGCAGATGGTAGAATATTTCATTGTTCATTTTGTCAATCTTTACAGATCGTATTTTCAACCAGATGGTATTTTTAACCGATCATGTCATAAAAATATTTATAAATAATATAAATTTGTAGAAGCTACAACCACCGAAAGGCTCTGTGCAAAAGTAGGAAAATGCATAGGCTATACTGCCCTCTGTTGGTATAACTAGTCAGCAACGTAATTATTCTAAATTGTGTTAGCCACCCAAGAGTTTTATGCCAACAGCCTCTATATTCTGGGTAAAGGTGTAAGTAGTCACCAAGTATAATGTGTGAAAAGAACAAAAGCCTATGTTTCTTTATGTTCAGTTTAATCTCATTAAACTACTATACACCATAAATCTCAACAATGGTCCTATGTAATCTGTTGGCATAACTAGTTAGCAAGTGCTAATGAGTTATGACAACAGATTACCTAACAGTAAGATGGTATATACTGTGAACATAACTAGTTTGCAGTTGAACACTCTTCCTTGTTTGGCTAATTCACTACTACAACTTCACTTAATGGATCTTTGGAAGATAGATTACCCCTTTGGTGCCAGTTTAGTTACTTTCCTTCCTTCCTGGCACTTTGGTTACAACCATGGCGGAGGGTGGAAGTAAGAAACAGAGTCTCTCTCTTGACAATAAGCTAGAGTATGAAAGAGCCATGCATTCACTTAAAGAACCCTGTACTAACGCAGACTGTAAGAAATTACACGTACCACTTGAGGGACAGTGGTGGCACAAAATGCGTAGTGTGTAAAAAGTTTTTCATGCACTCGCTTGGTTACAACGCTTGCTTGGTTACAATGTTGGGTCCGCTGTCATGCCCAGGTTGCAGTTCAACCAGATCAACGAGGACAGAAAAAGCTAGGCATCAACCATCTGCATGAAACTATTGAATCACACATTAGATCCTACAATCCAAGCATCTCCCTCTACCGGCAAGAACATGCACCAAAAAGACACTGCCTGACTCATGAGTTGACCATAACGGAAATGTACAAGAATTTCCTTTCTCGCCACCCACAATTGCAAATTAATTACACAACTTGCATGCACAGAATGAAGAGTTTGAACATCTCCTTCGCCAAACTAGGAGAAAAAGAGTGTGAGGTATGTTCACAATTTAAGTTGTCCAAAGAACACACAATGTCTGGTGGCACATGCCAAAAACGCGAATCACTGCCTCCATACAACTTTCGAAGCACGTCAGGTTTGTAGACGAAGCTCGCCAGTCATATAAGTAAGGCGGAGCTTTCATTCAACCAGGGAGAATAGTAAGAAGGTTGGATTGCAGAAGGTTGTTATACTACCACGTCTTATATTATTATACCGTTATATTACACTGTATGTGAGGACTGGCACATGTTGAGATTAAGTATTGAGTTTGGCACTTTCATGAACTCCTCTTTCATCATGTACTAACTTGTTCTGGTTTTAGTTTATTATAAAATAATATCTTTAATCATATCATATATACATGTACATGTACATATGAGTGCAAACTATTTGGCCTTTAAGCTTTAAATTCTCATTCCAAGCCACTTGCTACTATGAACTCTGTCTGTGTGCTGGATTTAGTCATACAGTTCAGTTGTAAACGACAGAATTGAAGCTCAAACAGAAGTTGTTGAGGTGCAAACTAGTTCTGTTCACAGTATATACCATCCTATTGTTAGGTAATCTGTTGTCATAACTCACTAGCACTTGCTAACTAGTTATGCCAACAGATTACATAGGACCATTGTTGAGATTTATGGTGATATATGTAGTTTAATGAGATTAAACTGAACATAAATAAACATAGGCCTTTGTTTTTTTCACACATTATACTTGGTGACTACTTACACCTTTACCCAGAATATAGAAGTTGTTGGAATAAAACTCTTGGATGGCTAGCACAGTTTAGAATAATTACGTTGCTAACTAGTTATACCAACAGAGGGCAGTATATTATGTGAAAACTAGTGCTTCAGATAGAAAATGAGATGTTGAAATGGCACACTTTTATAACACTTGTTTGACAAGGAAAATGTAACGATGTGGGCAAAAATGCTCCATATTAAACTAAATCCGAGTTAAATCTGAGTAATATCTGAGTAGAATCTGAGTACAATCATGATTTAGAGCACCAACACATAATTAGTGCTCTTTAGTTGTACCATACTGACAGTCAGAGCAAGTTAGACTCCACACAGCATTTATGATAGATTCATTGGAACTGATAATAAATATTTGCCGAGACAGCCCCGCTACTGGGGCTCCAAACGTATTATAATTCACTTGGGTTCATATAGATTCATGATAAAGTCATGTAGGAAATGTGAGAGGATAAAAACATACTTGAATAGTCAACTCCAGAAAAGAAAATGAGGCAAAATTGCACTGTATGTGTTGGAATCTGGAGTTACATTGTTTTTGCTGACAATCACTAGTGCCAATATTGAGATACAGTGTTTCTGCTCTCCCAAAAAACCCATAAGGACTCATTTTTTTTCAAAAATATTTTAGTATGTGGTGTAAGATGGTATTTCAACACCATTTATGCAAAAAACCCGATTTTGAAAAAAATTGAGTTACAGTGTTTTGTAGAAATAGGCAGTCTAGTCTTTACATTCCACAGTTTTCCTAATTCAAATCTCAGCTCCTGATATAATTTCCTCAATTTATTCTTTTTGTTGTTATTGGGTTTGACCATTTTCTATTGTATATTGCGTTTTTAGCAATGAATTTGCTATTTGAGCAGTCAGAGACTTGTTTCAAATCCATTGAAATACCGGTTCCTGACTGAGGTTTGAACCCGGGGCCTCTACGGCACCTAATTGCCTAGCACAGTGCCCCGGGTTCAAACCCCAGTCAGGGACTTGTATTTTCATAAATTTGAAACAAGTCTCTGACCGCTCAAAATACAAATTCCTTGCTAAAAATACATTTATATTTTTATTGTTTTACATGTACCATTCTTACATCTCTATGTGTTACTATGTCTATAATTTGAGATTCTTTAGTATATTTACCTGTATTTTCTGGTAGAAGGTCGGCCGTCTCGCTTTGATCATCTGTTCTAGTTGCATATTGAAGTTCCATAACAGCTTCACTTTCCTGTTATTTGTGACTGGTTCTGCCCGGTCATAATACCATTATTTTATTATCATTTTACATGTTAAATGTTGATTTTTCTCAGCTTCTCAGCTGGTTGAATGTTGGTATCCGGTCAGGTATCCTGACCTCAGATATTCAGCACTCTCTTTAAATCTTCCCAGATCCTAACAGAGCTGAAACTTTTGCTCTGTCTACTTATTTCCTTCCTGTATCTAGCCTCAACGAATTCACTTATCAAAATTTACTGCTGCCCCCCAGAGCCCCAACTGTAGTGTACTGATAACTATTACCCGCGTAAGTAGTGGTGAGTCTAGAGGAAGCACGTCTACTCCGATCTACACCTGCTTTGTCGAGCTGGTCTTTCTGTAAGAGGCGATTCAGCAAGGCAAATATCTGTATAGTAACAATATAATATAACAATTATAGTGGTGAATCAACTAAAGTGCGTTGAATCAACTAAGGTGCATTGGCGGGTATTACATAAGCTGTAGTGGAATTAGTCAGATATACAGTATACCATCCTGAACATAGTGAAAGTACACCAATGGTTCTGGATTTTCAATGTTAGTAAGTGGGATAGATCCAAAAACGACTGCGTATATACAATATACTATATATTACATACATTGTATATATATATATATATACATGTAAATAGATACATATTATATTGCTGCAACAAACTGTTCATAGGAGATGATTGTGTAAGCGTGCAACTTCCTAGTAAAAGGTTTATAGATGAACCATTGTTCTTTTACTCTTTTAACTGCTTGCTTCAACAAAATGTTTGTGTAAAATGTGTGAGCACAAATATTACTCTATGTTTCAGTGCGGGTGTTGGGAAGTAGCCCACCGTTTATTAAATTGATGAACTTATAGCAGCATGCTTCGCTTCTTCTCTTGAAAATAGTCCGGCGACAGAACGGTGTAGCCATTCCTCTACTTTCATTGAATTCCTTGATACGCCGATTTTCCTCTTCCAAATGTCTGCACATCTTAGTGTTATATTCACGATAGAACCCTTGAAACATCAAGTCATCGCATTTCTCGTTAGCCAGACGTTTCTTTGCCAGTCTGTCATTGTAGGAAGTGAAATCTATTGGATAAATGGTGCATAGCACAACAATGATGTTATTGCGCTTGAACTCAGAGTTGGAAAAAGGATAAATGCTGCGAGGATTGTTATATTTGTTTTTTAATAGGACACATTCTTTTTTGCGTGCTGGTCCTGTGAGGTCTGGAAAATCTGACCGAGCCAATATATACATAAACAGCAGAAATTTTAGAATCGATTAATAATGTAACTTAATATACTCAAAATAACCTTGCCAACCACAAGACGGTTTACAAATTGTCTTCCAATTAGAGTCATTGATATCAGCTGCTGTAATGGAATTCCCAATGACATAGGCTTTCATTCTGCAACATAGTATAATTTTTTTACATACAAATTACTACTACGCAGAAAAGGTTTTAAGTAAATTATAAGTTATATTTTTGGGGAGACTTACATTTCTAGTTATCCTTCCCGTTCTTGTTTGTTTAATTTTAACCTTTTGTGGGAGTGAGATTTTCAGGATTGTGATGATCTGACTTTACCGTGGTCGGGGTGCAAGCACACCTGTGGTTGGCGGTGCGAGCGCACCTGTTGCTTGCAGTGTGACCCCACCGGTTGTTTGCTGTACGAGCACACTTGTTGATGGTAATACAGTGGTCATGAGGTGTGGGCGCATCGGAGAATGAAGTTCTCGAATCATTCAAAGTAGGCCTTGAGGTAGTGGGACAAGGTGGTCCAGGTGAATTCGCTGAAGAGCGTTCTGAGACCAGGGCGCGGCTCTGCTGCAAAAGTCTCTCAGACTCACTCAGTACCACAGCTTCTCTGCCTCTGGTGGCAATAGTTTGACTAATTACTGGTTTCTACAGTCCTGTACCTTGAATCATAACAGAACTTTTGACTCAGTCTCTGTTTGTGTTTCCAACCAGCAGGTGAGTATCCATTGTCAAGCGGTGTGTCTCTGTAGCAGCACAAGGCTGCTCTCCAATTGAAGTTTTTGACTGTTCTGATAGTTCTCTCCGCTTCTCCATTGCTACAGGGAAACTTTGGAACTTGGTTTCACCCTGATGATCTCCGTGCACATCTTCCAATATCCTTGCTTTTTCTAAGCAAGGTAAATAAACCCTATTTAGATAGAAAACAACGTCGTCTACATATGTCAAATAATCTCTTGCTGAGTAGAAAGGCTTGACGGCGTTGTCTATCAATCGCGATGGGGGCCAGCCATGACAGATATAACTTACTGAAAGCTTCCCCAAATCATCCCTCAACAATGCCGCTTTCCACCCCTTACGAGATGTACGCTGACAGTATTTATAACCACCACCATGCTCCAACATCATTGTGAACCTAACAAAATACATTTAATATTCATGGACATATACAGTGTACATCCCGATTCCTACAGTCGGAGTCAGACCATTGATTCATCAAGCAATTAAATGAATATGAGGAAAATCTTCTCTCATAGTCTACAACTACATGTGTGTCATTTTGGATGTCAGTAGCAAAATATATTTTTTTTTTTGGCAGTAAGATGCATGTACATGTATACACTTCATGTACATTGCAAATAATTCATATCCCTAAAAGTGAATACAGCTCCAGTGTTTATAGGGTTAGAGCGATGGTTATTGAAAGATTTTCCCGATCCATAAAAATTGAAGTGTCCATGTTGTGTTGGTTGATATGCTAGCACCAAATGTAGTGAAACTAACACAATGTAATGTTGATTGAAAAACAAGCAGCATAACCCAGCCATTCCTATGTTACATCACAGTACATTGTATAATAATGCATATATACATGGTGTAGTTACTGTAGTTGAACCATAACAAGGGTCATATGTCATGAGACGGAGGAAAAAATGATAAGCATAGACCAAGGATCGAACTTGAGCACAAGTTTACACTAACTGTCACCCTTGCCCACTTAACCACCATTCACGTATGGCAGTGGTATTGCACTGATGATATGTGAAAAAGAAACTGTCACGCACTGCGGGCTGCACCGATCACTATTATTATTGTTATTAATAGAGCTAAATCACGCACAGCAACAATGAACAACATGAATATTGAGCAGGAATTTGATACAAATTTAAAGTGAAATTCAAAATTTCCAAAGATCATGTTTTAGAATTATTTCTTAGCTACAGGATGCTGTAAATATTATTCATATACAAATGTGGTGGAAACATGTTGTGGGAATTCCAGCTGGTATTAGAAGACTCATGTTTTAGATTATATTGAGAGGATTCTAATGATATATCATTTGCATGTCATTGTGGAGTAGAGATTGTCCGTTTCATGGGTGAAACAAAGTTTATATATACACATGTATAACATAAAGGAGACATTATTATCAAAAGATTCTCCTTAACTATCCTGTGTAGTTTTATTTGTATCATTCAACAAATAATTATCATTGATTAAAGAACAAATCACTAAATTTCGTTATGAGTATTAATGGGACTGTATCTAATCCTGTTATATTAAAACATCTACTTGATTCAATGATTGAGGTAAGATTCCACTGGAAGAGGGTTGACGTATGTTTACTTCAGATGGATATAATATACATGCATGTTTGTTGATAATAACTTATATAAATTTTTCATGTGATATTTTAATTTTATTCATAAATACTGTACAATGGGATGAAAATTGTATGAAAAAATTATTTAAAACTAAATAATTTATTTAAAAACAAAATTTAAATTGATGAGTTAAAAAAAAAGTTTTTAACTTGGATTTGAATTCTTTTTTTATCAGTTATTGATGCAGTGTAATTCATTGATCAGGGTCAGTGTTAAGTGTATGCATATTATAATCATGTTTATGTTACATAATTAATAATGCTAATTTAAAAATTAATAAGTAGCAGTAGTTGTAATAGCAGTAGGAGCAGTAGCAGCAGCTAGTAGTACCAGAAGTAGTAGTGATGTCTACATAACTATAATTAATACTAATATTTATGTACCGAAGCATTACCCTAAGCTTCATACACATCAACCTAGCTTGCAGGCAAAATTATTATAATAACTATATTTACTATTTGGACTGGGGCGTTGCCCAACAGCAAATCTAACTTTTTTTGATGCCTAATATTTCCTGCCTACTGCTCTATATACAACTACTACATCCCCTAAAATATGGCGTATAATGTTGCAAACAAATTATTCATCATGGTAAAGTTTATTGGGAGACTGTCCAAGTTGCTGGTAAAGCTCCCAAAAATCAAACAAAGGAAATTCACTGGGAAGACAACTCTGTTCACAAATTGTGTAGACAACTCTCCAAAAAACGAAATGGATGGGTTACCTTATTGCTGTTGAAATGGCAGATTTCTCCATAGTTTTGACAGAGAGGTTGATCTCTAGAATGCTAACATAATTATGCTGACAGCATTTTAGGTAAAGTTTCTAGGGTGTCAACAATCACTTTTATCACCACACAATCATATCACTTCACCTTTACCTTAATCTTCCGCGTTCCCTACATACTTCTCACACTTCTCCTCTTCTTTGTCCTATTCCTTTTTCCTGTTCTTGCTCCTCTTCCTTCTCCTCTTCATTCTCTTCTTCCTTCTCCCCGACTCTCACATCCCCTGGTACAGCTATATCTGTTATCTCACATTCCTTTGTGTCTTTTCTAACTACTACTGTATCAGTCATTCTTGCTTCTATTACAAATCTGTATGAATACTAAAGTCCCATAGCCTCTTAACCGTTTCATTGACCATAGCTATCATGCTGATACCATTGGCTACTGCAAGGAAATCCATATTTGCATGAGTCTATGAGGCACCAATGCACAGCGGTTGCTACCTGGTCATGTCTAGCTTTATACTCCATTTGCGCTAATTTCTTGCCTCCATGTACTATCATGGCCAACAGTCCCATTGCCCTTTTGACACACGCGACATGGTGGTGCTGTCCCATCCCTCTCAATTCTGGCTTTTCTGTCATTTTTCCTAAAAGCCTGGTCCTGTGCTGATGCAATCAAGCTCTCTGTTTCTCTTGTTAACGCTCCCAGATGCATCCATGAATATTTTTCTTCATGTATTTGGTTCCCATTGTCAGGGAGCAGCGTGGCTTAGGGGTTAGAATGCGGAGCTTTCACGCTGAAGGTTCCAGGTTCAAACCCCGGTCACGATGGTGTTAGGAAGAGCATCCAGCCACAATTGCTCCTGTGCCCCATATTAAAGTCATTGGGGTCATGCAAGCCAGCATAGCTTCAAGGCAACTCCTCTACCCAAGCCAAAAAAGGCCATGTTATCCGGGCCTTTCTCACAGGGAGTTGGCCAGCACTGGCACCCGGCAGTGAGAGCTGCTTGGGGCTGGTCATGCCAAGGAGTAGAAGTCAGTGTGTTTTATTTGGTTCCCATGGTCCTTGCGGATCAGGACAGTTTTCGCAGTTGTCATTCATTTAGATGCTGTACCTGCTCTCAGAATCTGGTTCAGTTGAACACAACATATCATTGAATGAATTGAAGCCAATGTTTTTATCCAGTGTATGCAGCCAATCACAGTCTAGAGCGAATCATCGCCGATCCAACACAATATAATGCTGAGCAAACGACAACGAAACTAAGTTTTACAGCTTCAACGGTTTTGTTTGAGTTGTCGTTTCACCTTTCGTTGGCACTTTCGCGCCAGTGTGACTAATCCTAGACTCTGTTGGAGAATTCACTGTATTGTTATGAATAAAGTGTAATATAAAAACTGCAACATGTGGTTGTGTTTTCATTCCACGATGTTCACTATTTTGACATCCTCTGACTGAATGGAAACATAATTCTGACTTAGTGGATAAGTTTTTCAGTACATATTGTAGGCTACATGGGCATGCATGTTAGTCTGTAGACATCATAGTGATGTCGTATACAACCATGCAGGGTTAATTAAAATAAGTGCCAGTAGCGGTTAATCAAAAACTTGTCTTCCTTGCCTCAGAGTCAAATAAAACGCTCTCCTATATATTTTAGTGTCTCCCTGATGACTAATCTCCGAAAGCTAGATGTTTCATCTAATTGCTCACTAAAAACAATACCTAACCTGCCGGCATCGCTTGAAGAGCTGGACATAAGGGAATGTCGCATATCGTCCTTACCTCAGAGGTTAGTTTTTTCCTACGTACAACAGTGTACTTGGTAGTTCTATATGCGATCCCTTCTATCAGTAGTAGACATCAGGTGAGCTAAAACTTTCCGGCAAAGGTTGACGAGCATTAAACCGGGTCATGTAAGTTTCGCACAATTCCTCGTCTCGCATCAACATTATTCATCTCCCGATATTTCATTCTGACAGAAGGGTTCACATACATGTACAGTATATTTCTAGCTGCCTGGATTTAATCAATTTGATATGAAATATTATAAAGTATCTTGCTATTTATGGGAGACACTATGAAATTTCACTTTACCCCAAAATGAGTTCAGCGTACACGTATACATGGTAAATTACCACATCTCCACTGCTCGTACAATGAAATTCTATGAGTTTCCCAAGTTTTTAGTTTCAGAAAATTATTGTTGTCTTGAAATATAATGCCTTTACTCTTTTACTGGCATGACTGTGTAGACGCCCCATGTACAATGTACATGTATCACAAGATAGCTACCATACAGAGGTGCCTCGCATGCAGTGGACTCAGTGTACATCTATTGCTCGCAGGCGAACCTTCTAGTAGTTGCTGAGCTGGTGAAGTGGTTACATGTTTGGTTTACTGTGCTAGGTTGTTAAGCACCGTAGAGCTTATTTGTGAAAAATCCAGTCAGGGACTGGTATTTTCCTGGATGTAAAACTAGTCTCTGACTGTCGAGTGTTCAATAGACTGATTCCTTACCTATGTGTAAAAACATCACATACTAGATAGAATGACCAAATCTCTAAAACACATGTTTATTTGCACCGTAGATTTCAGCTCCTTACATGTTCTAGTGTTGATTTCATTCTTGTTTAACCATCCTTATACATGTAGCTGTTTCGTTGATTAACTGCACATCAGGGGAGGTGATAGGCACCCACGCCACCATCCTAGACGTGTGTTCAATCAAGCATGCAATACTAGCTGTGCTGTCCAGGCTTCAATTCATTTGCTATTTACTTGCTCAGGTAGTACAGTCATTGTATAGTGTTGTAATAGTCATGTTTTCTGTGTAGACTGTACATATACATGTTCATGTTTCACACTTACATGTACATGTATCTCGTATTAATTCACTCAGACACGCGAAATCTATGACTTGTTGAAAATAGGCTGGTGTTGAAATTTTTCCTATATCCGCCTTTGCTGCACATAGTCTGCATGCTGTTGCTGTGTAAAAGGTGGACAGTTGTTTTATAGGTATTTACATTATTTACATTGCATTTACTGCTCTTAAGCCTTGTCAAAATGCACCGCAAAGATTTGTAGATCAATATTCCATAACAGACCTTGTTTTTTCTTTGATTACATGCAATTACCCGTGAAAGAAGGATGCATGGTAGTTATTCATTATTACAATCGATACAGCAGTTATAATAAATTACATGGTGAATACCTATTATAATTATAGGTATTGAAAATGTGTGTGGAATAGTTTGATGAACTCTGTGAGGGTACCAATCATGGGCACTAGCCATACATGTAACTAGAAGGGCCTTATTTATTATTACTATCGATTGTGTTCTTCTGTTTATACGTTTATATGCATAACAATTTTATCATTGCAACCTAAGGATAGATGAAATATCAATGCATTACATAGGTTAGGTATAGTTTAGTTTGAAAAAAGGTTGAAAAAGTTGCAACCGGACAGCACTTTAAATTTTTGAGTCTGTCCGCCATGACACTGAAAAAACCACACCTAGAAATACTGCTTAGCTTAGCTATCATGCCTCATTTAAGAAAGAAAGAACAAGTTATGGCAAAGTTGCCAAAACTGAATGTCCAAGCTGTTGAAAAAAAGGATTTCACTCATGTTACTTCACAAATTAGGTTGTATAACCCGGCCAAGGCTCAAATTGTACCACACATTAAGTCTTGGCTGATCTATATGGCCATAGCCAACCAGCTGCATGGCGATGTAGCCACCATACCGTAGCGAATATACATGTATGTAGAATCTGGATCTGAGCATTCAGCCTTTTAGACCCAAAAAAACAAAGTTCTTATGATAGAAATGGAATCTACAGATGTGAATTGTATACATGTATAATATGGCAACATTTGTACCAGTCGCTTTCACTAGTAAGTTGAGTAGATTTAGCCTTGAATAACCCCCCAAAATGCCAACTCGGACGGCGGCCATGTTGAATTCGAGCCGCTGTCGCCATATAGTTTATTTTAAAGGGTGTTTTAGTTCTCAAAATTAATTTATCCTTGTGTTGAGTACTTTTTATACTTAGTTATTGTATATTGTAATGGATTTTGGTTTCTGGTGTGGCCGTACTAAAACGACTCCCGAGTCCTAAGTGAAGTGCCTATGAGTGGTGCTAGGCCTTCTCATTACATGAAAGATTGATTGGTGTCAGTAGTCAAAGAACTACCAAAGACGATCCATCTCATCCCGAGTCAATGCTTGTTTACTATACTGAGAAAGAGAGTGATTCGACCTAATAGGCAGGTCGTGTTGCAAGGTCCAGGACCTTAACAACTAGAATGACCTATCTACGAAATGAAAATCGCTGTATATACAAGTAGGTATAGATGGGTCTTTATTGAGATCCAAGCATGAACTAAGACAACAAACGTAAAAACAATGCTCGTTATATAGTAAGAAAACTTCCGAAGGAAATTCTGGTAAAAAAGCCGACGTAGTGTCGAGAAAATACGACATAGCAACAACATGGCGGCCGGAAGCCCGATGGCCGACCCAAAAATGGGTCGGGTTATTACAAAAGATGCTTAGAATCATCTAGATCATATACAAAATGAATATCAAGTAACTCTGAGAGGTCGGGCCTCTTTACATGGGTATAAAAACAGTTCAATGTTTTAGTAATGCTATATACAGGTATGTAATATTATCAAGGCAAGTATGGGTATATAAACAGCTAAGTGCAAGGGAATAAGTGTTAGATGAGTAGTGCTGTGGGAACTACTAGGCACTTAGGGTGCTATAATGTTCACCAGGGTGGCTGGAGTCGTATGTACAAATGTCCTGAACTACTACAACATCAAACTTTTTTTCATCAGATTCAACAGTGTCTATCTGGTCGACTTTCAGAGAACTTGAGTCTAACTAGCTCCGAGAGGTGTTTCCGGTGACCTCTGACACCCACTATGGCGATGATACATTTTTGAATGGGTAATGGAACTGAAGCATACAAGTGAAAATATCTATGACACAAAAATTACAGCTCTAAGTATCGTACAGTGGCCGCAGTAATAAAGTAAATGTTCAAGAAACTCAAAAAATTCAATTTGGAGTTGTCCCCACCACATTTTCCCACTTCTCGACGACCTACAACCAGATCAAACGGGTTCATATAGAAAAAAAATTGCTGATTGCCCAATAACTCAAGGGTGCTCTTTCTACCTGTAATTTGTTAAAAAGAATTTGAGTCGGTCCAGCACGCAAATTTGATCAGTCCCCATGGAATGACACCATACTCTTTCTGATTATAGCAAGTCAGCATTAACTCGGGACCACATGGCTCGCCTTGGTTAGTCCATAGACTACAAGTACCTGTCGATCCTTTGTGTAGTGATGTAGGCCCAGCACGTAGGGCGTCCCAGACGGCACACTAGACCCAACGACAAAATTACATTAGTGGCAGCGGTGGGATCGAGGTCGTACTCTTACAGTTTGCGAAGCAGAAGAACGGTGATGTCGGACTCGGACCCAGGGACGTTAACCACACGAGACTCTGTGGAGAATATAAAGTGCACTCCCTCATTGCTCTGTGGATGTAGTCCGTGCCGGTCACACTTCAAGACTTCAGTGACGTCGGACTTCGACCGGGGAACCCTTCATGAGAAAGCAACAAGCTAAATGTGCCTTTAGCCTTTATTCTGGTGGTTCTGTAGATGGAGCCCTTCCCTACGTCAGCCTGTCAGCTACAGGACCGACCATGGACCCAGAACATAATATTGACAGTACTCTGTACGTCGTACTAGGCATATCGGCCTTCATCCTAAATTCACCGACTAACAAGACAAACTTAACAACATGGCCGACTAAAGGATCCGTTCCAGACCGGACAGGACCCCAATACGCTCACATATGATGGACAACAGTACGTGGAATTCTTCATAGAGAAGTTCTTAGCCATGGCAGACCGATGCGACTGGGATGCTAGAGAACACCTGATACGGCTACGAGCCGTACTATGAGAGCCCACAGTAGAGTGTGGACAACCCACTACAGTTGACGAGATATTTGCACTGTTACGGGACCGATACGAGACAACTGCCCGAGAGGCCCGACGGAAACCACTTTCCCTCCACCAGGATCCTCACACCTTGCTCAGAAGTTATGGTACCCTCGTCCACAGACTAATGGCGAAAGCCTTTGACGGTGCACCAGCTGTACCCTTAGAGGAATGGGCGTTGGAAAAGTTCTGTATCACAGATACAGCCCCATAATTTAGACGACGCTGCTGAGGCCGAAACTCCATTTCAAAAGCCCAGCAACTAATGACCTGCTCACCAGCCAAAGGTAGCACCTGATGTCCTCATTCATAGGGCCCTCTAACTGCTCATGCAAAACAGTTAGAAGGAGCCAGGGTTGACGGACCCACCAGAACCCGTCGCAGTAGAAGAACCTAAACCTACGAGCCCAGAGGACAACATCTGACGACAACGATCCTGAACAAGATACTCAAAGTTTGGCAAAGGACAACCCCCTCCAAGGCTGATGAAACGACCCAAATGTTTCGAAAGTCCACGGCCGACCCTAGAAGGTTCACCTGGCATCTGCAATACTTATTTGGACGCCAGGGATTACAAACAATTTCGACTGTCAGAAGCAGCTGAACATTCCTACAGAAACCCAATCCAGCCCGACGCATGACTTGTCATGTTAAGAACTGCTAAGCATCACAGTCTAAGTCTGCGGGCTGCAGATCGGCACGGAGCAGCTTGTGCTGAGTCAAATATCAAAGCTACCTCCGAACTTCGATTGACTACAAGTACGTGTCGATCTTTCATGTAATGACGAAGGCCTAGCACCACTCACAGGCTCTTTCTTCACTTTTGCAAGTGGGTAATCCCAGGCGACACGCCCAACCCAGCGAAAACGTTACAACAATACTGCCCAGATCTGGGAAAACAATGTATTGGTTGACTTATAAATTTTACAGGGCAGCAAAAACCGTGTTTGCTTTCAGCCAACAGGTATAAATGCTTCAAAATGCATTGTTCAAAATATCAGTGCGATCAGGAGCATGAGATCTGTCTCATGCTGCAAGAATATTTTCGATTCATCCATTTTTAAAAAAATTAAACTTGATACATTGTTTGGTAGTTATTCTTTATGTCCTTCTGCATAGGAAAATTAACTGGGAAAACAATGCATTGCCATTGAATGTCCATTCAAAGATGAGCAGTTCTATTGAATAACCCAAAGTCGGTGGTTATGGCATGGGTTCTGTTATGAAATCCAGCTTCTATTGTTAAACTACAATGCGATGCATTGTTTTGCCAGTTATTCTGTTGGAATTTGGTCATTACAGTGTTTTTTCAGTTAAGCTATTGCAACATTTATCCAATACAGTGTTTCATATGACTTAAAAACACTATTTCCAAGTTGAATTCAAATTTAATTTCATACACATGAAACTGTATGCTATGAACATCTCAAAAATGCAACAATGTCAAAATCAAAAGTTTTGGTGATACATTGTTTTCTCAGATATGGGCAGAATATACAAGCGATTGTAATAATATCGCTATGCAGTTACTATGTTAGTTATATATTTCCGCGGGTTTCGCACGTGACCAACCTGACCTTCACTAGATCCTCTTAGTTTGCACTACATTTCAATCCAATGAACTCTTGAATTATGATAATTTAGTTTGGTGAATTCTGTGGGGGTACCAATCATGGGCACTGGTTGCACATGTAACTGGAAGTTGCCCCCCACTTTTTTTTGCTTAAATAAGGAAGGAAAACTTCTAACTGGCATCAATTTAGATCATGAATGACCAAGGTACCAACCTATAGGGCAGGGGTGCCCAAATGTTTCTCACCATGGGCCAATATTGAATGTTTCAGAATTTTGGTGGGCCACAAAAATTACATTGATATGAAGTGAAATTACGAGTATCAGCATGTACATGACTGTAATACGATAGTAAGGTGCAAACACACGGGAGATTTTTGGGGCGAATTTGACGCTTGCGAATCGCCAGAGTGCCAACACTCTCAAAGTGCTCGAGCTCGGCCAGCCGAGGTATTGAGACGATTCGCTCGGCACTGATTGGCTGATGAACGGAGTTAGTAAAAATAAGCACGTGGCTTATAGCGAAGTGAAAGCAGACTGAAACGTTATTGGCTAAGTAGCAAATTGCCGTGCTCTTCGTTCGACCCGTGTGCTTCTCAAGGGTGTAGCGGTTGACGCTTGCTCAGAAAACGTTCGCCCCAAAACGCTCCCGTGTGTTTGCACCTGTATTGTTGTTAGGGTGTTTGGCCATTTTTTTATATAATGATGTATTTTAAGCAAGAAGTTTATTTTATTTTTGAACAGTTAGAGACTTGTTTCAAATCCATGAAAATACCCGGGACCTCTACGGCACCTAATCGGCTAGCGCAGTGAACAGAGCATGCTACCACTACACCAGCTCAGCAACCTTATAAAAGGAAGCTTTACCAGTAAGCAGTAGACATGCTCTGAGCGAACTGCAAAAAAATGGCCAAATCCTCTAACATCCTATACAACGCAAGGTGGTCATAGCATGAAGGGTAACTTATTTACTTGTCTTTTACTCTATTAGTTTTATTGGCCATCGGCTAATCGGCCAGTCAAGATGAATACTCCTAATGTCATTATGAATGTTAATGGCAACTCGGGATGCTTAATACTCTACCAGATGTGGACATGTGAGATGTACTTACAACTCCAATGTTAACGATCATTTTTTTAAATATTTCAGCGAATACAAAAACACAAAACATTGTGTTAATTAAACACATAGTAACTCCATCAAAGATTATTCTGTAGATACCATAAACAATTATAGATGTATTTAACAGAACTCAGTAACTATGTATACCAAAGTGCTATAATAGCTCAGTAGTGCCAACTGAAGAAAGTCTCTGTGTAGATAAGGTAAAATCGACAAAATAATTTTGCGGAGTTGTTCCCTCACAACATTTTCACCAGGGGGGCATGCGATAGCTACACCAGTAATCACCACTAATGAATAGAATAATACTTGGACCTACGCCAGCCGCCTGCACTGGGGCAAATGTAGTTATACAGTGTGCATCTACATGTATATAGTACTACTGCAGCCATAGGAACACCATTGTAATGTATGTGCACTAGGACATACATACATGTATTCAAGGTGACCACTGCAGCTATAATATTGCTTCAATTAATTGGCAACCTGGTAGGAAATATGACAAACAACACAACCATTATGCATTTTCAGTGGTCTGAATAAAAGGGTATGCTACATGGACGCACAACTTCTGCAAATATCGCAAGTTTAAAAAACGGAAAACGTTGTAGGTGCTACGCAGAAGTTGCTTTTTACTGTATACGGAGTTGTGCTTTCTTTTAATATACTATTAGTAAATAAATTTCAACCAATCAAATTACACCGGAAACAGTGATATGGCCATTTTGTTTGTTTACATCCTTCTGTTGCTTAGATTTACCTAAACAAAATGATTTGCCGACGCACCAGATTGTTGCTAATAAAAAAGAAATTACTGTTACTGAAATTGAATAAAAATAATCAGAGGAAGAGAAAGTACTGAATTCATCCAATTAATCGAAGCAGAGATAGAAAGGGGATCTATGCACCTTTAGTTAAGGAGCTCCGAAACCCTGAGTATGAAGAAAGGCATAAAAAATATTTACGAATGACAGCAGATAATTTTGATACTATTTTAAACCTAATTGCACCCTTAATAACTAAAGCCAACACCAATATGAGACAATCCGTAAAGCCAGACATGAAGCTAGCTGTGACCCTCCACCATCTAGCTGAAGGAGCTAGCCGTCAATCAATTGCTCAGCACTACAGATTAGGCAGGCTAACAGTTTCTCAGACCAGACTTCAACCAATCTACCTTAAATCACCTCAAGGTCCTGAAGATTGGCAGAAGATTTCTCAGGGGTAACTTTTAATTAACATTAGTGTAATGTAATAGCTATTTAATTTTTATTAACTTTTTATCAAGACTCCAACAAAAATAGAATAGATTGATCGACTATCAATTTCAAATGAAGTATAAATCTCTGTTTTAAATGTAATTAGGTTGAGCTTAATTGCCATGTTTATCATGCTTTAGATTTTCTCGGTGGAACTTTTCTAATCGTCTTGGGGAGTATAGATGGAAAGCATATAACCATCCAGAAACCAAAACATGGCGGTTCAGTATTCCACAACTACAAAGGTAGAGAAAGCCTAGTACTGATGGTAGTCTGTGACTCCGACTATAAATTCTCTATCATAGACTTTGGCCAACCAGGTGGTCTAAGTGATGGGGGTGTGTGGAAATCATCAGACCTTGGAAAGGTATTATCAACTGGCGAAGTCAATCTGCGTCAGCCTAAACCTCTCACAGCAGGTATGGTCAAATAGCATTCTGCTTATCTGTATATACTCTTAACAGTTGTAGAAAAGACACCCAACTGGTTATAAACAAATTGAGTGTTTTAGCTTCATGTTATTGAGATTATGTGATATTATTTATTGATTTTAAATACAGGGGGAGAGTCCATATCATACGCATTTGTTGGAGATGAGGCCTTCTGTTTAAAGCTTTACCTGATGCGATCATTGCCAGGGAGGCAGCTTAATGATGACAGTAAAAAGGTCTACAACTACAGACTGTCCAGATGTAGAAGAGTGATTGAGAACACCTTTGGTGAATATTTTGGGCTAATGCCTATGATCTTAGTAACAGTGGGGTAGTAATAGCAGTGGCAGTAGTGTTACTTGTTAGTAGTAGTGTTAGTAGCAATGTTAGCAGTGTTGTTAGTAGCAATGTTAGTAGAAGTGTTAGTAGAATTCATAGTAGTAGTAGTTCATAACTTTAAATACATTTTTATACAGGCATCATGTCACACAGATGGAGGTTGCTCTTTCAGCCGATAATAGCTGAACCTAGTAAAGCTCGACTGCTTATTCAAGCAATTTGTGTGCAGCACAACTATTTACGAGCAAATGCAGATCCAGCATACACACCATATGGTTTCTTGGACACTTTGTCTACTAATGACAATGTTGCAGATGTGTTTTGGCGAAAATCTACTGTTGAGAATCCACACAGACCTCAAGCTACACGAAATTCATCTGTTGAAGCTCTTCGTACAAGAGAATCTTTTAAGGATAACTTTTTTTCTGATGAAGGTAGTGTGCCATGCAGATGAATCGTATAAATGAAAGATAGGTTAATACATTCATGCAGATTTATTATATTACTAATGAATCTACAACTGTCTATACGTATTAACATGGACATTAGCAGTCTCTGGCTCACTAATGTTGAATTCAATATCAAAAAAATTCTTCAATTTTTTTCTAGCTAAAGCTCTTTTATATTCAGACATGTTACAAAGTCTACTAGCAAGACTCATAGCATAGTGAGGACTGTCATCTGTTGGCTCTTCTGTTAATTGCTTCTCTACCTCACTTAACATAGATTCTATGTCTGTCTTTCTTTCTATTTTTCTCTTCTTTGACATTTCGTTGGGTGTTGAAGATGATGATGAGGTCGATGATGATGGTGTAGAAGTGATAACTTCGGATGGTAGATTGGAAACACTGAAACTTAAATCATTTATGCTGTTATAATAAATTTTTATATCGTGACTTCATTTCTTGTATGTGCACATAAATTAATGTTAATATCTTTTTTCAATATTCTGTATTTCTATGCCTGTGTTCTAATAACCAGCTACTAACATACCTCTAGCATTGTGAATAGGAGCATTGGGTGAAGGCCATGGCACCCCACCATTTCCAGTTGGGAGGCTCAACCTGGCCAGCTCCACTCCTAGTTGCCAACTCTGGTTCTTTCTCTTTTTTTCTCATGGTGTCTCTCAAGCTTCTCCGTCTAGTTTGTACCATAGAGACTGTAAAGCAAATGTTTGTGTTCTTTAAATAAAAATAATTTGCCAAAATGCAATACAGAGAAGTTGTCTACTCATCAACAAAGGGTAGGCAAATCTAATTAGATGTGTAGTCTGTGAACCTGTAACTAGTAGAAGAAGGGTGCTCTGGGTTTTGGCTTTTTTATTTCTTAGACTAAAACATGCACTATTCTAGCAATATAACGAAACATGCAGGTACAAATATTTTTTTTTGATCTATGATACATTCAACCGAGTGTTTCCTATTCTAACACGCACCTGAAAAGCTAGAGCCGAATTGTTTATTAATAATGGAAGCAATATCTTGCCAATTGTTCTCCTTGATTCTCCTGGTGTCCTTATAGTCAGGGTGAGACTTCTGCCAGAGAACTGGTCTTTGCTGTATCAGCTCAATCAGCATAGCGATGCAGTTGTCGTCCATGGTTAGTAGAATATTATGATTATGAATTAGAAGTAATAATACAATAAATAATAATATAATCAATTGTTTTTTAGTTTTATTCAACAGTTTTATTTACAGTCGACTGCTAGCAGCTTGTAGAAATGTAAACATAAAAACCGCCTGCAATATGCAATCAGCTGTAGCCAACCAGCACTCAATTCGCAGTTTGTAAAGTAAAAAATTTGTAACATGCAATAAACTTGCGATTTCGCAAAAGTGCAGCATTAGAAATCGCAAATTCGCATAAATTTTTCATCCATGTAGCATACCCTTTACAGTCAAGTATTATATTAACAGTGTACAATTATTGCATGGCCCATAAGGCTTTACTGTGTGCCTACTCCCTGCTACGCTTACTTGTATGCAATGGGAATCAGATTCATAGATTGTGAGAATCATTGGTATTCATGCATTCACTTTTTATAACCATGCTAGGTCTAGTCAAGCGCAGAATAGCAGCACATACATGCACATGTACTGTACATGATATTAATTTATCTGTCAAAGGGACTTTGGGCAGTTCGGCACAGTTTACATCTTATCTCTTTGTGGTAACAAGAAAAAAATAATAGCAGAGTTAGCAGCAGAGATCAACCTTTGACCCAATTTTTGTTTTTCACCACAAAACTGCAAACTACACAACTACATGTACCATCACACTACGTTTTATAACCCTGTTGAGGCCAAAATACACTGAGGAGTAAGGAGCAACTAATGTGCCTACATGCAGGCTTACTGTGCAGCATTTCTCAAGCTAGGCAGTTTTAAGTAAGAAAACTATAATTCAACCTAAAAAACTGTGTGGACCCAGGTATTAGAGCTCTATTCTTTTGGACATGGCGTTACTTGATAGAGTTTTAATATGGGTGTGTTGCAGTAGTAGCAGTAGTAGTAGACGTGGTGTTGCAGTTTTAGTTTGATCTGATAATATTTATTTTTTCAATGAATGGAGTACTTTTTAATTAATAAAATCAACCTGCTAGGTTTTTCTACCAACTATTTACAGTTAAACTACAGCCAGGTCAAAAAACTTGGCTTTATTATGAGAGTGATCTCTGAGTAAAACAGTATAGATTCTACATGGGTCTTTGTGGCAGTATCGTATATACTATGCAGTTGGTAGCATGAACATTCACACTGTAAATAGGAGCCACTCAGTACATTGGCTATTACTGGGCATCAGTCATGTAAATATTGTTGTACATTGCAACTAATATATAATAACAGGCCATTCAATCCAGTGTAGTGTAGGCAGTCAATCATATTGTAATTATTGTTCCAGAGGAAGGCCACAAAATATTCATATTTTCAGTGACCTTTCACACCTAGCTTGTGTACTACAGCTGTTTAGGTCCTTGTAGGCACAGTTAAGACCAGAAATTTGGATAGCATTGGTTCCTTGTTTGTGTTTATCTTAGGCTCGGGAATAACAGTCATGTACCGTCGCAGCTCTCAGCTAGTGTTAGCTCGCACTGTGCAAGCCTATATATATGTAATTGTACTGAAATGTACAGCAGATAAATGGCTAATAAACCACACTGTACTGTATATGCATATGGTAGGATAGATGCTACAATCATAACATAATGTAGCACATACAGATAATAGTTGGATATTACATATTCGTTGATTCAACCTTCAGGAGGAAGCAAATGAGATGTAATAACTGTCCTACATTGCTTTTATTTTTATGTCAACTTCACTCCTTACACAGACATGTGTGTCCCTGCCTAAACTCACATACATGCTATTTTCATTGCCATGTGTTCATTAGGTAAAAAATATCATTGCTTTCTCAAAACTAAATCCAAAAAACAAGTTTGGTGCTCCTGGTAAAGGTGTTGTTAATTCACTATATTCTAATTCCTATGCATATGAATGCCTTGTAGTAGATTGAAAACTCCATCTTCAGGTCTGTGACCTACAATGTATAGTAATCCAGCAACATAGAGAGTTGAGAAATGCAGTTTTATTTATTGGGAAATGATGGGTGTTTGCCATGTGAGCTGGTAGTGTATGCTTGTATCAGAGCCATCTCAATGGCTCTGGCTTGTTTCAAATATAATGGTACTAGTGGATACTACTGGCAGATCACTGAAGCTGTAGTATTACAGCTGGCTATAGGTACTAGCAGCTGTGTGCAGTATGTAATGTTTATATTATTATTATATAGGCTAGTGCTGTAGCCAGGTATGTAAAACCGCCTGTGGGGTTCATCCAAGCACGAAATTTTTATGATGTTTGATAGCAAATTCTGAGAACCATATGGGGTTAAAAAATATGATATTGATTTTATATACAGAAATAAATCTTCTCTATTTCATCATATTATAGTTTTTAGTGTTATTAGACAATTCACTTGACTGCCAGACGGTTGCAAAAAGCAGAAAATATTTACGCAAAAATTGTCAAAGATGGGAATTCAAACTTGCACAGTTAGGGACAGCAAAACAAAAAGAAGAGAAACGTCGGGTTAAAATTTCAAAGCGACAGCTTTCATACAGTAGCCTGAGCAAACCGTGGCAAGTTGTTTTTCAACGCCAATTTTTTTCAGCGAATGAAACTGGAATAAAAGAAATAAAATAGGTGCAGACAAAGTATGGGATGCTAAAAATAAGTTTAAAGAGATGGCATCATCAAAACTGGCATCACAACAGCTAAAAAAAAAAATTTACATTGTGGAGATAATTCCTAATTTCCTTACCTTATGTACACGGAGGTGCATCTACATTAGGTCTATCTCAGTCAAGGATTATTTTACCCATTGTCTGTGGTCCACAATGTACATGATCACCCCACATGAGTGAATATAGATTATAATTATACCTCGAATAATTATGAAATTACAATCATTGCCACAACGATAACTATCTACATTTGTATGCAGATTGAGTACATCACAACTTACTAATACTTGGTATTGTGGTTGTACACATTTATAGCATTGCATTGTGTGATAATATCATCATTATTACAGCATGTCTCAGCTGACTAGTCTCAAGAAGCTGAATATTTCATCCAACTCACTGAAGGAGATTAGTAACCTACCAACATCCCTTGAAGAGTTGGATATGAGTAGATGTGATATATCCACCTTACCTCGGAGGTAGGTATAAACTTCTTAGTTATTCTACATGACTTGTATCTGAGGTACTTGTACCTTTGTGAACTTAGAAGATTGTATGGAATAATATGATTTGTAATGTAGTGTGACTTTATAATCTAACCTCATGCCACACTATGCTGTGAAGTTAGACAATACTTTGTAGATAAATATACCTAAATTTGCATGTACATGCATATGGTAGTACCGAGAATGTAATATCATGATGCTCAAATAACACAGTCAGATGACATTATTTCAGTATGTCTGCATACCATAATACTCTAATAGCACACTGTGTGATATATCATTATTACAGTATGTCTCAGCTGACTAATCTCAAGAAGCTGGATATTTCGCGGAGCACATCACCGAAGGAGATTAGTGACTTACCAACGTCTCTTGAAGAGCTGAATATGAGTAGATGTGATATATCTTTCTTACCTCAATGGTAAGTATAAAGATGTTTTTCTACCTCAGAGGTTGGTTAGTTATTATAACTTATGTGTCTGTGTTATCTACATATAAGTGGTTTGAATGCTTATCAGCTAAAATGAAAGCATACATTACATGAGTGTATACTCAACTCTGAATGGTGACATTAGTGTTTACAGTATGTTAGGAAATAATGACGCAAAGCTAGAAAGGTATGGGATATGTCTTAGCAAGTGTTTGCAGGTATGTCTACAAGTAGATACAAGTTCATTTCTGCAGTTATGGCCAACAACCTTAGCACCTCCCCCATTGTTACCCAGCTATCAGATAAATTGCATGTATTTTCAACAGGCCTTAGGTATTACCTAGCTCACTTAAACCATGCAAGTTTTACGTCGTTGCAAAGCCGAAAACCAGCTCTTTCGAGTTCTGTCAACAGATTTTACATTGGATGTATAATCATCTACTCTGTCCTAGGTTTTAGAAGCGAACCTAAAATCGAAAACCAAGTTTTGTATTCGCTTGTAGTGTGATGGTCGTATGTCTGGGTATGCGCAGTGCTATACCGACATTCACAAGGACTGTACACATGTATTGTGCATTGCCTAGATATTCACTATTCTAGTACTACACGGACGCAAAATTGATGCGAATCGCATCAATTTTGCGTTTTGTGATTACTGGTGTTGAACTTATGCGAAATCGCATGTTTATTGCATGATATAAATTTTTAACGTTACAAAATGCGAATCAAAATGCGAATCGAGTGTTGATTGGCTACAGCTAACAGAAGCTGCTTCGACAAGGTGCTAGCAGTTGAGTTTAGCTTTTAAAATAATTAAAAAAAGCCATTAAATAAATTAAAATCAATTTAATGTTGAGTTTTGATATATTCTACTAACGCAAAATGGACGAAAGCTGTATAGCTGTGTTGTTTAAATTAATCCAACAAAAGATCAGCACTGTGGGAGAAGTCCAATCCCTATTATAAACACCAGAAACAAAATAAGCAAATAACAACATAAATCAGCAGTCAAGCTATCGTATCCATCCTCAACCATAACTTCAAGTCAAGCCTCTCATGTGCGTGCTACCTATAGGTAACATTTAGTTGGAGCTAATGTTAAACTAGCAGAATAATTTCAACCTGTATGTTTTGATATGTTGCTGAAATAGTGAAGGTTTTTATCTAAACTACACTAAGGAGGGGCTAATTCTGAAAAATTAAATATAAATGTATCACAACCACTAAATTATAATTTGTAGACTCACAGGCTACATTAATTTCTTAGATTTATCTGCTCTTGCCCTTAGTTGAAGTCTGTGACCTACAATGTATAGTAATCCAGCAACATAGAGAGTTGAGAAATGCAGTTTTATTTATTGGAAAATGATGGGTGTTTGCCATGTGAGCTGGTAGTGTATGCTTGTATCAGAGCCATCTCAATGGCTCTGGCTTGTTTCAAAGATAATGGTACTAGTGGATACTACTGGCAGATCACTGAAGCTGTAGTATTACAGCTGGCTATTAGGCCTACTAGCAGCTGTGTGCAGTATGTAATGTTATTATTATTATATAGAGCTAGTGCCGTAGCCAGGTATGTAAAACCGCCTGTGGGGTTCATCCAAGCACGAAATTTTTATGATGTTTGATAGCAAATTCTGAGAACCATATGGGGTTAAAAAATATGATATTGATTTTATATACAGAAATAAATCTTCTCTATTTCATCATATTATAGTTTTTAGTGTTATTAGACAATTCACTTGACTGCCAGACGGTTGCAAAAAGCAGAAAATATCTACGCAAAAAATTGTCAAAAATGGGAATTCAAACTTGCACAGTTAGGGACAGCAAAACAAAAAGAAGAGAAACGTTGGGTTAAAATTTCGAAGCAACAACTTTCATACAGTAGCCTGAGCGAACCGTGGCAAGTTGTTTTTCGACGCCAATTTTTTTCAGTGAATGAAACTGAAATAAAAGTATTAAAATAGGTGCAGACAAAGTATGGGATGCTAAAAATAAGTTTAAAGAGATGGCATCATCAAAACTGGCATCACAACAGACAAAAAAAGAATAATTTACATTGTGGAGATAATTCCTAATTTCTTTACCTTATGTACACGGAGGTGTATCTAGGTCTATCTCAGTCAAGGATTATTTTACCCATTGTCTGTGGTCCACAATGTACATGATCACCCCACATGAGTGAATATAGATTATAATTATACCTTGAATAATTATGAAATTACAATCATTGCCACAACGATAACTATCTACATTTGTATGCAGATTGAGTACATCACAACTTACTAATACTTGGTAATTGTGGTTGTACACATTTATAGCATTGCATTGTGTGATAATATCATCATTATTACAGCATGTCACAGCTGACTAGTCTCAAGAAGCTGAATATTTCATCCAACTCACTGAAGGAGATTAGTAACTTACCAACATCCCTTGAAGAGTTGGATATGAGTGACTGTGATATATCCACCTTACCTCAGAAGTAGGTATAAACATCTTAGTTATTCTACATGACTTGTATCTGAGGTACTTGTACCTTTGTGAACTTAGAAGATTGTATGGAATAATATGATTTGTAATGTAATGTGACTTTATCACCTAACCTCATGCTACACTATGCTGTGAAGTTAGACAATACTTTGTAGATAAATATACCTAAATTTGCATGTACATGCATATGGTAGTACCGAGAATGTAATATCATGATGCTCAAATAACACAGTCAGATGAAATTATTTCAGTATGTCTGCACACCATATTACTCTAATAGCACACTGTGTGATATGTCATTATTACAGTATGTCTCAGCTGACTAATCTCAAGAAGCTGGATATTTCATCCGACAAATCACTGAAGGAGATTAGTGACTTACCAACGTCTCTTGAAGAGTTGGATATGAGTAGCTGTGATATATCTTTCTTACCTCAATGGTAAGTATAAAGATGTTTTTCTACCTCAGATGTTGGTTAGTTATTATAACTTATGTGTCCGTGTTATCGACATATAAGTGGTTTGAATGCTTATCAGCTAAAATGAAAGCATACATTACATGAGTGTATATTCAACTCTGAATGGTGACATTAGTGTTTACAGTATGTTAGGAAATAATGACGCAAAGTTAGAAAGGTATGGGACATGTCCTAGCAAGTGTTTGCAGGCATGTCTACAAGTAGATACAAGTTCATTTCTGCAGTTATGGCCAACAACCTTAGCACCTCCCCATTGTTGCCCAGCTATCAGATAAATTGTATGTATTTTCAACAGGCCTTAGGTATTACCTAGCTCACTTAAACCATGCAAGTTATACATCGCTGCAAATCTGAAAACCAGCTCTTTCGAGTTCTGTCAACAGATTTTACATTCGATGTACAATCATTTACTCTGTCCCAGGTTTTAGAAGCGAACCTAAAATCAAAAACCAAGTTTTGTATTCGCTTGTAGTGTGATGGTGGTATGTCTGGGTATGCGCAGTGCTATACCGACATTCACAAGGACTGTACACATGTATTGTACATTGCCTATATATTTACTATTCTAGTACTACATTGACGCAAAATTGATGCGAATCGCATCAAATTTGCGTTTTGCGATTACTGGTGTTGAACTTATGCGAAATTGCATGTTTATTGCATGCTATAAACTTTTAACGTTACAAAATGCGAATCGAGTGTTGATCGGCTACAGCTAACAAAAGATGCTTTGGCAATGTGCTAGCTGCAGTTGAGTTTAGCTTTTAAAATAATTAAAAAAAGCCATTAAATAAATTAAAATCAATTTAATATTGAATTTGTGATATATTCTACTAACGCAAAATGGACGAAAGCTGTATAGCTGTGTTGTTTAAATTAATCCAACAAAAAACTAGCACTGTTGGAGAAGTCCAATCCCTATTATAAACACCAGAAACAAAATAAACAAATAACAACATAAATCAACAGTCAAGCTATCGTATTCATCCTCAACCATAAATTCAAGTCAAGCCTCTCATGTGCGTGTTACCTATAGGTAACATTTAGTTGGACCTAATGTTCAACTAGCATGTTTCGATACGTTGCTAAAATAGTGGAGGTTTTTATCTAAACTACACTAAGGAGGGGCTAATCCTAAAAAAATTGAATATAAATGTATCACAACCCCTAAATTATAATTTGTAGACTCACAGGCTACATTAATTTCTTAGATTTATCTACTCTTGCCCTTAGTTGAATTAATGAGCAGACAACTTCCTTTGTTTACAATAAAAACGCAACCTCTGTGTAGCACCTAAAAACATTTTCCGTTTTTCAAACTTGCGATATTCGTAGAAGTTGTGCGTCCATGTAGCATGCCCTTTAGTTATCCTATGCTTGTGCCTCCCGGGCTATATTTAAAACAGCTAGACCACAACGCAATGTATATGCGTGTAGAATAACGCAATAATAGCCGCTGTATATAGTGTGGTCAGATGAAATACCGGACCTACCAATAAAGGCGGCTAGTTATTGCCAGCAAAAGTAAAGCCCAGAAAAATTCAGAAACTTGCACAAGTTATCCTACTGCTATATTGGTAAATCCTGTGAAATCATTTGTTCACTACTGTACTCTTTCTATGGAAACAGCTTGAATTCAACAATTTTCTCTGTATGGCATAAAGCACGCAGTTGCGTCTTTATAACAAAGTTACGTTTGAATCAGCATTGAATAGTGCTAATGAGTCAAGCATGGGCAAGAGGACACAACTCTGCTTATAGTAGCACAAATGCAATAAACCTAAGTAAGAGCTGCTGCTTTGAACATAGATATACACTACATGTCATAACCCCCTTAAAGCTAATAAAATAATATGTTATATGAAAACCATTGGCTAATCATGTCTTGTATATTATAATATTGGTTATTATGATAAACTTGGTTACCATAGTTGTTGTATTCTTCTAACAGTTTATTTAATGTCTTATGTTACTGCTCAATCTCAACTCTGATTTTACCATATAGCAGAAGTGTTTATATACCCAAAAATATATCTAATATCTTACAGCTATAAGCTATTCTAGCCAAAAGCTAGCTTTGCACATAACATGACAGGAGGCGATGACTCCAACAAAACACAACAGTAATTATATTATATTATAATGTCTCAACACCTCTTTCCTGAAATTTGATTATTCTTTTATTTGGGCTTCCGGTTTCTTGTGGATCGTCTGGGGTTAGAACGTGTGTATGCACTTGGGTCTGGCATCCTGGGATTCCGGTATTTGATCTTCGGTGGTGTTGGTGGTGTATTGTGTTCAGGTTCTGTACTTCTCTCCTTATTAGTGTTGCTTGTAGGAGATTCAGGTATATGTATATCTTCTGGTGGTTTACCATCCTCTGCACTGACATGTCGAAGCTGTAACTGATCTATGTGCCTTTTCCAGACTGGTCCTCTTGGCATAATCTTGACCATTACCGATCTGCTTCCCAGAACTTTGGTGACCACCGCCTCTATCCATTTAGGTTGCCTGTTTCGTCTAGGTCCACAATATAGCGCATAACAGGGGGTTCCTACATTATAGCAATGTAACTTCTTGGTTCTCTGGACGTCTTGCATTTGTTTTCCTTGAGCCAAATGAGCCGGAGAAGGTAACAGCACATCTATCTTTGTCCTGATCTGTCGTCCATTCAGTAGCTCACTAGGAGAGAATCCATAGGATAGCGGTGTTCGTCTATATTGCATTAGGAACTCCTGAAGAGCTTGGTTGGTGGAAAGAGTAGACTTCTTTAGAGACTGTTTAAATGATCCCACCATTCGTTCAGCTGCTCCATTAGTGGCTGGATGGTAAGGTGCTCCTCATAGGTGGATGATTCCCCTCTCCTTACACCACTGCTGAAACTCGTCTGAGGTGAAGCTTGTTCCATTATCTGTGACTATGGTATGAGGGTAACCAAAGTGAGCAAAATCTTTTTCCAGTAGGTCTGTAGTTGCTTTGGTAGAGGTAGAACTTGTTGGATGTATACAAGGATACTTGGTGTAAGCATCTACTAGGACCAGCCAATTGGTTCCCATGAAGTTGATTGCGTGGTCGATGTGTAGTCTGCTCCACGGCTTTTCTGGCATCATCCAAGGGTGAATTGGTGCCCTAGTTGGTTGATTCTGATGTTCCCTGCAGGTGGTGCATTTCTGAGTCATCTCCATAATGTCCTTGTCCATACGAGGCCAGTAGACTGCAGTGCGAGCCAGTTGCTTCATTCTCTGCATGCCAAAATGTCCCATATGTATCAGTTGTAACACTTCCTTTTGGAGAGATAGGGGAATTACCACTCTGCTTCCATATAGTAAACATCCATTTTCGATTGATAATGATGCAGTTAACTTCTGGAAATCCTTGATGCTGTAGCCTTCCAAGTTCACTTCACTCTGATATGGATTCCGCTCTTCATCTTGCCAGCCTTCCCTGGTATATCTCATAATTTTGCTGAGTACTGGATCTTTAGCCGTTTCTTTCTTCAGCACTCCAGGTTCTGTTGGAGAGAGCTGTGTGCCGATAGCTTTGATACAGCAAACAGTGTCTATATCTTCTCCTTCTTCTTCTGCATCAAACTTAGCATCAGGGCCACTAGGTAGTCTGCTGAGTACATCTGCATTTCCATGTTCTGAGGTTTTCCTGTATTCAATGGAGTACTGGTACTGGTTTAGTGTAAGTGCCCATCTGGCGAGTCTGTTGGCCGCCATAGCCGGTGTTGCTTTGTTGGGGCCAAACAGAGTAAGTAGAGATCGATGATCCGTTATTAGTATGAACTTCCTCCCATATAAGAACTGATGGAACTTGGTGATGCCAAAGATAATAGCTAGTGCTTCCTTCTGGGTTTGGCTGTATCCTCGTTGAGTCTGTGTCAGTGTCTTGCTTGCATGGGCAATTGGTCTTTCAGATCCATCTCCGTATCGATGGAATAGCACTACCCCGAG
Organism: Bugulina stolonifera; assembly: GCA_935421135.1. NCBI lineage: Eukaryota > Metazoa > Bryozoa > Gymnolaemata > Cheilostomatida > Bugulidae > Bugulina > Bugulina stolonifera. The sequence continues at coordinate 3,036,745 of OW285197.1, read as the reverse complement.
TCCCACTGCTGATGCATCACAGGATATGCCTAACTTTAATGATGGGTCAAAATGTGCTAGGACAAGGTCACTGCATAACATCTGCTTGAGTTGAGAAAATGCTGCTTGTTGAATTGGTGTCCATTGCCATTTCTCTCCCTTTCTTCTAACTTCTCTAACTTCTCTAACTTCTGAAGAGGCGCTGTGACTGTTGATAGATCTGGTAGAAACTTCTGGTAGAATTGGATGGAACCCATGAAAGATTGTAGACCTGTTACATCAGTGGGTGGTGGCATCTTCTTTACATCTTCTACTCCAGATCCTTTTGCTATGCCTTCTTGAGATAGCTGGTGTCCCAGGTATTCTACTGTGTCTTCTGCAAAGACACATTTCTGGAGATTGCATCTTAACCCTCGGTCTTGCAGGCGTTGAAGTAGTCTGCGAAGATTGATTAGGTGATCTTCTGCTGTTGCTCCGGACACTAGAATATCATCCAGATAGACAGCGACTCCAGGCAGATCTTGGGTTAGTTGCTCCATAATCTCTTGGAAATATCCTGGTGCCGAACTTATTCCAAAAGGTAAGCGCTTCTGTAATAGGACTCCTCTGTGTGTGCTGAGTGCTAGTTTCTTTTGACTTTCTGGTGCTAAGCAAATCTGGTTGTACGCATCGGCCAAGTCGATCTTTGAAAAACCATGTCCGCCTCCTAGCTTCCTCATCAGTTCTTCTGGTAAAGGGATTGGCTGACGATGATCTTCTAGCTGTGCGTTGACTGTCACTGAGTAGTCTCCACAAACTCTCAACTTCCGTCTTGGTTGTCCAGGTAGCTGTGCTTTTCTTATTGTTACTACGGGCGTACCATAAGAGTTAAACTGTACAGGTTCCCAGACATCTCTACTGATTCCAGCATCATACGCTTGGCCTAAATCTTCTTGGATGGCATATGGTACTGGTCGGGGTTTGCAGAAAATAGGCTTACTGTCTTGTTTGAACTTCACTTCTAGTTCAAAATCCTTTAGACATCCTAATTCTGGCGTGAAGAGATCCTTGAACTCTGATGTTAGTCTTCTGCATGCTTCCTTAAGGTTGCTGCTGATTGTGAGAACGTCTGTATGTTGTCTTCTATCGGCTTGTGGCATCAGAGAATCTAGGGAGATGTCTAGCTGTTGGATTCCACCTCTGCCCAGAAGGTTGAGATTAGGTATTTTGCTGATTACAAAATGAAGGGGTTTCTCTTGCTGACCTCCTACTTTGGTGTTGAGTGTACACGTTCCTATAATATCTATCGGGTGATGGGTAGCTGACTCATAGTGAATCAGTGGTGGTTGCAGTGTAGGTGCTCCTAGTCTTCTCCAATTGTGTTCTGATAGAAAGTTGTCTCCCGCTCCTGTGTCCACTTCTAGTTGCAGTGGCTGTCCTTGAAGAATTAATTCTACTTGAATCTGTGGAACAGCATGTACTGTTTTTAGAGCCCTCACAATATTTAATGGCTGAGAGTTCACCTTCTTCTTCTTGCGGCAGACTGCTTCTAGATGTCCTGTTATCTTGCAGTAGTTGCATGCAGCGTTCTTGTATCTGCAGTCCCTTTGATTATGATTTGTCCTTCCACAGCAGTTACATGGTGAAGCTGTTTGTGAGTGTGTCTTTGTTGTTGGAGCCAACAATAGTAATATCAGTCAGTCAGTTAATCAAGTGTAGGTAACTTCAGTCCAGTCTAGTCATTGCACATGTGTGTGTGTTTTAATAATATGTACAGTGCAAATAGTCAGGTATGATGTCTTCACAGTAGGTTTCCGTCCCTACAAAGACCTATATATTGACAAAGTAAATACTTTTCAAATTTTGATTATGTCCTAAACATAACATAGCAATTGATTCAATCTCTCCCAAGATTTGAAAGGGTTGAATGGCCCAACTACTGTCTGCGTTTGGGCTGTTGTACTGCGAAGAGGCCTGCAAACCTCAAGCAGAGTGAGCAAGATGTCATCGTGCACCTTCATAAGTTAAACAACTATTTCTATACATAATTATCAGTGTATTCGACTTACTAGACGCACCATATAATGGCATAAGAAAGAGGGAACACTAACAGACCGCAGAAAGCTGGGTGCAAGCTTCAGGTGAAAACAGCCATTAATACAGACAGTATTTCTAACATTCAAAACTTTTCAGATCCTGCAAAAGATCACATAAATTGCTAGTTTGCAGTATAATATAGGGTTCTATTTGAATTCAATACTTGCCTGCTTAGCTTTTCTGTTTGGTGTCATGACAGGTCTTGGTAAGGACGGAAACCAACAAGTGACGCTAAATTTGGCTTTTGAGTCTGGGTCAGTTTCCAAAGCATAGAACAGAGTAGATATGTCTTTAAAGCTGATAATGTTAGAAAGAGCAGGCTTTCAGCTTCACAACGATGTATAGCTTACATGGCTTAGGTTAGTTAAGTAATGGGTGGGTGATATCTGATGAAAATACATCCAATATACAATTGTATATGTGATAGCTAAGGTGACAGTGGAGGGGGGGTCTTGCGAATTTTGGCCATGACCGCATTGTCTTGTGTGGCCAGGTTGGTTTTATCCTAGCTCTTAGGACAACACCACATCCTATAGAGCACTGTGCCTGACGGTATGCAATTCAACATATTAAATGTATACATGTATGTAGCGGGTGGGGAAGGATGACTATTTATAATGGCCAACTGCCATTCCCGAGTATATAATTGATGTGGTGTCGTTATATACCACCACATGCTTAGGCGTGAATTATTTTATAGTGGTATGTGAGATTTCCTAGCTCTTCACCTGACCACTCTTCAGTCACTGCCTGTGAGGAACTCAGTGTGGAGCAGTTTTGTGTAAAGGCCGGAACAGACAGTGCCGTTACTGCCTTTTTCACCTGCCAAATACATGCATGTATAAGTAACAGCTTGGATAATAACACCACAATGCTTTATGACACTCTGTTGCGTTTTTAGGTGGTTTATTAAAGACCATTTACTAACCATTCACTAATCATTCCTATTTATTTCTATGCGTTGTGAAACATATAAAAGTTCTTCATTTACATATATTTATAGTTGGAGCGACTGGGCTTCCATATCAGGAATATAAAGCATAGTTCCGAAGCACATTACAGCCTATAAATAGTGTATGCACAAGCTGCCAGCTTGGTAGTCACCTTGGTATCCAAAACACCTCCCTACTAGTTTGAAGTTGTCCATAATACATGTACTTTTGTACATTTAGGTTTCTTGTTTTGGATACGTTTTGACTTTCTGGGATTACTTCTATCATATTCAGATCTATTAGGTAATCTTAGGTTGGTATATCTGGTGTGTTTTCTTACAGCAGATGATTCGGGTAATGATTCTGGTTTCGGCAAAATGCTGTACGATGATAGAACTGCTGGTGGTTCTGCATCTTTGTCAGAGGCTTTTACACTACTTTCACTTTTACATTTCTTCTTCTGAGGACCTCGACTAGCACTGTAGGTATCCGTTTTGGCGGCTTGTCCCGTCTTGGTCCCAAGTACAGAGTATAACATGGTGCTCAGAAACTGATATATCTTGCTAATATTGTTCTCCTTCATCCGATCTCCTTGAGCTACAGTAGATGGGTAATAGCAGAGAATAGAATGTCAACCCTAGTTCTGTTTTTTCTACCATTCAACAACTTGCTTGCTGGGTTGCCACATGTCAATTGAGTTCTCTGATACTGCATCAGGCATTCCGGGAACGCTACCTGTGGAGTGAGTCTTTGGCATTCTTCCTGTTAGCCAAATTCTGGCTTGATTTGCTTGACTGCCTCCGACCTGTGTAGTTGTAAAAGTTCATCTAAACTGATGGCTGGTAGTTGTATTATGCCATCCCTTCTCAGACACCTTGCTTACCACAAACAAAATTAAACTGGGTGTCGACTGTACAAACTCCTAGAACTTCTATTCTATCATTCATCGCTGATTCGTAGCAAATACTACAGTTACAGAGTGGTGGACTTCAAATCTCCTTCCATCTCTTTTGAGATAAGAAGTTGTCCCCTGCTCCTGTGTCCACTTCCAGCTCTACAGTATACAGTATTAAACCGAACACAGCTTGGAAATGGAAGGAATTACCTTACTACTGTTGAGTGTGAATCATGTGTGCACTGTGTAACTCACACGGTCTCATATTATTTTTACTGACTAACAGGAAGAGGGTTGTGCACAAATACTGACTTGGCTTCCATTTTGCATGTTGGTTGATTCATACATTTAACTAACTAGCTGCTTTCCGTTCAACTTGACTGATAACTCGTCCCATTCTAGTCTGTCTCCTGGTGCTGGAGGGGCATCTTTCCAGTGATGCGTCCTGAAGTTCCTTCACGCAGCAGAGTTTTTTTTTCTTTTACTGCTTATCTTCCTCAAAGTCTACTGCCTGTTTAACTGCTCTACACGTAACGATAGTAATCTACTTGTAACTCACACTCTCCACAGTCATGTGAACCAATCTGAAATTTTGTTGCTTTAACGAAGAAGCTGTCCTCTCTATAATAGTGGCTAGATTCTACATGATTGTATAGCCAAAAACAGTCAGATAAACACCTTCCAGTGTCTAAGGAAGAAGAGTGGTCAACTGTTTATGTTGCTGATGTGAACAAATTTGATTTTATTTACACCGATTTTCACCATCACTTTAGTTTAACAGCAAATTATACATTGTATATTGATGAGATGTTCAAAATGGCCATGTATCACATTATAATAATTGCCCACGTGGAAAGGCTAAAATTCTGTAGAAAATGTGTATAATATGAGCGGATAAGTCTTAACAATTTGATTTTAAGTTACGACCAATGGCAGCAAGTAGTTTGATGACTGCGTTAGAACAACACAGCTCTTTTAACCTGAATATAGTCACAGGATGTGTTGAATGTGCGCATCAATCACTTTCAAAAATCTCTTTATGCCACAAACAAGCTATAATTTATTTCAAGATTGGGGTCCATTTCGAAGTTTTTATGTGGAACCAAAATTATTGTATAAATATACATGTAATTATACGGAAATTTTGTTTAATGGTGTAACAGGTATTGAACAATGTGAATTGATGACATTTACAACTATTAATTTATCTATAACTTCTGATTTGTAGTATGTGAAATTGCCCTAAGCTCGCGGGGAGATCCATGTTTCACTCAGATAAAGGCCATTGGTCATTGGTCATAATACACTTGCGCTACTATATTTTTATGCCATTGGTAGAGTATCACCCTTAACTGAAAAGTTGGAAAATGCAGAACGTTTAAGTGACTTCTGATCATTGCGTCCAGCCTGAGAATTATTGCTGGAAATATAATTCTTGAGTTTATCTGATTTGCAGTATAGCACGATTACACAAGCTAAAGGAGCTCTCATTGGCCAAAACAGATCTCAGACAACTGCCTTCTTTCGTTGCCGAACTGAAAGCTTTGGAGAAGCTAACCTTGTCTGGAAATGAAAGATTATCAGCATTAACTGACGGTATACTGGAGTTACCTCTACTCAATAAACTTGATGTAGACGAGTGTTTGTCTTTAACCTCTCCACCGTATGAGGTGTGTGAGCAGGGATTTGAGGCTATCAAGCAATACTATAGGGATATGGCTGCTGGGCCAACAGCTAAAATACCACTAGTGACAGTAGCTATCATCGGCCAGTCAATGGCTGGTAAGACCAGTCTAGTTAAGACACTACAGAATCCTGATAACAAGAGAGAACTTACTGTTAGAGGTCCTGGGGCTGTCATTGATCAAACGACAAAAGTGTTTGAAATGAGGGAGGTAAAGTTTGGGGAGACAAGCTTGCAGTTCATCGATTTCGGAGGTCAAGAAATCTACCAGTTGGCTTACAGAATGACGCTAAAGAGAAGCTGTCTACCAGTTGTCGTCGTGAGCTTGGAAATGTATAGAGACCTGAAGGCAGAAGAAGGAGAAAATGAAGCGGTCCGCCAACTCTTTTTTGACTGGCTGGCCCATTTATATTTAGCGTATCCAGACCTTGCAGCCCCTAAACTTGTGCTGACACATAAGGATGCACTTGAAAAGCATGAATTTGTGCAGCTGAAATCGAGCTTTCTTCTATCATGTGGGCGTGTCCTCCGAATGTTATTAGAAGAAGACAATGGAACTCAGTTGAAACAAATAAAAAACTTGTCAAATGATGCCCTTTTTAAGGCTGAAGACATATTCGAGATTGGAAATAGTGCAGAAGATCAAGAGCAATTTCAAACGCTAAAGGAGGATATCTTCATGCAAAGTGAGAGATTTGCCAACCATATTCCAAAATCTTGGCAAGCTGTTGAAACTAAACTGAAGTCTCACAGCAGCACCTACATATCCCGAGCTGAACTTGGGAATTCTCTTCCAGCTGAATCGCAAGCAATCAGAGGTCATATTGACCTCATTTTGACTTACTATTACAAAACTGGAAAGTTGCTGATTTTTGATGATGAGCATCTGAGAGATGTAATATGCCACAAAATTCAGTCCGTAACTCAGATGATCTATGCTCTTTATCCTCATGACGAGAACAACAGCTATCCATCCCTGTCACAAGAAAGTGAATATTATTTGATTCAAAGCACATGCCAGAATCTGCGTGACAAATTCAAAAAATCTGGGATCATGGATAAAAGGCTCACAAACTTTCTCATTGCTGCTAGGACCAAATTTGATGATCAAGCAACTTTGAAAGTGGCTGTAGACATTTTGAAATCATTTCAGCTCTTACATGGACCAGTAAATATAAATAGGGATCTGTCACACATTTTGCCCTATTATGGAGTTGGTTACATGAGCAGCGAGCGGACTAAGTCCACCCTTCCTGAAATTGGTCTGATGGTGGAGCTTGAATTTGAAGGTCTTACACCACCACGCTATGTAAACTACCAAATGAGTGTTGGACTCCTAGAGCTTTTCCCTAACGGCAGAAACATTGTTGTTAGGCAAAATGGTGTTGGTGTCAAAGTTGGAAAATGCACAATCACCCTTGTACATAATTTCAAGGCAAGGAAGGTAGGCATCCATGCGTCCGGTAAAGGTCCAACCATTGCTTTAGGGTGGAAGCGCCTCGAAAATGTCACCAAAAAATTGGTTGGGAGAATCAAGGAGATCTGGACTGCTAGTAGAATTGTCTGTACCATGTTCTGTCCCCATTGTCTGCTGAAGAAGAGTCTTCATCCCCGCAGGATTGTCAACCCTGAATGGTTCAACGAAGCTGGTACCTCCACAACAGATCAAGCTGAACTCTCTCCGAATACATGCTCTGGTGACCAAGATAATATACCAAGAAGTTTGTTGACCCCATGTAAGTGGAATATGTATGAGTTCTATTTTCTACCAGGTAACTGTTTAGTTCTGCTACATGTATTATACACTGTAGTACATGTACATGAAATTTAAAAGTGCTGTGTTGTAGCACACCTTTATATTGCACGCTCATTATGTGTAAAGAAAGACGAATCTGAAACGAAAAATAAAGATGGTGTGACTCACTGAGAAAGCAGCACCAAATTTGTTGTATTTCATTGTTTGCTAGCCATTAAACACTTTTGCAGTCTGTAAATTTCACTTGTGGTATATTCTCGTAGAGACTGTGTGCTTGTACATGTGCAAATAAAACTAACGTTTCAGTTGTAATGGCAAGCAGGGTTTTAGAAGATAGGTTTTTGATAACTGTGTATATCATTTTCATCTGCATGATGTGTTAGGTTCACTGCAATAAGTCTGGTACTCCGGTGGCATTGTGCAATGGACGCATTCTTTTGGAAAGCCTACTGTATTTGAGGCATTTTTCAACTGGTAAAATAATAACGTTTAAAAATATCCCATTGCGTGAAAATTAGCCTAAAGTAAAGTTATGTTTAAGTTACAGGTATGCATGTATTTTTCTTCTTAGTCCTACGTGTATAATTTTCAACCGTACTGTATAAAATTGGCACAGACTTTGATGCAATTGGAAGATCAATGACAAGCATAAACTTGTCGATGAATAATACTTTATTCTGGTTACCAACATTACAGGTAAATCTCTCACTGATAGAGAAAAAACTGATCTAGAAATGTACATCGAGAAGATCCCTTCAGTTGGAATCTGCCAACCAGGTACTGTAATTAATCTAGTTATACACGTACAAGCATATAACAGAATCTAGTTTAAACAAAAATTAAGTGGAAGCTACACGTAAATTCATTTATTGTGTTGGGATATAAGCCTTCAAGTTGCATTAGATGATTGATATGCTGCTCTCCCACGCTCACACTGTTGCATGGCAATTCTGTAGCACGTTCCCTCATCACTAATGCTACATGTGAGCATTTGATGGTTCAATAGTGCTGCTATTTTCAAGTGTTGAGGCTAACCAATATAATCGAGTTTACAAATTAGTGTGAATAACTTTAAATGCCATATTATAATATTATCACTAGATACACTGCATATTATACTTGGTTTAACTTTGTATGTTTGCATTCTGCCATGTGCATGCTATTCCTTAAATGTTATAAATCTCAAAATAATTTTTCTTTGCATTAATCAAACACAATACAACATTTTGTAATTTAGTGTGATTATCTCTGCTACCGCAGAGATCCCCATCCCTTTTCTCAGACTTTGACTAATGGGTACATCACTGCACGATGCCAGCCAGCCAAGGCAAGCTACTGTGCCCAACCCCCCTCCCACCAATATGAGCGCTGCCTCTTTCATACAGATGCGGCATTCTTCACAGTGAGCACATAGCAACTCTCTCCACATCGCCCCAAAACCATAGCTTTAGCACAAGATATGCTTTGGGCGTAACCAGTTATTATATTAATCTCGTCTTTGTTGGTGTTCTACAGTGCCATGAATGCCAGTACCCATACCAGCCAATTTAAGGAAAGCACAGCCAAGGCTGACACCCAGGCATCATCCTGGGATACTGGGATACTGGGATACCACTATATCACAACCAAAAGTTGGTATTGAGTGAGCCTTGACCGTAGCTAAGGGCCAGAGGTTTATCACTGGTTTCGTTTTACTACAGAGTTTTTCACAGAAACTTCTTCTTTAGTCAACTTCAAAATCCCGGTTCCATGTCTATACAAAGAGAACTGCCAAAGTAACGGTGGCATGAAACAGGTTTCTCAAATACAAATTTGACTTCAGAACTCTCTTCAATCTCTCCTTATTTTTTGTGTAGATCTCATCTTCCATTTTTTGTCATGCTGTTCTATTCTATCTCGTGGATCATATTATCTCCTTCTGGCATCTGTAACAGCGCTTCCTCCAAATAGTTACCCCGTCTTAGTGTGATGGTGGCACATTTGTCTAACCCCAACTTCATTCCAATATGGTTGCTGTATATCCTAACTGTATTCATCAGTGATGTCATGTCCCTATTGGATTATTGGTATTGTTATTAGTATTATTATGAATATGAAACGACCAAATCTTTAAAATGATTCCTTTGTGCACGTAGACACTACGCCATTCCCTGTTCAAGCGGGATGCATGGATTCCCCAGAAAATGATTCTAATAGCAATGACGATGCAGAGAGTGCCTTATCAGCTGTAGACAACTTCCCTCCTCAACCAGAGGATAAGATCATCAGCTTAAACCTCAGACCAACAAGGAAGACCAACATTAAACAGTTGTTTGATAATGTAGACAAGGCAAGTGTTATCCATTTTTCACTCAATATACTAATTATATCACACATAACATGTAATTGTGAGGAGAGTATTCTATGTGTATGCCATGTAAAATGTGATTAAAGACGCGAGCACACCATTCATGTCAAGATATCCTAGATCTTAAGAGTTGCTAAATTTTAAGACTACATCTATTAATAATTGTTTGATGATCAGGTTTACGCCATGTCTTCTCCGGTGAGGGGAAGAGCTTTAGTGATCAACAACCGCTCCTTCCCTGGTCGGAAGAGAGATCGGAATGGGCAGATGGTGAGAGATATAAGAGAGGGATCAGAAGTTGATGTAGCAAATGTTGCGAGAATGTTGGAGCTGTTGAACTTTCAAGTCACCACTCTAGGGAACCTGAACGGACAGGGAAGTACATGTTGTGTTTTCGACTTGGCTTTCTACCAAACATTTATATTCAGCAGTCACTCAGCATAATAAACAGATTTAATTTTTTTTCAATTCTTTGCTTTAAATATAATATCATGAATATTATTTGGAAAATCAGCTAATATGTGTCTTTTTGGCAATGACTTACATTGTAGAATGTTCTACAAATGAATGAGTTTCATTAAATCGGAATTTTAGATGACAAATACACATGTAGTTAGGCAAAGTATGGTTGCTCACAGACAATGACGCTAACGTTCAGAGAGAGCTGATAGAACAAAATTATATTAGGATATTTCTACCATCTGCTAAGTTTGGTTTATCACGGAGCTTTGTGCTAACTGTTCAAATGCTAACTTTTTTATTAAATACCAATCTTCCTGTTGGATGCTGTATCAACAAACTTGACTGCCAAATGATGATGGATCATTGCTTTTTTCTAGGAGATGATATCTGAAATAGGAACAGAGACAAGGAACCCAGACCATGTTGACTATGGAATGTTCATGCTAGTTGTGATGAGTCATGGGGCTGAAGATGATGTCATCTATGGTGCGGATTATATGCCAGTCAAACTCTCAGATATTTATGAGCTGATCTCATCACAGAAATTCCTTGGTATGAAAGGTAAACCAAAGGTGGTGATAGTTCAAGCCTGTCGAAGTGGTAAGTGGGGATAGATTGCATCAAATTGCAGATTTAGTGATGTTTCGTTAAGAAGAGTATTGATTATATCTATTAATTTACACTGTGGTTGTATGTAAGCAATCTTTAAAGTAGTCGGATATGGTGTGTGTTGATTTGATAGCGATTGTACTGACCCATTCATGACAATGATAAAAGTATAAAACAAGGCTATTGCTTTATAATATAATATATATACTTAATCATCTCCCTACCATGGGTAATAATGGTTACTGCTGTATCATTTATAGCAGCTACATCACATCTACCTCGAGCTGTAGGAAGCAGTGGCAAGACAACTGTAGATGATCTAATAGTGTTCCGGTCATGCTTTGAAAGTAAGCTAAGATCAGCAATGGAAGACAAACACTGTGAATGACGATCTTTTTGCATCTATTCAAGCCGATAAATTATTACCTGCTGGCTTGGATCACAAATATTTTAGACTGATTTTGAAATGTTTCAACCGTTCTTTCATATCACTGTATTGTCCGCTATACGTATGTAGTAGATGAGTATGCATTTCGGTCTGAAGCAATGATTTGGAATCTTTTTAGACATGTCGTAGTATGCCGCCTACCAATTTTGCGCTATGAGTATTGAGCCCTATTTAACGTTAATGGTGCATAATTATAGCAAGATTATGACAGAAAAAAAAAAACGGTTTACCTTTTGTAATAAGGCTGCCTGGCGTGGCAGATGTTTGGATCATTTTATCGCTAATTTAAAGGAGATTGGTAAACTAATAATGCTATAATGTTATGGTGCCATAATTATATCAATATTAGGAAAATTCTAGTCATATTTACACGCGTTTGATGTACCACTACAAGTGTACACATATGCGGAGTGCATATGTGTACTCACCTGCAGCTTTGGCAATGTTAAAAAAACTACAATGATTTCCTTTCTTCTTCCAGCTGACACTTCCCCGAGAAATCGTGAATATGGTGGTCCGTTTATTAGAACGTTGGTCAACACCGTACTCAAGCATTCGTGTCACCGGGACGTCTGTACTCTCTTTGACATAGTAAGATACTCATATGCTTCTAACGCAGAATACATGTGTGGGTGATCTGAGTAAGCCAATGTTTATGGCAATGTGAACATCTTTCTCATAACAGAAGATATATCTGTAATATTATCTCTGCTAACTCTACAAAAACCTATGATCGATGTGAGACACATTGTCAAGGTAATAGATGAATGTCTTGGGAAAAATTCGAATTTTTGTGTTCATCACCTTTTTTTGACAATGAGAAATACATTGTACGTTGTGACGAAATATGCTGATTTGTGTATATCAAACCGTTTGGAATAACAGTTCGATATACAAGGACACAGGATTAGCACCAATCACAGGTACCACAACATGAAGTTGTGTACACCCAGTGACTAGTGCCAATAACCTATGTCATCAGCACATTCGCAGCGAGGTGCAGAGATATCAACTTGGATGTTGGGTTGATCTTTTGGGTCATCCCTACTTCCATTATGACATCCACAATTATTATAACATGTATAAGTTATTATCCACCGATATACTTGTAAACAACATTAATCTGATTGGTTTACCATAATACACTTAGCACATGTAGTAAATAATGGTCATAGCACACGTCTAACTAATTAGCATATTTTGTCATTTGTCCCTACTACTACTAAGTGATAATTCAGGTTCCATGTGCATGTAACATACATTGAGATTGCTAGCAACTCTAGACTCTTCGCGACTGCATTGTCTACATGTACATGTACTTGTAATAGCAAATTATTCATTACCTAACTTATTATTATATAACAGATATCTCTGACTGACTATCAACTAAACCCTGCAATCTGAATTCAAATGGCGTGTATTGATGTCTGAGTTATTATGTTCCTTAAATTACATTCAGAACCAAACGTGAGATTCAAAGTTCAATTTAATATCTTTATTATTAAAAGCCTAACTATAAAATATAATACATATTATAAGCTATAAAGTTGATTACTACATGGCAAAACTTACAGTTTCAGTCCTTTTTGGTTGCTCTGTGTTCTTGACAAATTGATACAAAAAGTATACTGTAAAAGTGTAAGATAGATAGTAGTAAACTCGATGTAAAAGTCTTATATCCTTCTACCTGCCTCTCTCACTCTCTCTGTGTCTGTCTCTATCGCATTGCCTCCTTTATATCAACCAGATTTGTATGTCATATAAATTCCAGACTACATGTACGATGTATCCAGCAGACCCGGGTATATCTAGATGGTACTAAGCTCCGGTTTTTGTTTCTGATGCCATACTCATGGCGCCATACTGGGTCTATGTTGCCTGTAGCACACTAAGATATTCTCATGATATGACTTGTGCTGTTATATGAATATGATGTCATACCCATCACTTCATGCTTGATCTTAACCAATCCTAAGTTTTCTGTCTCAGACAGTAAAGCCAATGTTCTGTGCTGCTTGTACTGCACCAGGATATTCTCACGATAATTAAATAATTAAATAACTAATGTCATCTTTTTTTTTGTGTGTGCTTTCTGTAGCACACCACAAACAAGTTCAGAGCAAACCATAATTGACGTCAACTTATATTGCCATGTAAATTCATAAAATAACTTTATAAAATATGTATACTACATGTACATGTATATGCATGCAACATCCCATCACATAAAACAATGCTACGCTTTACCAAATTTCAAAGCAACTTTATTTATGTAGTATTATTCAATATTCAAATTATTCAAAACTGTATATAATAATGCTCAAAGCCATGTATTTATAAAGCTATGCAATAATATCCACAAGCATGTATTTATAAAGGTATAATATGTGTATAAGGTATAATATGTGTTTTGTATTATTTATAGCACTATATTAGTACGACACTAGTGTGTCAAAGGGTAGTCATATAAATAAATACATGACATACGTCAATTGTACTATTTCCACCAACTCCACAAAACTTACATGTGATGGAGATTAAATTAGCAAGATAATGCATGTATCTCAATGCTCAGGTCTATCTCCTCCAGGTACGGGAAAGAGTGAGAGTACAGAGTGAGAGGTTAGCTGAAGACATTCCTGGACACAGAGTACAGATTCCAGTCCACTTCAACACTCTCACCAGATACAGAAAGGTTCATTTGTTCCCTCTATTTAATGGTCAACATGAGGGTGTTATATAATGGTGGTTCATCCAGCATGACACACCATTGACTAGGATGACCAGTGTACATGTACATGTACCTTATGTAATGACGTACCATGTACATGTGTAGACCGTTGACCATAATTTAATCAATGGAAGCGAATTTACAAGCAGATGATTTTTATTTAAACGCATGCAGTATATTATTGAGATAAGATTGGTTAGGCAGAGCTGTGTTGACTTACATTACATCTCCTTTCTTAATTCCATGCACTTTCTCGGAAAGTGACATTACATTGAAGACCCTGCAGACAAAACATTAGTATAATTTATATAATTGGTGTTGCTATATAATAGTGTAGAGTGGAGGACCAACAGTTTAGGTGTTAGGGATGACATGCCACCTAATAGTGTAATCATGTAAACCCATGTACATGTGGCTAATATTGTACATGTGTGGAAAGTACTATGTACGTTACGTTATATTATCCATTTGAACTGCCATGATAATACAGGAGTTGTGTGTTGTGTGTCCCATATCTCTAAGCTACATGTACCTTTCCCATGGTTATTATGATTCTAATGCTATTCATGTTTAATCACTCTTAGTGCACACATCAGAACCATCACCATGTCATATTATATTAACATATGTATCACAAGTCATATTACTAAATTGGCTAAGAATTTCTTTAAGCCTCGTTGATTATAATTATCGTGATTGCATAACCTTTCACATACTAATGCACACTAAACTGTTCAGGAGTGTTTATATACTCATGTAACACTTTTTATTACACCAGTATGCTCTATAAATAGGTTATAGTTAGATTGTGATTTCTTTCTTAGTTATGATGCTACGTCACTGAAGTTTTAATTTGAAGTGATTATTGGAATAAAAAAGAGTATTTTACTCACACATCGACCTGCTTTATTATAAATGCAAATCAATGGACAGAGAGGAAAGAGGTACATGTACATGTGCATGTAAGTCTTCATGTTACCACATGTATTGTATCAGTTATTAAATTATAACAAACTGGTTCTTTAGGTTTTTAGTTGTATATTTCATTTACTTACAAACTATGACTATCACTATCACTATCACATTTCACTTACATGTATAATGATGACAATGAAAGCTATATTCACATTGACTTGTAGCACACTGAGAGTAACCTTTGGCTTATCAATATTTATTAGTGTTCAATTTCGCTTGCACCCTGCATTCCATATGTCTACTTCAAATTGCACTATTATACAAGTATGTAGTAGTTTTTGATATATTTATTTCATGTTTATATGCTATCCTGACCAATATGGTATTAGCCAATGAATTCAACCTTAGTATAACATTAATAGTTTAGCTAGTAATTACTATCTTAGTTTGAATCTTATCTCATTGATTTTATGTTATGGATTAATCATTAAAATAAGAAAATAGTATTATGCTCACAACCCGACCTGCCTTATTGATAACTGGTCAAAATCTTCAGACATGTGAAAGGTCATATATTTTGTATTCGTGAACAATATTTTACTGGTTGCAGAGACAGTGTGCAGATGCACATCTTATAGCTGAGTAAGAATACATCATCAAACTTGTTCATAGCAAGTTTCACTCTGAACAGATGATGTACATAATGCAGTAGTATACAAGTATGCAGTATTTCATTAGTCAAAATCAATAGAATGTCTACTTAACGTAACAACATTCTAATGTGTACTGGAATCCTCCAGAAAGGCTTGAATAATCAACAAGTTTGACATTCGTCACATTGTTTATTTGTGACACACCGTAATTATTGGTGGCCGTTTACTCTGAAATTAGAATGTAAATAAGAAGTCTACCAACAACATGTCAAATGTTAATACATAAAGTAATAGTAAAAGTAGGCTACATTAGATGATGCAAATAAAAGTGTACATTTACTTCTAGATAAAAGTAATGCATGTGAGTAGTATAGTCAGTGCACTACTAGACAGACACGCACTCATTGACCCCTGTTTTCAACCAATCACAAGCCGGTATTTCCGATTTCAACCAATCACAGAAGAGCACAAAAATTTTGCACACGACCTTGCCAAGGTCACCCCAAAATCCCCCCTTCTGATTGGTCGAAAAAACATTTGCACACTTGACCCCGAACCCGGCCACGACCCCTTCCCTCCCTCCTTCCCACCCTCCTCCCCTCCCCCTCCCCCACCTCCCACTCCTCCCTCCTCCCCGCCACCGCCCTCGTCCCGTCCGCACCACCGCCACCGCCGCCGCCGCCACCACCGCCCTCACCACCGCCACCGCCGCCGCCACCACCGCCCTCACCACCGCCGCCGCCACCGCCGTCACCACCGCCACCACCGCCACCGCCGCCACCACCGCCACCACCACCACCGCCGCCGCCGCCGCCGCCACCACCACCGCCGCCATCACCGTCATCACCGTCATCACCACCACCCCTCCTCCACCGCCGCCCACCCTCCCCCTGCAACCCCCACTCACCCGAACGACCGATCGTTTGAAGCGGTCAAGCCGCGTCCGACCACGTTGCGTGCGGCGCCGACCGTACACGTGGAGGCGACGCCGGTGCCCCGTATCCACCGGGCCAAGCGACTAGGCAGTGGCTCGCCGCTTCTCCTGCGCCCTCCACTCGAAAAGCTTGTGATCTAAACGAGCGAATTCGGCTGCGCTTCGCCTATAGCTCTCATTAGCGATAAGAAGAAGTACTACGGAAGGCTTGGTTTCAGCGATAAGAGGAAGTACTACGGAAGGCTTGGTTTATGATGTGCATTGCATTGTTAATAAAGAAATGTGTAAAGTCTTGGCTATAAATATACTGATGGGAAGAAGGGTTGTTTCTATAATATACATTGTATTGACAACAAAGAACCGTGTGCATGTGTTAAGTCAGCATATATAATGCATTAAATAAACTTTTCGCAATGGTGACAATAGAATGAATAAAAGATTGTGTACACGTGTTAAAACACAATTGAAAGAATAAAAGACACATATTTAAAAAAGTATGTCATATCTGTTATTAGCAAGGAAGTCTGTGTGCATGTGTTAAGACAGTGTATATTATACATTAGATAAACTTTTCACAATAGTAGCAATAGAATAAATAAAATGTTGTGTGCATGTGTTAAGTCAGCATTATGTAATATATTAAATAAACTTTTCACAATAGTAGCAATAGAATAAATAAAAGATTGAGTGTATGTGCTAAGTCAGCATTATGTAATACATTAAATACACTTTTTACAACACTAGCAATAGAATGAATAAAAAAGCTACATATGTAAAGGAGTATGTCATAGCTATTGTTAGCAAGAAAAGTCTGTGTACATGTGTTAAGGGCAGCATATATAATACATTAAATAAACTTTTCACAATAGTAGCAATAGAATAAATAAAGATTGTGTACACATATGTAAAGGAGTATGTCATAGCTATTATAGCAAGAGACAGCTGTGTGCATGTGTTAAGTCAGCACATATAATACATTAAATAAACTTTTTTACAAAAGTAGCAATAGAATGTATAAAAGGATGTGTATAAGTGTTAGAATACCATTATATAATAATTTAAAAAATAATTTAAAAAATAATCCTCACTGATTTGCTATCACATAAAAGTAAATGCAGAGGGAATGAGACACTACAGAGAGAGAGAGTGGGAGAAAGAGAGTGGGAGAAAAAAGAAAAAAAACTAAAGAAAAGATGATTAGAGCTTTTCTTCACTGACTCGAAGGTAAGCTTCAGCTTGTGCTATTACCTCTCTGTGATACCCATTCTTCTTGAGATGAAAAATGGCAGAGCGGTAATACTCAACTGCTCCAGAGAAAAAAGATGGGGGGGAGTCTGCTTCGATCAACTAGTTCACTGACAGTCTCCTCTTCTATGGGGGTAATAGTGGTGGGGGTATTAAGATTGAGTTCAGACGAACAAGAAGGAGATTGCGAGCTAAGTAGCTCTCTTCCAAAAGAAAGAGAGGGTGAAGCTAAAGAAAAGGAAGAAGTGGTAGTAGTAGAAGTAGTAATAAAAGTAGGTATTGAAAGACTAGTAATGGTATTATTAGATCTTCCAAGAGAAAAAGAGGGTGAATCTAAGAAAAAGAGTGGAGCAGGTGAAGAGGTGGGAGTAGAAGTAGGTATCGAAACAGTGGTAACTGTATCATCAGATCTTTCAGGAGAATGAGAGGGTGAATGTGAAGAAAAGAGTGGGGGAAAAGAAGCAGTAGAAGGAGTGGTAGTAATGGTAGTAGTAATAGTAGTAGTTGTAAGAGAAGAAGTAGAGGTGGTAATGTCTCCATTAGTAAGAGAGTTACTGATGGAAGAAGCATCTGAATCAAAATGATGGTGAGAAGGGAGAGGAAATTGTGAAGAGCACACCCCAGACTTTACAGATCTTTCAGGAGAATGAGAGGGTGAATGTGAAGAAAAGAGTGGAGGAAAAGAAGTAGTAGAAGGAGTAGTAGTAATAGTAGTAGTTGTAAGAGAAGAAGTAGAGATGGTAATGTCTCCATTAGTAAGAGAGTTACTGATGGAAGAAGCATCTGAATCAAAATGATGGTGAGAAGGGAGAGGAAATTGTGAAGAGCACACCCCAGACTTTAAAGAGAATGGAGTAGTAGACATCCCCTTAAAGAAGGGAGGGTATACTACCCCACCAACAGTTGTTGGAGTGTATGCGGGGATGAGTATTTTGGAAGGTGGAGAGTGACCAGTGACCCTTTGCAAAAAGGATATGGTCTTTTTTAATGAATAGATATCTGTTAGAAAGCGTGTGTTGAATGAGATGTGTCGGTGACAGGGCTTTCCATCAATATGATAATTAGATGGAAAGTTGTAGTGTCTATTCATCCCCTCATCATCTACTGTTATGTGATAGCAAAAACAGATTCGGAGCAAAAAATGTTGTTGAATGTGGACACCTCGTCGGTGCCCAACATTCTTATTGCATAAAAAGCAGGGGTCATCCGATTCTAATGGCTTTGTTAGTGACATCTCCAGTCTTCTTTTTGTCTCATCACTAACAAAGACATAGAATCTTAGACCCCCCTTACATATCGGCTTTGCTCTGAGTCCTAAAAAAGAAAGAAAATAACAAGAATAAGTGAGAGAGAACATATGACTTACTTGTAAATCAGAAAAAAAAAAAAAAAAAAGATTCTAAATATACAAATAGATACTAGATCATTCTTACCTATCTCGAACCCATCTACTCCCCCACATTGTTCAAATAAAGCAATTTCTTCTTCCCCTAGTTCTGTTTCTTTTTCATTCTATAATGTAAATAAAATGTGCAGAGACTAATTAACAAACTACATTAACATAGTTATTTGTATTATATGGTTTTTGAAGAATTGATGAAAAAACTAGCACTCTAAGTACTAAGCAAGTCTACTAAAGCCTGTCTATTTACTCACATAAAGAGAATACATCATTAACATAAGAAAACCAGTTGTAATTTATGTTATATTTTTTCACATAAGAAAAGAAAAAAAAGTGTCTTATTGATAAAAATAATACATAAGAAAGAAAGTGCAATACTTATAATAAAAATATCACTAATCTTTAACATCTTAGACATGGTAAGAGACTTATAGAATTAGAGAAAATCATACTATGGCTAATTAACATCTGGTTTTAAAAAGGAAGTAGTCTCTTTTGACATTCTAGACATGGTAAGAGGCTTATAGTATAAAAAAGTACATCATCATTATGTGTAACTAACATGTACTTCCGAAGAAATGTCAGTAATCTCCTTTGACATCTTAGAAACCCAACACCATAGTGGATTGAAGGTGTAATGCATGTGTGAACAAATAAGATAATAGACTAACCATTTCTGGAGATGGGATTCTTTTCCTCGAGATTCGTCTTCTGTCTTCCGAATCGTACGTAATCATATACTTCATACCTTTTTTTGATGTTTTAATTTTTCTTATATATTTCTTTCTTTGATATTTAGATGTAGAAGCCTGTAAGTATATGTAGAGTAATAAACATATACCAAAGCATGAGTCAAGTAGATGGAACTACTAATGCAACATAGTTACTAAAGAAAGAAACACTACAGTGGTATAACCACTTATAATAAAGTTTCTAAGCTCTGGTCACACTGATTGCAGTATAGACAGAGCAGATCTCTACACACATGCTCTCATGTTGAGAATCAAAACAGTTTAATATATAAGCTTACAACGTTTTTAAGCCCCGGACATACCAAAGGAGAATTATACCACTACTAAAATATAATTAGCCCCAATGTTAACTCAAATGAGTAAGTTCATATTAAAATACATATTAAAATAGCTAGGATGTACTAGTATAGCCAATACAAGTGGTAATAAACTGTTTTGATACTGATTACACTACTAGTGGTATAACTACTCATATTGAAAATAAATCTCACCACATATAAAGCTTCTAAGCTCCGGTCACACAAATTGTAGTATAGACAGATCAGATCTCTACATACTTGCTCTCATGTTGAGAATCAAAACAGTTTAATACATAAGCTTACAAAGTTTCTAAGCTCTGGTCATACCAAGGGAGTATTATATCACTACTAAAATAGAATTAGTCCCAATGTTAACTCAAATGAGTAAATTCATACTAAAATACATATTAAAATAAGTTTACTCACCATATTAATTGTTGAGTGATGTTTATTCAGAGAAATTAGTAAATATCCACAGAGTTGCAAGTCTTTACTAGGTGGTTGAGTGGTAATGATAAAAATCCTCTCTCACGCTTGCTTTTATGGAAATCTCTGTCCAATCAGAAGTGATGTGCCTTTTTTTAGTCTGATTTATTGCATCCCGATGTGATTCGATGTAACCCGATGTAACCCGATGTAACCCGATGTGTTTTCGACCTCCCCCGATGTGTTTTCGACCTCCCCCGATGTGATTCGATGTGTCTCGATGTGTTTTCGACCTCCCCCGATGTGATTCGATGTGTCCCGATGTGTTTTCGACCTCCCCCGATGTGTTTTCGACCTCCCCCGATGTGATTCGATGTGTTTTCGACCTCCCCCGATGTGATTCGATGTGTTTTCGACCTCCCCCGATGTGATTCGATGTGTTTTCGACCTCCCCCGATGTGATTCGATGTGTCTCGATGTGTTTTCGACCTCCCCCGATGTGATTCGATGTGTCCCGATGTGTTTTCGACCTCCCCCGATGTGTTTTCGACCTCCCCCGATGTGTTTTCGACCTCCCCCGATGTGATTCGATGTGTTTTCGACCTCCCCCGATGTGATTCGATGTGTTTTCGACCTCCCCCGATGTGATTCGATGTGTTTTCGACCTCCCCCGATGTGATTCGATGTGTTTTCGACCTCCCCCGATGTGATTCGATGTGTTTTCGACCTCCCCCGATGTGAATCGATGTGTTTTCGACCTCCCCCGATGTGATTCGATGTGTTTTCGACCTCCCCCGATGTGTTTTCGACCTCCCCCGATGTGATTCAATGTGATTTCGACCTCCCCCGATGTGATTCGATGTGTTTTCGACCTCCCCCGATGTGAATCGATGTGTCCCGATGTGTTTTCGACCACCCCCGATGTGATTCGATGTGTCCCGATGTGTTTTCGACCACCCCCGATGTGTTTTCGACCTCCCCCGATGTGATTCAATGTGATTTCGACCTCCCCCGATGTGATTCGATGTGTTTTCGACCTCCCCCGATGTGATTCGATGTGTCCCGATGTGTTTTCGACCTCCCCCGATGTGATTCGATGTGTCCCGATGTGTTTCCAACCTCCCCCGATGTGATTGGATGTGTTTTCGACCTCCCCCGATGTGATTCGATGTGTCCCGATGTGTTTTCGACCTCCCCCGATGTGATTCGATGTGTCCCGATGTGTTTCCAACCTCCCCCGATGTGATTCGATGTGTTTTCGACCTCCCCCGATGTGATTCGATGTGTTTTCGACCTCCCCCGATGTGATTCGATGTGTCCCGATGTGTTTTCGACCTCCCCCGATGTGATTCGATGTGTCCCGATGTGTTTCCAACCTCCCCCGATGTGATTCGATGTGTTTTCGACCTCCCCCGATGTGATTCGATGTGTTTTCGACCTCCCCCGATGTGATTCGATGTGTTCTCGGCCTCCCCCGATGTAGCTGCTGGCACAGCAGCTAGAAGGCGGGTTATTATTTTGGAGCAGAGCTCTACATCGAATTGGTTTCCTTTTATGATTGATAGGTATTACGCTGTTTATTTTTGTCGAGTGAAACTAAAAATAACAAAGAATTAATGATATACATATTATAATAGGAAGAAATAATGATACTACAAAAAATAACGTTGAACAAGACATGTACCAAATAAAATATGACATAAAGGAATATAAAACACTCACCTCAGTGCTCCAATATTTCTACATAATTATATATTGATACTGATTATAATATTATGGTTGTGTCTCTATAAAGAACTGAACCCGCACTGAAGAAATCAACCCACTGGAACCCACATAACCCCCACGCAAGCCAAGCAGCTAGTCCAGCCACTGCAGCAAGCCCAACAGCCACCGCTTCAGACAATGATGAAAGCTTTTTCCATCACTGTCTTAGGCACACAAGCCCTATCCAACACAGCAGTGGTCACACCAATCGCCCCAGGTCCCAGCAGCAGCTACACTCCCCCACCAAAAGACCAGACACACCACAGCACTCCCCTGAATCCTCCGTACTTAACCTCAGCAAAACATGTCAATGGTGCCAATTTGTCCGCATTATATAATTTTCAGTCGGATCCATATTCAATACATTAACAAAGTGAAAAGAAGAAAAGAGAAAAAGAAAATTTGTGTTTAAAGGAGCTCACTCATAGTCTGGCAAACCACCTGCAATTGTGGGTTTGCATGAAAACTGTAGAAAAAAAAAGAGAAATGGATTAGTTATTTAGTAGATGAGATAGGGATGTTTGTCTTCAACACCAGCTAGAGTTGCTCTTCTGGAGCGCATCCTAATAGGACTAGTTTGTGTACTGGTCGTTCAAGATGGGAATGTGTAATATCAGAACCAGAAGAGCGGTCACCCACTCGGATCTTTACCCGACGGACAAGCCCGTCCCTTGATTTTATAAGTTCGATGATCCGGGCCAGCTTCCACATGCCTCTACAAACCTCCTCATCTTTCAGAAGAACAATGTCACCAGCTCTAAAGGTGCTAGCAGTAGGCCATCGCTGCCGACCTTGAAGAGAGCTCAGGTAGTCTGATTTCCAACGTTTCCAGAAGGACTCGACTATAGATTGCACCTTCCTCCAGCGTTTGCGAGAGTACTGTTCACTGGAGTCAAACGTTCCTGGAGGAGGCATTACTAACGATGATTTCATTTGTATTAGATGATCTGGTGTTAATGGTTCCAGACCTATTGCGTCTACAGTAGACAGTGGTCTATTGTTAATAATGTTCATACACTCATACAGTGTTGTCCTTAATGATGAACTGTCAAGTATAGTCGATTGATTTAGGATGCCATTAAACACATTTCGGATATTTTGAATTTGCCGTTCCCATGAACCTCCCATGTGTGATGAGGATGGGCTGTTGAAAGCAAATTCACAGGCATTATCTTCCAGAAATTGTTTTAGTGGGACATCCTCCATGGTTTTCAAGGCTCTAGACAGTTCATTGGCGGCACCGATGAAGTTAGAGCCTCTGTCGCATTGTATTCGCCGAACAGGTCCCCTGATTGCTATAAAGGTCCTGAGACAATTGATAAAAGCGTCTGTCGTCATATCATCGCACATTTCAACATGAACGGCTCTACTAAATAGACATGTAAATATGACGCCATACTTTCTAGAAATTTGGCGGCCATCTTTAGCCTCAAATGGCCCAAAGTAGTCCACACCAAGGTACGTGAATGGCGGTGATGGGTTCACTCGCTCAGCTGGCAGGTCTGACATTTTCTGAGTCTCTGTAGGTTTGCGAAGTTTCCTACATTTTACGCATCTTGCTATGTAGTCTGCTACCATTGACGGCAGGTTCACCACCCAGTAGCCAGCGGACCTGACCTGGCTCATTGTAATTCCGCGGCCTTGATGAGCACACCTCTGATGAAAGTGGCCAACGATGAGTTGACCTATATGAGTGCCCTTTGGAATAAGAATGGGATGCTTCTCTGCCTCTAATAGCTTGGACATCTTCATTCTACCACCTACACGAATCAGGCCACGGTCATCCATGAACGGGTCCAGCTGAACCAGAGACGAATTCGGAGGTATTGCATCACCTCGACTGAGTGCAGCATATTCACCTTTGAAATGAGTCAACTGCAGTTGTTTGATCAAGAACAATTCACCAGTCTGGAGTACCTCTACAGTAGGTTTCCACTTGGATTTCCAATGGCTGATCACTGAATGGTGAATGATGCTAGCCAATTTGGTAGCGAATTTCCAGGAGCTAACATTTCCTATAGCTTCTAGCAAACAGTTCGTATCGGCTGTTGTTACATGTACTGGGTTGAACTCTTTCTGAACCTCAGGATCCGTTTCAGGGATTGGAAACTGATTGGATAGATACTTGGTCATATCCAGTGAATCTTCTCTAAGAAAATGTGGTCCATGAAACCATATGGAGTTAACTAGTTGCTCAACGTCAGATCCCCTTGAAGCTAGATCAGCAGGGTTACTCCCTGTCGAAACATGAAGCCAATTGGCAGACTTGGTAATCTCCAGTATCCTACGCACTCGGTTTCTAACAAACATCTTCAGCTTCTTTCTAGTGTTTCGAATATAAGCCATAACTATTTCACTATCAGTCCAAAAATATTTGTCATCTAACTTTATCGATAACTCACGTGCCAGACTTGCACCCATTTCGGCACCTAGCAAGGCAGCTTGTAGCTCAAGTCTTGGAATCGTGCTACCCTTTAAGGGCACGACTCGAGATTTGCTAGCCAGCAGAGAGCTTGATACTGAACCATCACGACAGATCTGTCTGAGATAAATACAACACCCATACCCAGCCTCGCAAGCATCTGTGAATGTGTGCAGCTCCCTTCTCACAGTCTCCCCATATTTTCTACTCGGTTGCACGCATCTAGGAATTTTAACTTGACATAGTTTTTCAAGATTTGAGGTCCAGCACTTCCATTGCGATGCAATGTCAGACGATAAAGGTGTGTCCCAGTCTAAGCCCTGACAGGTTTTTTGGAGGATCAATTTTCCTGGTAACATGACAGGAGCAATTAATCCTAAAGGATCGAACATGCTAGAGGCTTGCGATAACATATTCCTACGCGTTAGCTTTTCATTGTTATCAGGTATGTTGTAAGAGAATGAGAAAACATCCTCCGTTGGTGACCAATCTATACCTAGCGTGCGTTCAGTTTGTGATACCCCCCCTTCAAACTGCTTAATATCACAAGCTACAACAGAATCCGGAAAGGCTTTTAGTACCTCAGAATTGTTGGATAGGATTTTATGCACTTTTAGACCAGCTGTTCCACACACAGTAGATGTGTCCTTTAGTAGATTTGTAGCCTCTGACACCTTGTCACAACTGTACAATCCATCATCCACGTAAAAGCAGTTTCGTATAAACCACTTAGCTAACGGTTTATCCTTGCCGTAATCATCAGCTATCCTTAGCAGACCGTACTTTGAGCACCCAGGAGACGATGAAGCGCCAAATATATGTTTTGTCATTCTGTACTCCTTGATATTTTTGTTGGCGTCTTACCACAGGAATCTCAGGTAATCTCTGTGATCCGGGTCGACCTTAAACCGATAAAACATCTTTTCTATGTCACAAGCAACGGCAACATTCCTTTCACGGAAACGAACAAGCACACCGACTAGAGAGTTATTCAGATCTGGTCCAGTCATCAGGGCTTGATTGAGAGAAGACCCTTGGTATGAGCAGCTACCATCAAAAACTATCCTGACCTTGGTTGGCTTCTTCGGATTAATAACATTATGATGAGGGAGATACCATTTGTTTAGTGTATTTGAGTCATGTACTGGTTCTGCATCACCGTCTTTAATTAAATCAGTCATGAAATTGTCATATTTTTTGAATAGCTCAGGATCCTTAAACTTAGAGTCAAGTGCTTTCAGTCTGGACACGGCTTGAAACTTGTGATTTGGAAACCGTGGAGGGTTGCCACCTCGGAAAGGTAGTGGCATAGAGTACAGTCCATCTGTATCCTGTTGAATACCCTTACTCAAAATATCCAAAAACTGAAGGTCCTCGATGGAATAGCTGGATGAATCCGAGTCACCTGGAAGATCAAATCCCGCTTCCAGTTGTTTGATTACATCCATTGGTATAGGGTCATAGCTTGCCTCAAGAGAAACTTGATCACTGTTTACAGATGTTGTTTGACTGTTAGCCATGGTAGGTTTAATGTGCTGGGCGGGATTTATGGGACCAACCAGACACCAACCGAGAGGTGTCCTTACAGCATAGGACTCATCACTATTTCCAGGGCTAATTCGCTCATCTGGGAACATAGCATAGTGGCAGTCGGTGCCAATTAGTAGTCCAACACCACAACTGAAGACCGGCGGGAACTGATCGGCTATCATAGCCAAGTGATTCCACTTCCGTAAGTCTTCAGGTGATGGAACAATCTGATTATTAGGTACTGAATTGCATCCATATGATGCCTTCACGGCGAGTTTCTCTCGACAGCTGTATCCTCGCACTATTAGGTTGGTGTAGACGTTACAGTCTACTGGCGTCCCTACTCCTGTCATGGTTGATATCGGTAGAGTTGTCCTTTCGACAGGATCTGTTACCTGACTAGCAACATCATCCGTTATGAACGTGAGACTAGATTGGTTATCTAGCATAGCATAGGTAAGCACCTCATGTGCAGGATTAGACACATGAGAAACATATACGGGTACAACATATGACGATTTACCCGACTGTTGGGCTCGCACTGTCTTCGCAGTGTTATGAGCGACATTAGAGGTCACTATTGCATCATGAAGCAACTGATTATGACCGGATTGGTTTCCGCAAGCTTTACAGAGCAGTTTAATTTTACATGGCTTACCATGCGATTGATTAAGGCAGTTAATGCAGAGACAAAACTTGCGTAAATGAGCATGCCTTTCGAGGGGAGACATACCCCTAAATTTAGCACACTGATATAATTTATGATCAGCAGCACAAACGGTGCAAGTATTTATTGTTTTTCTCAAAGTTGAGTTAGTACTGCACTTTTCAGTGCTACCAAAATTTTCTGCACTGGAGTTCCCATGAGGGGTGCTGGTTGTTGGGGTACTAGACCTTCCATTAGCGTTATTAATGGCTTGAGGCAGAATTTGACAGGAGGTATTATGTGATACCCAATCTGCCTTCCTCTCCTTGACAAGCTTGTTATTACTGTGCTGAAGTTCGCCATCCAGTGCAATTGGATGGTTGAGTATATCAGACTCCGATTCCAGAAAGTTGACAAATTCTCCAAATTCTGGAAATGAGCCAGCGTGATCTCGACTGAACTTCACGGCATGATTGTTCCATTTATGCTTTAACCATTGAGGAAGCAGTTGCTTAATTTTTACATTCTCATGGTAATGATTTAGATAAGCACGATTTGGAACGGTAATCATGGCTGTTTTTACATTCTTAAGGAAATCAACCAGTCTCTGAAGAGCCTTTGGGTCATTGGGTGGAATTTTGTTCCATGACGCCAGTTGACTCTGAAACGCTTGTGAGACCTTGTAGGGATTTCCATACCTATCGTGTATGAGTTTACGAATTACCTCATAGGCGCTTGCATCTTCCAAGGCATAATAGCCCTTCACCATAGCCAATACATCACCAGCTGTGTACTTGGTCAGATAAAATAACTTCTCATCTGAAGATAGAGCCACATTACGGTCGACAAACCTATTGAACGATTTGTTCCAATCATTGTACTCGAGTACATTCCCAGAGAAAACCCTTGGCTCTGGTGTAGGCATTTTGGTTGATTGTATTGCATGTGCCAATGTTTTGGCGTTTTGCTCAATCATATTCATAGCCATGGCACAGAAATTAGATGGGTTCGCTGTATCTGACATGTGAAATTTCGAGATATTAGGATTGGAAATAGGAGCAATAGGTAGGTGACTCAGATTAGCGTTTGGTTGCTCTATCGTGTCACCCAGGGACTTGGGTTCATTAGACAACTGACAAGATATCGCCTCACTATTGGTATGGGACCTATCATTGACACATGATGGTGCCCTAAGTGATGCCGGAGGAAGTATGCTACGCGGTGCCAAGGATTGCGTCGGCTGAGGGGGTGGTTGGCATATGGAAAGAGGTTGTCCCATAGCAGCAAAGCTCAACGACTCAGCACAAGCATTCAGAGTTGTGTTTGCATAATCTCTGAACTCTATTGGGGGTAAGAGTGATGGTAACAATGGATCATCAACAGTGGTATTAATATTCAGTCTAATGTTGGAATCATGTTTGTATAAGTTTGGACTATCTGTATCTTCCTGCTTTTTTGCAGGTAAGTATGTATTACTCAGCAAATTACATGACATATCATAATTTAATTGGAAGGGATAGGGATTTGTATCATGGGGTATCCTATCATGTCGGGTACCAGTACGCTCATTTACTGTTGAGCTATCAACTGGGTTGTGTGCAGTATGCGGGTTAGCAGCTATATGGTTAGGTTGCATGCTGAGGGGCGTACTTAGCCTTTGCGGCAATAACTCCGGTAATAAAATAGGTTGAGATGAGCGCGCACGGCTATTGCTTCGCTGAGAGCTAGATAGCTGTAAGTGACCAGCTATGGGTGGTGTATCTACACGGGTTCCTGTGTTGTTTACAAGCAATGAATGCAATAGGGAATCATCAGGGTTGTCATCCCGTGGATTCCTACGCCGTTGCCTATGTGTGATGAAGGGTTCATTGGACTGTGCTCTGATTGGGTAATCATGTGTACTATTTGTTACAGAGTGGGGCGTGCCAACATATCTCTGAAAGTAATTAGAAATATCATGTTCTAGCCCTGCCAATTCCTTAGATCGAATTTCAGACTCGAGCTCAAAAATCTTGTTCTCTAAATTTAATATTTCCTGATTGATAGTGGCAGGTTGATTATGACCTATGCTATCAAAATGTACTGCCAATCTAGTAGCTAAGACTAACTTGGGTCCAGAGACTGGTAATGACAATGATTTGCATAGATCTCGCAATTCAGGTACTCTTAACTGCATAAAATATTTGGTAGAATACACCTGAGTGGTCATGTTGCGACAGGTCAGCAGCCAGGGCAAGCCCAGCCAACACCGGGAAAGCAGCAACAGGCACAACCACGCAAGCCGGACAGTGAATGGATGCCCGCAATGGCAACTGAGCAAACTACAGAGACCAGACAAACACCGCCCAACAATGCAAGGGGAACAGTGCGCACCATAGGGCCAAGTCCTTCAGTGCAAGCTCAATTAGCATAAACCCTAAGTACGGAACACTGAAGTGACTAAAATAATATATGAATTGAACAAAAACAGAAAATATATAATTGCAATTACAAATTACGTTTAGACTGGATAGTGTTATAATAGTAAGTAGTAGATTGTTAGTAAGGTTAATATTCACCACTCAGATTCCGAAAGGTCAGCAGTAGTCGGTAGCGGCAGGCATAGCAGAGACGTCAGCAGGTGTTGAATCATCAAGTCATACACACGAGGACCAGGTAAATACAGGGAGGCAGGGTAGATGCAGATACCAGCAGCTAGGATAGGTTGTCTGTTGATGATGGTAGTTGTCAGTATGGTAGTGCACTCTGTGTCTAAGATGCTGGTGTTGTAATGAGAGCAGCAGTAGTGTCTGATGTTGTGCTCTTGTTTCTGCTGTTATAACAGGGGTCTGAAGTTACGTCCGGTATGGTGTTGATATGGTGTAATTGATATGGAGATCTCCATATACATGTATGTTCCATCAGAAGATAATCTTATATAGTGGTTGGTATGAGTTTCACTATAGCTGTTTTTACATTCTTAAGGAAATCAACCAGTCTCTGAAGAGCTTTTGGGTCATTGGGTGGAATTTTGTTCCATGACGCCAGTTGACTCTGAAACGCTTGTGAGACCTTGTAGGGATTCCCATACCTATCGTGTATGAGTTTACGAATTACCTCATAGGCGCTTGATTTCTTCAGTGCGGGTTCAGTTCTTTATAGAGACACAACCATAATATTATAATCAGTATCAATATATAATTATGTAGAAATATTGGAGCACTGAGGTGAGTGTTTTATATTCCTTTATGTCATATTTTATTTGGTACATGTCTTGTTCAACGTTATTTTTTGTAGTATCATTATTTCTTCCTATTATAATATGTATATCATTATTTCTTTGTTATTTTTAGTTTCACTCGACAAAAATAAACAGCGTAATACCTATCAATCATAACAGGAAACCAATTCGATGTAGAGCTCTGCTCCAAAATAATAACCCGCCTTCTAGCTGCTGTGCCAGCAGCTACAGTGAAACTCAGCAGCAAGCCCAACAGCCACCGCTTCAGACAATGATGAAAGCTTTTTCCATCACTGTCTTAGGCACACAAGCCCTATCCAACACAGCAGTGGTCACACCAATCGCCCCAGGTCCCAGCAGCAGCTACACCCGATGTGTTTTCGACCTCCCCCGATGTGATTCGATGTGACCCGATGTGTTTTCGACCTCCCCCGATGTGATTCGATGTGTCCCGATGTGTTTTCGACCTCCCCCGATGTGATTCGATGTGTCCCGATGTGTTTTCGACCTCCCCCGATGTGTTTTCGACCTTTCCCGATGTGTTTCGATGTTTCCCTATCTGTTTTTGATCTTTCCCGATGTGATTCGATGCACTCTGATGTGTTTCCAATGCGCTCCAATGTATATGCTGTTAGCCAATCAGCTTTATTTGTATCTTTTTATTCACTATATAAAGAGAGGTGGAAACAGTAGTTTAGTTAACTCTTTCTAGCTCCAGTCTGTTCTTAATAGAAATTAAAGAAGGTTAGCACACAAATAGCATGGAAAGTGGATATGGATCAAGCGACTATAGCAACAAGCTAATGACTCCTATAAACCAAGAGCTGATGAAGGTAACAGTGGAAAGATGTACAGAACAAAGCAAGTATGAGAATAAAGACTTATTTGAGGGGGTGTCTGAGCTCTTTCTCCAAAAAAGCTTACCTCTAGACTGGCAGAAATGAGATCCTTTAACCGATATTCGTAATAAGCTTAGCACACAGTTACTAGAAGAAATTCGTTCTATCTTTTGGGAGCAAGATGGAAAGGATGAAGAGTTGTAAGTTATACATACTTCCAACTATTTTTTTTTGTTTCGTATTGTCTTTTATGATCAAAATAAAATATGATAGACAAATTTCCCATATAACTACCTCTCAACTATGTGAAAAACAAATATCATGCTAAATGATGTAGTGAGGTACTAGAAGCAGCCCGAGATAGAGATGAGAGAGCCGTTGCACTCGCGGTATTTGTTGCGAGGAGTCACAAACAACTGAATACAAAGAATGCGAATCGGCAGACGTTACTTCACCTAACGGTACAGTCTTATTGTTCGGATTCACTAATTCGCCTCATCATCACAAGGGGAGCGGATGGAGCAATAGCCGATGCTTGGGGTTAGTGTTTTATAGCACCAATGTTTGCATGCATTGCTTGTTAAAAAATATAGTGTTGCAAAACTTGTAACAATTCGGTACTTATCTATATTGCTAATGTTTATTTAGAAGGTGACACCCCCCTTCACATTGCTGCACATCTGGGTAGAGCTAAGGTTATTCATGCTCTAACCACAAGTTTGACCAGAGCAGAAGTAAAGCATCCATACTTCAGAGTTCCTTACAAATCACTTCCCCAAGACAATGTACAGAGCTACAATCATGATAGAAGGAGTGTAGTCCACCTCATTGTTGAAACAGCGCATAGCAGCAAGCATAGAGAGGCACTAAAGGTACTAAAAAAAAATGCTCGGGCTGACTTAGATATGAGGGTAAGTGAATACATTACAGTGGAATAAAAGTAGAGTAGATCGAATTGATAAGTTAGATGGGGAGTTTAATTCTATTCTCTTGTTTGATATTATAGCGAATGGGAGATGGATACGCCCCATCTCACATTGCCATAGAGAATGAAGACTACGAATGTCTACATACATGTCTAAGATTGGGAGCTGATTCTGAAGTTCATAACTACAAAAGTGAAACTCCTCAACAACTAGCTCACCTCTACAAATCAGCAGATATGGTAAGGGACCAACAACATAAAGAAGTATAGATTTCTTGCTTTGTCCACCTTGAGTGATATTCGTCTGAGTAAAAAACTAAAATCATCTTGTAGGTAAGACTGTGTCAAGAGTTTGGAGCTGGAGCATATCAATTAGAGTAGGCTGAGACCGAAGTCGTAAACATTATAGCTCCTACGACTTCTGATGAAGATGAGTAATAAGTACCTAAACTCCTCTTTTATTTATTCTATTGCTAATATTGTGAAAAGTTTATTTAATATATTACATAATGCTGCCTTAACACATGCACACAACCTTTTATTTATTCTATTGCTACTATTGTGAAAAGTTTATCTAATGTATAATATACACTGTCTTAACACATGCACACAGACTTTCTTGCTAATAATAGATATGACATACTCTTTTAAATATGTGTCTTTTATTCTTTCAATTGTGTTTTAACATGTGTACACAATCTTTTATTCATTCTATTGTCACCATTGTGGAAAGTTTATTCAATGTATTATATATGCTGACTTAACACATGCACACGTTTCTTTATTGTCAATACAATGTATATCATAGAACCAACCCTTCTTCCCATCAGTGTATTTATAGCCAAGACTTTACACATTTCTTTATTAACAATGCAATGCACATCATAAACCAAGCCTTCCGTAGTACTTCTTCTTATCGCTAATGAGAGCTATAGGCGAAGCGCAGCCGAATTCGCTCGTTTAGATCACAAGCTTTTTGAGTGGAGGGCGCAGGAGAAGCGGCGGGCCGCTGCCTAGTCGCTTGGCCCGGTGGATACGGGGCACCGGCGTCGCCTCCACGTGTACGATCGGCGCCGCACGCAACGTGGTCGGACGCGGCTTGACCGCCTCAAACGATCGGTCGTTCGGGTGAGTGGGGGTTGCGGGGGGAGGGTGGGCGGCGGTGGAGGAAGGATGGCGGTGATGACGGTGATGGCGGCGGTGGTGGTGGCGGCGGCGGCGGTGGCGGTGGTGGCGGCGGTGGCGGTGGTGGCGGTGGTGGCGGCGGTGGCGGTGGTGAGGGCGGTGGTGGCGGCGGCGGTGGCGGTGGTGCGGACGGGACGAGGGCGGTGGCGGGGAGGAGGGAGGAGTGGGAGGTGGGGGAGGGGGAGGGGAGGAGGGTGGGAAGGAGGGAGGGAAGGGGTCGTGGCCGGGTTCGGGGTCAAGTGTGCAAATGTTTTTTCGACCAATCAGAAGGGGGGATTTTGGGGTGACCTTGGCAAGGTCGTGTGCAAAATTTTTGTGCTCTTCTGTGATTGGTTGAAATCGGAAATACCGGCTTGTGATTGGTTGAAAACAGGGGTCAATGAGTGCGTGTCTGTCTAGAAGTGCACTGACTATACTACTCATGTGCTTACTGTACATTGTACAGTGGTGATGGAAATAATTAGACCACCCTTGGAATTTTCCACTGTTTGATAGAATACCCTGCAGCCACATTTTTGCATAGAAATGTATCAAATAGCAAATCGATGGAAAGCTTAGAACCTCACCTTTCAGATGAGCATTTTATGCAAATAGAGATTCAAAACTTGGAAATTTTAACGCATATTTTTACGGTATGTCAAAATTAGCATTACTAAGAATGGTTGAAACTGCCTACTCATGCTAACTTGCACTATGCACAGAATTTTATGACGAATGCATGTTTATTTGAGTAGAAGGCCAGCAAATACATACGTGTACAATGTACTTATACCTATACACATGGGTCCAAATACATACATGTACAATGTACTTATACCTATACACATGGACCCAAATACATATGTGTACAATGTACTTATACCTATACACATGGACCCAAATACATATATGTACAATGTACTGATACCTATACACATGGGTCCAAATACATACGTGTACAATGTACTTATACCTATACACATAGACCCAAATACATACGTGTACAATGTACTTATACCTATACATATGGACCCAAATACATATGTGTACAATGTACTTATACCTATACACATGGGTCCAAATACATGCGTGTACAATGTACTGATACCTATACACATGGACCCAAATACATACGTGTACAATGTACTGATACCTATACACATGGACCCAAATACATACATGTACAATGTACTTATACCTATACACATGGACCCAAATACATACGTGTACAATGTACTGATACCTATACACATGGACCCAAATACATACGTGTACAATGTACTGATACCTATACACTTGGACCCAAATACATATATGTACAATGTACTGATACCTATACATATGGACCCAAATACATACATGTACAATGTACTTATACCTATACACATGGACCCAAATACATACGTGTACAATGTACTTATACCTATACACATGGACCCAAATACATACGTGTACAATGTACTGATACCTATACACTTGGACCCAAATACATACGTGTACAATGTACTTATACCTATACACATGGACCCAAATACATACGTGTACAATGTACTTATACCTATACACATGGACCCAAATACATACGTGTACAATGTACTGATACCTATACACATGGACCCAAATACATACGTGTACAATGTACTTATACCTATACACATGGACCCAAATACATACGTGTACAATGTACTGATACCTATACACATGGACCCAAATACATATATGTACAATGTACTTATACCTATACAAATGGGTCCAAATACATACGTGTACAATGTACTTATACCTATACACATGGACCCAAATACATACGTGTACAATGTACTGATACCTATACACTTGGACCCAAATACATACGTGTACAATGTACTTATACCTATACACATGGACCCAAATACATACGTGTACAATGTACTTATACCTATACACATGGACCCAAATACATACGTGTACAATGTACTGATACCTATACACTTGGACCCAAATACATACGTGTACAATGTACTTATACCTATACACATGGACCCAAATACATACGTGTACAATGTACTTATACCTATACACATGGGCCCAAATACATACGTGTACAATGTACTGATACCTATACACATGGGTCCAAATACATGCGTGTACAATGTACTTATACCTATACACATGGACCCAAATACATACGTGTACAATGTACTTATACCTATACACATGGACCCAAATACATACGTGTACAATGTACTTATACCTATACACATGGACCCAAATACATACGTGTACAATGTACTGATACCTATACACATGGACCCAAATACATATATGTACAATGTACTTATACCTATACACATGGACCCAAATACATACGTGTACAATGTACTGATACCTATACACATGGACCCAAATACATATGTGTACAATGTACTTATACCTATACACATGGGTCCAAATACATACGTGTACAATGTACTTATACCTATACACATGGACCCAAATACATACGTGTACAATGTACTTATACCTATACAAATGGGTCCAAATACATACGTGTACAATGTACTTATACCTATACACATGGACCCAAATACATACGTGTACAATGTACTTATACCTATACACATGGACCCAAATACATACGTGTACAATGTACTGATACCTATACACATGGGTCCAAATACATATATGTACAATGTACTTATACCTATACACATGGACCCAAATACATACGTGTACAATGTACTGATACCTATACACATGGACCCAAATACATACGTGTACAATGTACTTATACCTATACACATGGACCCAAATACATACGTGTACAATGTACTTATACCTATACACATGGACCCAAATACATACGTGTACAATGTACTGATACCTATACACTTGGACCCAAATACATACGTGTACAATGTACTTATACCTATACACATGGGTCCAAATACATGCGTGTACAATGTACTTATACCTATACACATGGACCCAAATACATACGTGTACAATGTACTGATACCTATACACATGGACCCAAATACATACGTGTACAATGTACTTATACCTATACACATGGACCCAAATACATACGTGTACAATGTACTTATACCTATACACATGGACCCAAATACATACGTGTACAATGTACTGATACCTATACATATGGACCCAAATACATACGTGTACAATGTACTTATACCTATACACATGGACCCAAATACATACGTGTACAATGTACTGATACCTATACACATGGACCCAAATACATATATGTACAATGTACTGATACCTATACACATGGGTCCAAATACATACGTGTACAATGTACTTATACCTGTACACATGGGTCCAAATACATACGTGTACAATGTACTTATACCTATACACATGGACCCAAATACATACGTGTACAATGTACTGATACCTATACATATGGACCCAAATACATACGTGTACAATGTACTTATACCTATACACATGGACCCAAATACATACGTGTACAATGTACTGATACCTATACACATGGACCCAAATACATATATGTACAATGTACTGATACCTATACACATGGGTCCAAATACATACGTGTACAATGTACTTATACCTATACACATAGACCCAAATACATACGTGTACAATGTACTTATACCTATACACATGGGTCCAAATACATACGTGTACAATGTACTGATACCTATACACATGGACCCAAATACATACGTGTACAATGTACTTATACCTATACACATGGGTCCAAATACATACGTGTACAATGTACTTATACCTATACACATGGGTCCAAATACATACGTGTACAGTGTACTTATACCTATACACATGGACCCAAATACATACGTGTACAATGTACTTATACCTATACACATGGACCCAAATACATACGTGTACAATGTACTTATACTATACACATGGGTCCAAATACATACGTGTACAGTGTACTTATACCTATACACATGGACCCAAATACATACGTGTACAATGTACTTATACCTATACACATGGACCCAAATACATACGTGTACAATGTACTGATACCTATACACTTGGACCCAAATACATACGTGTACAATGTACTTATACCTATACACATGGACCCAAATACATACGTGTACAATGTACTTATACCTATACATATGGACCCAAATACATACGTGTACAATGTACTTATACCTATACACATGGACCCAAATACATACATGTACAATGTACTTATACCTATACACATGGACCCAAATACATACGTGTACAATGTACTTATACCTATACACATGGGTCCAAATACATACGTGTACAATGTACTTATACCTATACACATGGACCCAAATACATACGTGTACAATGTACTTATACTATACACATGGGTCCAAATACATACGTGTACAGTGTACTTATACCTATACACATGGACCCAAATACATACGTGTACAATGTACTTATACCTATACACATGGACCCAAATACATACGTGTACAATGTACTGATACCTATACACTTGGACCCAAATACATACGTGTACAATGTACTTATACCTATACACATGGACCCAAATACATACGTGTACAATGTACTTATACTATACACATGGGTCCAAATACATACGTGTACAGTGTACTTATACCTATACACATGGACCCAAATACATACGTGTACAATGTACTTATACCTATACACATGGACCCAAATACATACGTGTACAATGTACTGATACCTATACACTTGGACCCAAATACATACGTGTACAATGTACTTATACCTATACACATGGACCCAAATACATACGTGTACAATGTACTTATACCTATACATATGGACCCAAATACATACGTGTACAATGTACTGATACCTATACACATGGACCCAAATACATACGTGTACAATGTACTTATACCTATACACATGGACCCAAATACATACGTGTACAATGTACTTATACCTATACACATGGACCCAAATACATACGTGTACAATGTACTTATACCTATACACATGGGTCCAAATACATACGTGTACAATGTACTTATACCTATACACATGGACCCAAATACATACGTGTACAATGTACTTATACTATACACATGGGTCCAAATACATACGTGTACAGTGTACTTATACCTATACACATGGACCCAAATACATACGTGTACAATGTACTTATACCTATACACATGGACCCAAATACATATGTGTACAATGTACTTATACCTATACACATGGACCCAAATACATATGTGTACAATGTACTTATACCTATACACATGGGTCCAAATACATACGTGTACAATGTACTTATACCTATACACATGGGTCCAAATACATACGTGTACAATGTACTTATACCTATACATATGGACCCAAATACATATGTGTACAATGTACTTATACCTATACACATGGACCCAAATACATATGTGTACAATGTACTTATACCTATACACATGGGTCCAAATACATACGTGTACAATGTACTTATACCTATACACATGGGTCCAAATACATACGTGTACAATGTACTTATACCTATACATATGGACCCAAATACATATGTGTACAATGTACTTATACCTATACACATGGACCCAAATACATATGTGTACAATGTACTTATACCTATACACATGGGTCCAAATACATACGTGTACAATGTACTTATACCTATACACATGGGTCCAAATACATGCGTGTACAATGTACTGATACCTATACACATGGACCCAAATACATACGTGTACAATGTACTTATACCTATACACATGGGTCCAAATACATACGTGTACAATGTACTTATACCTATACACATGGGTCCAAATACATACGTGTACAATGTACTTATACCTATACATATGGACCCAAATACATATGTGTACAATGTACTTATACCTATACACATGGACCCAAATACATATGTGTACAATGTACTTATACCTATACACATGGGTCCAAATACATACGTGTACAATGTACTTATACCTATACATATGGACCCAAATACATATGTGTACAATGTACTTATACCTATACACATGGACCCAAATACATATGTGTACAATGTACTTATACCTATACACATGGGTCCAAATACATACGTGTACAATGTACTTATACCTATACACATGGACCCAAATACATATA
This sequence comes from Bugulina stolonifera, assembly GCA_935421135.1. Lineage (NCBI taxonomy): Eukaryota > Metazoa > Bryozoa > Gymnolaemata > Cheilostomatida > Bugulidae > Bugulina > Bugulina stolonifera. The sequence continues at coordinate 2,997,561 of OW285197.1, read as the reverse complement.
TGTACAATGTACTTATACCTATACACATGGGTCCAAATACATACGTGTACAATGTACTTATACCTATACACATGGGTCCAAATACATACGTGTACAATGTACTTATACCTATACATATGGACCCAAATACATATGTGTACAATGTACTTATACCTATACACATGGACCCAAATACATATGTGTACAATGTACTTATACCTATACACATGGGTCCAAATACATACGTGTACAATGTACTTATACCTATACACATGGGTCCAAATACATGCGTGTACAATGTACTGATACCTATACACATGGACCCAAATACATACGTGTACAATGTACTTATACCTATACACATGGACCCAAATACATACGTGTACAATGTACTTATACCTATACACATGGGTCCAAATACATGCGTGTACAATGTACTGATACCTATACACATGGACCCAAATACATACGTGTACAATGTACTTATACCTATACACATGGACCCAAATACATACGTGTACAATGTACTTATACCTATACACATGGGTCCAAATACATGCGTGTACAATGTACTTATACCTATACACATGGACCCAAATACATACGTGTACAATGTACTGATACCTATACACATGGACCCAAATACATACGTGTACAATGTACTTATACCTATACACATGGGTCCAAATACATGCGTGTACAATGTACTGATACCTATACACATGGACCCAAATACATACGTGTACAATGTACTGATACCTATACACATGGACCCAAATACATATATGTACAATGTACTGATACCTATACACATGGGTCCAAATACATACGTGTACAATGTACTTATACCTATACACATAGACCCAAATACATACGTGTACAATGTACTTATACCTATACACATGGGTCCAAATACATGCGTGTACAATGTACTGATACCTATACACATGGACCCAAATACATACGTGTACAATGTACTTATACCTATACACATGGACCCAAATACATACGTGTACAATGTACTTATACCTATACACATGGGTCCAAATACATGCGTGTACAATGTACTGATACCTATACACATGGACCCAAATACATACGTGTACAATGTACTTATACCTATACACATGGACCCAAATACATACGTGTACAATGTACTTATACCTATACACATGGGTCCAAATACATGCGTGTACAATGTACTGATACCTATACACATGGACCCAAATACATACGTGTACAATGTACTTATACCTATACACATGGACCCAAATACATACGTGTACAATGTACTTATACCTATACACATGGGTCCAAATACATGCGTGTACAATGTACTTATACCTATACACATGGACCCAAATACATACGTGTACAATGTACTGATACCTATACACATGGACCCAAATACATACGTGTACAATGTACTTATACCTATACACATGGGTCCAAATACATGCGTGTACAATGTACTGATACCTATACACATGGACCCAAATACATACGTGTACAATGTACTGATACCTATACACATGGACCCAAATACATATATGTACAATGTACTGATACCTATACACATGGGTCCAAATACATACGTGTACAATGTACTTATACCTATACACATAGACCCAAATACATACGTGTACAATGTACTTATACCTATACACATGGGTCCAAATACATGCGTGTACAATGTACTGATACCTATACACATGGACCCAAATACATACGTGTACAATGTACTTATACCTATACACATGGACCCAAATACATACGTGTACAATGTACTTATACCTATACACATGGGTCCAAATACATGCGTGTACAATGTACTGATACCTATACACATGGACCCAAATACATACGTGTACAATGTACTTATACCTATACACATGGACCCAAATACATACGTGTACAATGTACTTATACCTATACACATGGGTCCAAATACATGCGTGTACAATGTACTGATACCTATACACATGGACCCAAATACATACGTGTACAATGTACTTATACCTATACACATGGACCCAAATACATACGTGTACAATGTACTTATACCTATACACATGGGTCCAAATACATGCGTGTACAATGTACTTATACCTATACACATGGACCCAAATACATACGTGTACAATGTACTGATACCTATACACATGGACCCAAATACATACGTGTACAATGTACTTATACCTATACACATGGGTCCAAATACATGCGTGTACAATGTACTGATACCTATACACATGGACCCAAATACATACGTGTACAATGTACTGATACCTATACACATGGACCCAAATACATATATGTACAATGTACTGATACCTATACACATGGGTCCAAATACATACGTGTACAATGTACTTATACCTATACACATAGACCCAAATACATACGTGTACAATGTACTTATACCTATACACATGGGTCCAAATACATGCGTGTACAATGTACTGATACCTATACACATGGACCCAAATACATACGTGTACAATGTACTTATACCTATACACATGGACCCAAATACATACGTGTACAATGTACTTATACCTATACACATGGACCCAAATACATACGTGTACAATGTACTTATACCTATACACATGGGTCCAAATACATACGTGTACAATGTACTTATACCTATACAAATGGGTCCAAATACATACGTGTACAATGTACTTATACCTATACACATGGGTCCAAATACATACGTGTACAATGTACTTATACCTATACACATGGGTCCAAATACATGCGTGTACAATGTACTTATACCTATACACATGGACCCAAATACATACGTGTACAATGTACTTATACCTATACACATGGGTCCAAATACATACGTGTACAATGTACTGATACCTATACACATGGACCCAAATACATACGTGTACAATGTACTGATACCTATACACATGGACCCAAATACATACGTGTACAATGTACTTATACCTATACACATGGACCCAAATACATACGTGTACAATGTACTGATACCTATACACATGGACCCAAATACATGCGTGTACAATGTACTTATACCTATACACATGGACCCAAATACATACATGTACAATGTACTTATACCTATACACATGGACCCAAATACATACATGTACAATGTACTGATACCTATACACATGGACCCAAATACATACATGTACAATGTACTGATACCTATACACATGGGTCCAAATACATACGTGTACAATGTACTTATACCTATACACATGGACCCAAATACATACGTGTACAATGTACTTATACCTATACACATGGACCCAAATACATACGTGTACAATGTACTTATACCTATACACATGGACCCAAATACATACGTGTACAATGTACTGATACCTATACACATGGACCCAAATACATGCGTGTACAATGTACTTATACCTATACACATGGACCCAAATACATACATGTACAATGTACTTATACCTATACACATGGACCCAAATACATACGTGTACAATGTACTTATACCTATACACATGGACCCAAATACATACGTGTACAATGTACTTATACCTATACACATGGGTCCAAATACATGCGTGTACAATGTACTGATACCTATACACATGGACCCAAATACATACGTGTACAATGTACTGATACCTATACACATGGACCCAAATACATACGTGTACAATGTACTTATACCTATACACATGGGTCCAAATACATACGTGTACAATGTACTTATACCTATACACATGGGTCCAAATACATATATGTACAATGTACTGATACCTATACACATGGGTCCAAATACATACGTGTACAATGTACTTATACCTATACACATAGACCCAAATACATACGTGTACAATGTACTTATACCTATACATATGGACCCAAATACATATGTGTACAATGTACTTATACCTATACACATGGGTCCAAATACATGCGTGTACAATGTACTGATACCTATACACATGGACCCAAATACATACGTGTACAATGTACTTATACCTATACACATGGACCCAAATACATATGTGTACAATGTACTTATACCTATACACATGGGTCCAAATACATGCGTGTACAATGTACTGATACCTATACACATGGACCCAAATACATACGTGTACAATGTACTGATACCTATACATATGGACCCAAATACATATGTGTACAATGTACTTATACCTATACACATGGACCCAAATACATACGTGTACAATGTACTTATACCTATACACATGGACCCAAATACATATGTGTACAATGTACTTATACCTATACACATGGACCCAAATACATATGTGTACAATGTACTTATACCTATACACATGGACCCAAATACATACGTGTACAATGTACTTATACCTATACACATAGACCCAAATACATACGTGTACAATGTACTTATACCTATACATATGGACCCAAATACATATGTGTACAATGTACTTATACCTATACACATGGGTCCAAATACATGCGTGTACAATGTACTGATACCTATACACATGGACCCAAATACATACGTGTACAATGTACTTATACCTATACACATGGACCCAAATACATATGTGTACAATGTACTTATACCTATACACATGGGTCCAAATACATGCGTGTACAATGTACTGATACCTATACACATGGACCCAAATACATACGTGTACAATGTACTGATACCTATACACATGGACCCAAATACATACATGTACAATGTACTTATACCTATACACATGGACCCAAATACATATATGTACAATGTACTTATACCTATACACATGGACCCAAATACATACGTGTACAATGTACTTATACCTATACACATGGGTCCAAATACATACGTGTACAATGTACTTATACCTATACACATGGACCCAAATACATACGTGTACAATGTACTGATACCTATACACTTGGACCCAAATACATATATGTACAATGTACTGATACCTATACACATGGACCCAAATACATATATGTACAATGTACTTATACCTATACACATGGACCCAAATACATACGTGTACAATGTACTTATACCTATACACATGGACCCAAATACATACGTGTACAATGTACTGATACCTATACACTTGGACCCAAATACATACGTGTACAATGTACTTATACCTATACACATGGACCCAAATACATACGTGTACAATGTACTTATACCTATACACATGGACCCAAATACATACGTGTACAATGTACTGATACCTATACACTTGGACCCAAATACATACGTGTACAATGTACTTATACCTATACACATGGGTCCAAATACATGCGTGTACAATGTACTTATACCTATACACATGGACCCAAATACATACGTGTACAATGTACTTATACCTATACACATGGACCCAAATACATACGTGTACAATGTACTGATACCTATACACTTGGACCCAAATACATACGTGTACAGTGTACTTATACCTATACACATGGGTCCAAATACATACGTGTACAATGTACTTATACCTATACACATGGACCCAAATACATACGTGTACAATGTACTTATACCTATACACATGGACCCAAATACATACGTGTACAATGTACTGATACCTATACACTTGGACCCAAATACATACGTGTACAGTGTACTTATACCTATACACATGGACCCAAATACATACGTGTACAATGTACTTATACCTATACACATGGACCCAAATACATACGTGTACAATGTACTGATACCTATACACTTGGACCCAAATACATACGTGTACAATGTACTTATACCTATACACATGGGTCCAAATACATACGTGTACAATGTACTTATACCTATACATATGGACCCAAATACATACGTGTACAATGTACTTATACCTATACACATGGACCCAAATACATACGTGTACAATGTACTGATACCTATACACTTGGACCCAAATACATACGTGTACAATGTACTTATACCTATACACATGGGTCCAAATACATACGTGTACAATGTACTTATACCTATACACATGGACCCAAATACATACGTGTACAATGTACTGATACCTATACACATGGACCCAAATACATACGTGTACAATGTACTTATACCTATACACATGGACCCAAATACATACGTGTACAATGTACTTATACCTATACACATGGACCCAAATACATACGTGTACAATGTACTTATACCTATACACATGGACCCAAATACATACGTGTACAATGTACTTATACCTATACACATGGGTCCAAATACATACGTGTACAATGTACTTATACCTATACACATGGACCCAAATACATACATGTACAATGCACTTATACCTATACACATGGACCCAAATACATACGTGTACAATGTACTGATACCTATACACATGGACCCAAATACATACGTGTACAATGTACTTATACCTATACACATGGGTCCAAATACATACGTGTACAATGTACTTATACCTATACACATGGGTCCAAATACATATGTGTACAATGTACTTATACCTATACACATGGACCCAAATACATACGTGTACAATGTACTTATACTATACACATGGACCCAAATACATACGTGTACAATGTACTTATACCTATACACATGGGTCCAAATACATATATGTACAATGTACTTATACCTATACACATGGGTCCAAATACATACGTGTACAATGTACTTATACCTATACACATGGGTCCAAATACATATGTGTACAATGTACTTATACCTATACACATGGACCCAAATACATACGTGTACAATGTACTTATACTATACACATGGACCCAAATACATACGTGTACAATGTACTTATACTATACACATGGACCCAAATACATACATGTACAATGTACTTATACCTATACACATGGACCCAAATACATATATGTACAATGTACTTATACCTATACACATGGGTCCAAATACATACGTGTACAATGTACTTATACCTATACACATGGGTCCAAATACATACGTGTACAATGTACTTATACCTATACACATGGGTCCAAATACATACGTGTACAATGTACTTATACCTAATACACATGGACCCAAATACATACGTGTACAATGTACTGATACCTATACACTTGGACCCAAATACATACGTGTACAATGTACTTATACCTATACACATGGACCCAAATACATATGTGTACAATGTACTGATACCTATACACATGGACCCAAATACATACGTGTACAATGTACTTATACCTATACAAATGGGTCCAAATACATACGTGTACAATGTACTTATACCTATACACATGGACCCAAATACATACGTGTACAATGTACTGATACCTATACACATGGACCCAAATACATACGTGTACAATGTACTTATACCTATACACATGGACCCAAATACATATGTGTACAATGTACTTATACCTATACACATGGACCCAAATACATACGTGTACAATGTACTTATACCTGTACACATGGACCCAAATACATACATGTACAATGTGCTTATACCTATACACATGGGTCCAAATACATACGTGTACAATGTACTTATACCTATACACATGGACCCAAATACATATGTGTACAATGTACTGATACCTATACACATGGACCCAAATACATACGTGTACAATGTACTGATACCTATACACATGGACCCAAATACATACATGTACAATGTACTTATACCTATACACATGGGTCCAAATACATACGTGTACAATGTACTTATACCTATACACATGGGTCCAAATACATACGTGTACAATGTACTTATACCTATACACATGGGTCCAAATACATACGTGTACAATGTACTGATACCTATACACATGGACCCAAATACATACGTGTACAATGTACTTATACCTATACACATAGACCCAAATACATACGTGTACAATGTACTTATACCTATACACATGGACCCAAATACATACGTGTACAATGTACTTATACCTATACACATAGACCCAAATACATACGTGTACAATGTACTGATACCTATACACATGGGTCCAAATACATACATGTACAATGTACTGATACCTATACACATGGACCCAAATACATACGTGTACAATGTACTTATACCTATACACATGGGTCCAAATACATACGTGTACAATGTACTTATACCTATACACATGGGTCCAAATACATACGTGTACAATGTACTGATACCTATACACATGGGTCCAAATACATACGTGTACAATGTACTAATACCTGTACACATGGGTCCAAATACATACGTGTACATAGTACTTATACCTGTACACATGGGTCCAAATACATACGTGTACAATGCATTTATACCTATACACATGGGCCCAAATACATACGTGTACAATGTACTTATACCTGTACACATGGGTCCAAATACCATCATCATTCTGATGATTTGCTTTTGAATTAAGGAAGGCATTCCACCAATGGCAAAACAAATAATGGAGCTGAGAGAAGTTTAATTTTGCACACTATGACTAATGGGCGTCATGCAATGGAGACTGGGTCACCCACATGGAACATCAGATATCTAAGCTCTAGGGCAGTCACTAGAATGCACTTGAAATTATGATTGGAAGTCTATTAATGCGTCATGTATTTGTATACACATGTACATATACGTATACATAATGTACATATGTGCATGTATCTGTGGTCGGTATATGACCATTCAAACTTAAATAAAAAAGGGTAATGTTCTCTACTGCCTGAAAATATATTTTTGTCTAGTAGTCTTTCTAGTTGCTTTGTTGTACAATGCGTCATTGTCTTGATAGGTTTAGATTATACATGTACAAAACCATAAGAACTCCCTCTAAAAACTTAGATTTTCAAAATGAGTCAAACAGACTAGGTGACTGTAGTTTTTCCTAATTCCAAAAAAATTATGTTGTCAAAAGTTGAAGTTGTTGTCTTCACATTGAGAGATCCTGCTACTTTCAGTAACAGCTACTTTTTGAACAAGATTCACCTTGAACCACTAAACAACTTTAAATATCTTTGTGTTTATGAAAATCAAAAAATTGGCATCCAAGTAGAGTTTATCATTAATAGTACGTCGTCAATGTTAGGGTTGCTAAGGTATGCTCCATCCAATGTTAAGAAAAGGGCTTATTTTTCATCATGCCGACATCATGTAATACTTGGGTTTGTTTGTTAAGTATTGGATCCCTATTTTAGGCGCCTTGTCAATAAGTTAGAACTTTTGTAGAATCGAGCCTGTAGATTTATCTACAATATGAAGGGTGGGAGTGGATCTATCAGTGAGATCCAAGAAGAAAATCAAATGGAGTCTTTAGGGAAGAGGCGCCAGTCATTTCGCATCAATATGTTTTATTTAGAATATAGTCTAGAGTTAACATCTGCATCCTAACCTTGATAAATAACTGAACTCCATTTTATCTAATAATCTAAATGCTACCACACGTTCTGGTTCATTTAACTCTCTGTAATTTAACAGTAACATCCAAATGCAGACGGGCGGACAGAAAGTACAGTAACAATCACCCAATCATCACCTTGGATACGCATGTGCACTGTAGAATGTCCTTAGTAGTGGCTGTTTAGGTATCCTTATTTCAAATAATAACATGTAACAGAGAAAGCTGTGTGCTGCATTGCTAATGATGAAGAGTTGATAACTGGAATCTTCATATAATAACACGTAAACATACATGATACAATGCAACATCTAAACATACCATATCAACTCATAATGGGTCAAACTCTGTGATTAGTCAGAATTCGTGCTTCTTTATTGCATATTCATGGTTTAGTCTACACTGATTTACTAAGCTTTGGTGCATTTTATGCGCACAATTTGAAAGCTCGCTGTTCATAATCGTGTCTGTTTATTACATATACACATGTGCATGTACTAATATATGCTTTGAGTTCTTATTTAATACTGTCTTGAATAAACGTTAAAAAATTTGATGCAGCATAATACGGTGATGTGAAAGATAGGCTAACTTATACATGTGCAGTTGAATATTAGTTTAATAAATTGACTCAATTTTTGGGTTGATTCATTAACTAAGTATAAATATGTATGTGATGTCACAGCTTAACCTATAACTTAATTCAAAGAAATTATAGCAGATCCTTAGAGTTTGGATTAAGCAAGTTTCAGTGTATACAGTAATCTTACATTGTGGCTTTAGTCCTACGATACATTGTATGCCACTTATACACTAAAAGAAAGAAGAAGAGACAAGATCAAATTGTTCTTGACTCCAAAAGTAACTGTGTAGACTATCTGACTCCCACATTAATCACTTTGTCATCTAAAGATTGGTTAGGCATTCGACTTGAATCTATATATTATTCATTTTTAAAGTGTTATAGTATTTCAATACATAAATTAGCAGTTAGTGTTGAGGTATTGCTCAGTAAAGTGGTGTCTGATCTTTTATATGGAATCGGATTCTGGGGGCATGCGAATAAGACTACGCATAAATGCACCGCTGTCCTCCAAAAGGCAAGTGTTAAATATTAACTGAGAAAACATGTCATCTCTCATTTTAAAACCCTAAAAATCATGCCAATTTAAATGCTTTTTAAATCCATCGCCTTAAAACTGCTCCTTAAAACTTTTCCTCGAGCATTTTTATTTTCGCTGATGACAAAAAGTCATCACAACACACGGCAACAAAGCTTTAAAACAAAGAAAGCCAACAACAAGCAAGGCGAGAGGTGTTGAACACTGCAATTGCCCCGTACAACAAGTACCTAATGGAGGTAGAGACTAGCACTACTGTCGCGTAGATTGTTTGGCTGCCCTTATGTGGAGGGTCGCTTAGGGCCGGTGGAGACTGCATGTTCCTGCCGTCTTAGCGTGGGGTGGTTCTGCGGCTGTGAAGAGCTTTCTAGTTGGGGGGCCTTTTCTCTAGCCTCGGGCTATCTGAATGTCCCGTTGCTTTTCCTTTGTATATATATATTTTTTAATATGTTTTATGTATCTTTCAAAATTAGCATTAAACGCACCAAAAAAACAGACAGTAGTTTTTAGCATACAATGCGAGAAGGGTATAGGGTATACAAATGCTTCCAACTACTCTGTACATTTATTGAAGTTCAAGCAACAACTGATTGACAATGAAAAAGCACACTATTTGTATAGCATTGTGTTTCCTGGTGAAGATGCCGGTATAGCCACTAGGTATTGCACAGCAAGATGATGGTAAAGGTACGAGAGCCGACCTCCTAAGGCCGGTCATGTACAACAGACATATACAATCATGTACATTGCATAAAAATGAATGCACATAAATAAGATGATTACAGCTAGCTAGATGGGCATAAAAACTATAAAACTATGTATAAACGTAGGATCAACATAAAGTATTCAGTGAGTTATAATCAATATGAGGTGAATGGAAAACATAAGACTGTAATGAGCATGTATACAGATGGGTATACAAGTAGGGACACTCAATATTGGTAGCTTACTAAGCTAAGATATACCATATAAGGCCAACGTGAGTGACTGTCTGAAATATTCAGTGATTAGGAGGACCTGAGGATTGATCCTCTTACTAGTTCGGTGTAGGTCGGCTTACTCACCTGAACATTATTCGGATTTCTCTGATACCAAGATACACATGTACATGTCAGTGGAATATTTATTATTTTGAATGACGAATATGCACAATAGCAGTGTTATGAGGAAACACTGGTACTTAATGATGAAGCATGTTGTACACAGCTGGATATCTATACCAATGCCTGCTGGACGAGTCCACTTCTACCAGAAGCATACAGAATCACTGACTGCATATACATTGTGTACATCCTACAAAATGTCCACAAGCAGACTCATGCATAGGAGTTGAACTAGAGTTACAATGACAACAGATAGGTAGCAAAACCTCTGTGGTCCACCCATCGATTAATTTTCATTAAGTTGCCTTAAAAGCAAAATTTTACTGAAAACTTCCAGTCTACCAACAAGGAATTCTACTCAAATTTTAGCGAGAATGGATGTGTACATGGCTATTATAATACATGTATTACACCACCAATGTTCATGATAGTAAGTTGTTACCCACTGCTCTGTCTCATCATATATGCTACTTGTATTTAGTTGTGTGTAACAAATGGAATGCATCTCTCAGCTACGGAACTCCAACCTAGAGTTTAGACCATTAGCTATGATGCTTTATTGTTCTCTGCTCTTCTTCTAGTTGAATTAGTGTGCAATCCCATACACGAAACATTGATCGATCAATTCACAATGAAGAAATAGTGTGTGGTCTTTCCTAAATTGCATAAATGTATCTACAACTAGTTTGACAGCAACTCATTGTAAAGCTTTTGCTTTTTAACTACTGAGACCACGGAAATAGTTCTGTCATTCTTGATTAAAGTGATTAAAAATACACTTTATAGCCCATCGTAGATGTACATTTGCATACGCATGTACTTGTACTAGTAGTATAGGTACTTTAACATGCGAGTATTATAATTCTGAATGCAAATGGTTCATCAACAGTAATAGTGCATAGTGTCTTTTATTAGCTGTCTTACACTACATGAGTAGATTAACATGGTGTAATGATTGTCCATTCACTAATTGTTGATCTTAAGTAACAGTACATCTAGCAGAAAGACTGTAAGTATGGTAACTCAGTCATAATTAACAACTGAGACAGTTGCTGAGTTCTACGATTCAACACCAACACCAATGTACACACTGTAGCAGTAGTAGATCGCATAATGAGAGGAAGCGCGAGAGGCCTAGTTTTAACAGGCCTCTCATCCTGTTGTCCAAAGTAGGCCCTTTCAATTATTTCAGAGAAGTCCAGACAATGTTGTTATCCTCGAGATTCTGTAAGATGTACTCATGTTGCCTGTGATGAAGTAAAAATAAATACAATCAACATTAGTGATCGTACTTTCGTTTTGGTGGAGTTAAAAGTTCAACCTGCAACACACGTGCTGCTTCTTAGAGCCCACTTCATGCAATGGGCGTTTGCCGACCACACTGCTGTGGTCATTGCTGAGCTGAGTTACAAGCTGTACTCTAACCAAACATTTTTCACATTACTTGGCATATTCCTGAACATGTGTCGTTAAACAAGCATGTGTAAAAGATACAGTTTAGTTTACATGGAGCAAAATGAAATTTTGCTCTGTGCTGTGTCAAATTTGCATTTTTCTTGTACATGAACATTTTCATCTGAGTGCACGTCGTATATTTTTCTGCTACTCATTACTGCTAAACAAAAATTATACCTATAGCAAGTAGATAAGTGATCTTGTACAACATGTAGAAATACGGCGATTAACAAATTGGCATCGCGAAAGAATAAGCATGACACTATTACACATGAGACTAGTATGACACACAAAGTAGGTCAGTCTGCAGCTCTTACCTCATCAGCTTGTCAAAATATTTTGTGGGCGATGATGGTAGCAGTAGTAGGATTTTGGAAGATCTACATTCATATAACAGATTAGTGCACTATCTGATAACACAGCATTAGTTCCAATTATAGAGTACCCAGAGAGAGCATTCAACTGCCTAATCTGTTGAACTGTAACGTGTCCTTCACCTCAGAAACTGTCAACTATCAATATGTTGTATGAACTAATCCTACATTGTTCGCCTGGAGTTACACCCAACAGTGTGACAGTAACTGGAATATACATGATTGTGCATTACTTTGTACAACTAGAGATACTGAATGTGGTGTATCATGGCAGGGCTCTCAAGTTCTCGGATTTTCCCCGAGCAGTCCGGATTTTGAGTGCTTGCTCGGAGAGCTCAAGAGGTTTTCCATTATTGATGATCTGCTCGGATTTGGGGAGATTTTCTCACATTAGCTATATTTTGAATTGAAATGCTCCAAATCTCCAAATTAATCTTCAGTTTATCTCATAGCTTGTTAGTTGCTTAGTAAAAAGCTGCTAATTCTATTACTTTCCTAGGGCAAGGACTGAATTACATGTATGTACTGGGATTATTAGGCTGTGAGAAATTACTTAGGTTAACTCCATAGAGCATAGATATGTGTATGTAACTGACCAACAGCTTTATTTATATCTCTGACCAATTGCTAGTAGAGTAATATTGCTACACTGCTTACACTGCAGTACATTTTACATTTGCTCGGATTTTTTGACTGAGCAACTTGAGAGCCCTGTGACATGGTCCATAAACTGAGACGTGGACACATACATTATAATATGTTGAAGTAGCTTTCCATCACACCCGTGAAACTCCAAAGAAGAGAGAAAACAGAACTTATTAGAAAGATAAAAAATGAACAAAGCCCGAACATTGACATTTAAATTATTTTATTTGGTCGTGAAAACATGTACTAGTATCAGAGAAATTAATTTACTGTAATGATATTTCCAGAAACAACTCAGTGTTTGCATGTCTGAGATCTTTGTCTCCTGTTCCATTCTTGAATTGAAGGCGACAGGTAAAACTCTGTACATGTATGTATTAAAGCCTACATGTTTATTTACAGTATTTGTCAATTTCTGGTGCATTCTCCTACATGTGCAATTTCAGAATAATACTCTTCATCCTCTTTGACTATTGCTGTGTCGTTTGCAAAAGTTTCCATGGCAGGCAATTTTTTTGATACCGTTTTCCTGAAAAAACAATATTAATGATTATGTAATTTAAATTAAACGGTCAATATACTGCTGTGCAATTTCACGCTTTCCGACTGCCAGACTGCCAACTACGTAAACAATTTATTTCCCCACCTGTTAGCTGACGACAAACTCGTTGGCACCGGACTAATGTTTTTACAGTTGTTCTTTCTTCCACTATCAATTGTATGTATTCGGTGTGCAGGTGAAGTTAAATATGAATGGTTATCTTCGTTCTCCGCTACATCATATATGGTAGCATCTTCCTTTAGCAGGATTGAATAAACATGGCTACCTGATGGTACCAGCTGAACACCTTGCAATCTACAAATCAAAAGTGTTAAACGGTTTATTACTGGAACAAATGTATGAGTAGACACAAAATTATATGTTCGGAGTGAAATAAGTTGGAGGGGGGGAGGGGGGTGGGTGAACACACTGTTACCGGTCATGAAATAAATAGTGCTAATTGATATTTGCATGCGTTTCTTCTTTCATAACGACACTTACCATGAAGTTATAATCACTAACTCTCAATTTTCTAGTTTAAGTTTTGGCTACTACAGTACAATATTACATAATGTAATGCAGGTTCACGAACACTTTGTTAAGGAAAAAATGTCTCATTGCAACTTAACAGTACTACAATAAAGCTCTGATCACTCCATGCAATTTGATGCCATTGCAATGTTTCTGCAGGTGAATGGAACTGATTTGTACTGTAATAAAGTGCTATCGCTTTAGGCTAAAACTGATTCCGGTCCAAGTTCAGGTGAAAAAGCACGATAGAGTATCGGGAGGGATGATATAGTATAGTATCTGCTCATGAAATTGCGTAAGAAAATGATGGCATTAGGCCGAGGTCTAACCCAAAAATTGTTGGTGATTATAAAGAGGCTTATAATCATGCAAAACGTATCATATATAAAATCAGCATATTCTAATACGCCGGCCTTGTTGATGATAGGCTTCAAACATAGAAAACACTTAGTACTATTGTAATGGTTTCTGTATTTTGGTGCGGTCGTCCTTGGACGACTATCGACCCAGAAATGAAGTGCCTATGAGTGGTAATAGGACTACGCATTACATGAAAGAACGAGCGGTCTCAGTAGCCCAAATACTACCAAAGACGACCCATCTGATCTCAAGTCCGACCTTCAGACTATACAATGAAAGAGAGTGATCCAACCTAGTAGGCAGTTCGCTATGCGAATGACCTGGCAAAAAGAAGTGAAAGTCTCTGTATCAAGTATAGATGTGTCTTTATTGAAAGCCAACCCAAAATAGGTCGGGTTCTACAAAAGTCGCTTATAATGTTCCAATTCATGTACTAAATGAATATCAATGGATTCTGAGAGGTCGGGCCTCTGTACATGGGTATAAAAGGCATTAAAAGACTTAGTAACAATCATGTAACCATATACAATAACATAAGAGTAAGATACATGAATAAGAAATGAGTATAAACACATGGAGACACGTATATAGACGGTAATTAAGTGGTTTGAACATGCAATGCAGTTGAAGGTAAGTATACGAACACTAATTATAAGAATTTTAGTGTCAGATGAGTAGCGCTGTAACAACTACTAGGCACTTAAGGTGCGATAGAGCTTAGTCCGGGAGTTGGAGTCGTATACAAATGTCCTGTACCATCACACTATGAGGTTTCACACAATTGCATCATACAAACAGTTATGCAGGACTTTAGACAAACATTACCCACAGTTAGTGGGAATGTCCAGGGGTGGATAAGGGAGGATAAGTGGGGGTGGTTGTTCCCTTGACGACCACGGCATAGGCTGGCCTTTGCACCGGGTGGGTCGGTCTCTCCAACACTTTGTTTTAATATTCATTATATTCATTATACTGTCAGAAAACTGAGTGCGGAAAAATCAACACTCTAGAACTAACTAGCCAGAGTGTAATTGAACAGCTGGTAGTAGCCAAAACTAAGTCTCACCTATTCTGTTCAAAAGTATTCTTGTTCAATTGTTGGTAGAGGATGGCTGTTATGACAATCCCTGAGACGAGGATTGAAGAGGCTCCAGTTATATAAAGGACAGTAGAAAGATAGTCGTGCTGTACTTCTGAAACCATAGAAGAAGTGACAGATGTTAGTGCTTACAAAAAACCTAATGCAGAGATACGGTCGCTCTTTTGTCATTTAGAAAACCAAGTAAACAGAGGGGAAAGGTCCAGTTAAAGCACTACCTGTG
The DNA here is from genome assembly GCA_935421135.1 of Bugulina stolonifera. Lineage (NCBI taxonomy): Eukaryota > Metazoa > Bryozoa > Gymnolaemata > Cheilostomatida > Bugulidae > Bugulina > Bugulina stolonifera. The sequence goes on along the minus strand of OW285197.1, from coordinate 2,980,788 downwards.
TGGTAAAAAGTTGTGGCTGACATCTGCACTGCATGTGCATGATTGTATTATTGACTGCAACAATGCACCTGTATCATGCGTACTTCACAAAGGAGTGCAGTGTAATACCTTAGAGTGATGTGCCAGAGGTGCGAATCACTTACTGATGCCAGTCAGCCAGTAAATGTGCATGTAGCTTGCAACATTTATGTACAGTACAGGCAGACAAAATATCACTCAGCAGCCATGTTACTAGACTTTTTACATGTCTGTTTATATGCTCAACCCAACTTCATTTGTAGTTCACTCAAATTTTACTGCATGACTGTTGTCCTAGATAATAAATTTCCTATCAGCTAGTACTAATATGTAGCTAGGAAATGTCATTTTAGTTGGGTTTCACGTGATACAATGTAGGTTACCTAGCCATTGTATCTTCAACAATCGCGTAGAAGTAAAGCCACACCTCCGCCCTGTTTCGAAAAAAGAAAACCTGTCCGTCTCACGGGCTGAGCTGTTCCCCTGATTAGAACTGCTTAAATTGCCTTGGTAGTTACCAAACAATCAAGTAAACAAAGCAGCATAAATGTTAATATTGGCAACCCCTGTATGAGCGTGTTGAAAAGTCTGGGAATACAAATATTTGCACAATAAATAATACAATTATTACCATATTTATATTTATCTTCAATGGTTTCTGTGTTTTGGTGCGGTCGTCCTTGGACGACTATCGACCCAGAAATGAAGTGCCTATGAGTGGTAATAGGACTTCGCATTACATGAAAGATCGAGCGGTCTCAGTAGCCCAAATACTACCTAAGACGACCCATCTGATCCCAAGTCCGACCTTCAGACTATACAATGAAAGATAGTGATCCGACCTAGTAGGCGGTTCGCAAAGCGAATGACCTGACAAAAGGAAGTGAAAGTCTCTGTATCAAGTATAGATGTGTCTTTATTGAAAGCCAAGTGAAGACTGAGAGGATGAACAGACAAACAATGCCCTTTATATAATATAAGGACTTCCGGCCGACGTGACGTCGGGAAAAGACGACGTGTGGTCGTCCGGAAGTTGCGCAACAAGATGGCCGCCGGAAGCCCGACGGCCGACCCAAAATAGGTGGGGTTCTACAAAAGTTGCTTATAGTGGTCCAATTCATGTACAAAATGAATATCAATGGATTCTGAGAGGTCGGGCCTCTGTACATGGGTATAAAATGCATTAAAAGACTTAGATATAATCATGTAACTATATACAACAATATAGGAGTAAGGTACATGAATAAGTAATGAGTATAAACACATGGAGACACGTACATAGACAGTAATTAATTGGTTTTGACATGCAATGCAGTTGAAGGTAAGTATACGAACACTAATTAGGAGAGTGTGAGTGTCAGATGAGTAGCGCTGTAACAACTACTGGGCACTTGGGGTGCGGTGGAGCTTCGTTAGGGAGTTGGAGTCATATACAAATGTCCTGTACCATCACAATCTTATATGTTTATTATTGAGTAAATTATTGGCCCACCTGTATTGGAGTCAGTAGTCCGTGATAAAGTCACTACGTTTGCTGACTTTGTTGTATGAGAGGCATTCCCTGTTAACAAGAATAACTAATAGAATGCAGTATTTAAGCGAAACATGTTATTATAGATGAGCTAGGGAGAGAGCAACATAAATATACAGTCTATAAGGCTGATATCTAGCTAGGCAGCAAGTCTGTTCAATGTTTCTAGTCCTTGACCTTTGAACTTTGGAAAGCCATTGTTATTCCGTGCAGGTTTAAATATGATCTACTTAGACACCATTAAGAGAATAGAGCTCATACTAAACCAATGAGAAATAGAGAAAAAAATATTCAATTTAGTGTTTTCCAGTGATATCAGTATTTACATGTAGTCTTGGTCGTTGCAAAGCAAATAATGATTATTATACAAGTCATGTACATGTAGCTATTACCATATCTGTCCTCCCATAAGATGGGTACTCAGTAAAATGTTGGCTCACCTGCATTGACTTCAGTTGCCTGTGATGTAGTGTGGGAGACATTTCCTGTTAACATAAAGATATAGCATCCTATTTTACTATGAAGCTAGAACCAGATTCGATAAATGGGCTAGAGAAGACAAAAAAAAAGATATACACTGCACTGACAGGCTGATAGAAGATTCTTCAGCTATCTAAATAAATAAACATACATGTACATGTACATGCGCCTTAGTAATCCACTACTATGCCATGTTGTTTTCATTTGCCACTTTGGGAAAATAAAAAATAGCTAAAAGGCTCCATTGTGCCTGTAGAAATGAATCATCTCACCTGCAATGAACTCTAAAGTATGATTTTGGTGTGAGTTGACACGTCCAATTAATGACTTCAGAGTAGATGTCCAGCTCTCCAAAACATACCTTTTACCTGGTACCAATGGCTCTTCGTAAGTAAACTCTCGTTTCTATTTAACATGTTGTATACACACACTGCAATATCAGTTACACGTACACATACATGTAGGTGTAGATGGACAGATATCATACATAGGGTTATAAAAGTCCAAGTATGAGTTTAAATAATTTAATATCACCAGAAATAATTTCAGCTGTCATGCAGACTTTTGTTGTGTGTATTGCTTGAATGTGCATGTACATTCCACAGTTATGTACGTTAAAAACCTTACATTTCCCAGCATGAACAAGTTTCCTGCTATAAGGAAGTGTATCCGAATGTCATAGTATAGACCCGTAGTGTTGGGTTCAAGGTAGAATATTATTAAGTGTTTCCTCTGCTCTGTGAATGTATAAGAGACATCTATTGGTGGGAGCGGAACTATAATAAACACAAGATACCTTGTAATTCATGTCACTTCATAAAAGGGGTTAATTTAGTAAAGCCCGCAGAGGTGCAAAGTAGGTAGTCCAGAGCCAGATTGTTTTCGCAGCAGGTTTACACAGAATGTAACACATTTGGAAAAATCTCAAACTTTCGAAAAAATGGCTGGAATGCAAGATTTCCCAGACATTTTGCCTTGATACCATACTGTACCATTTGGTGTAGGTGTACACATGCTATGCATGACAAGCGCAAAAGTATCATTTCGGACTTGACATGAATTTAAGCACAAATACCACATATTCCAATGCTTTGCTATGTGCTATCATGTAGAGATTGCAGGTTGTTAAGCTGGCCGATAGTGTACATTGTAAACACCACCAGAGATACAATGTAAATTATTACACTGTAAATGTATTTCATAATATCTACATGAAATGAAATATATGTACGTGTGTGAAGAATTATTGACCAACCTGTGGCTAGTCTATGAGTCAGAGCAGTAGGTTGTGACCTGTATACTACATCATCAATCTCAGTAACTGAATAGGCATCACAGTTGATGGGTTTTCCAGGAGGAAATACCTGATGATCCAATTTTATAAAGTTTTTCATTCTAATAGTTCGATCTGTGCTCATGAAATATACAATAGAGGTGTAAGTTAAACTAACAGAATTTACTTCATACCTGGTTTTAGAAATGTTAGTTGCTTCTACCACTGCTAACGAAACTGAAACTGAATCCATATCTAGTATTTGAAACCACAGCTAGCTGAAATATTGTCATGACTTTTAGGCTTTGGTAGTGTCGTCCTAAGACGACTCATGAGTCCAAAATGAAGTGCCTATGAGTGGCACTAGGCCTTCTCATTACATGAAAGATTAATTGGTACTAGTAGTCAAATACAGTAACTACCAAAGACAATCCATATGATCCCGAGTCAATGCCTGTTGGCTATACCGAGAAAGAGAGTGATCCGACCTAGTAGGCAGTTCATGTTGCAAGGTCGGGGACCTTAACAACTAGAATGACCTATCTACGAAGTGAACGTCTCTGTATATAAGTATAAATAGATGCGTCTTTATTGAGATCTAAGCGTGGACTGAGACAAAATTTGAAAAACAATACCCTTCATATATTATTATAACTTCCGGAAAAAGTTCTGGTAAAAAGGCCGACGTTGTGTGGTAAAAAGACGACATTGGGTCGTCCAGAAATTTTGTAACAATATGGCGGCCGGAAGCCCAATGGCCGACCCAACATAGGTCGGGTTTGACCAAAAATGCATAAAATCATCTAGATCATAAGTTATGCAAAATCCATATCAAGTATTTCTGAGAGGTCGGCTCTTTTACATGGGTATAAAAAAGAGTGTAACGATTCAGTAATGCTTTATACAGGTATGTAATTGATATGTAACCAGTGTATGGTAAAAAATGCATAACAATGGTAGGTATCATAGGTATCAAAACAGCTAAGTGCAAGAGAACAAGTGTTAGATGAGTAGTGCAGTGGGAACTACTAGGCACTTAAGGTGCTACAAGGTTCATCAGGGTGTCTGGAGCCGTATATACATGTACAAGTGTCCTGAACCATTACAATAATTATATGTGTACAGTGTACATGTAAAATTATTTAATTATGTACTTGGTTTATAGATTAAGTTAAGCCAGCAATATACTGACTCTCCAAAGCATTTACTACAGTGTAATTACATGTATGATAAGTACTCAGTGTGCAGCAAAACATGTTGTTTCTGACCATCGGTTTAGTTTATTATCTTTGAATTCTAATGGTAGCAGTAAAGTAATTGTTCTATGAAATAGGATATATCCTATTTCATAGAACAATTACTTAGTTCTACAGCTTACCTGCTTCATAAACTCTCACTTCTACCAAGGTTAGTGGTTGGCCATATTGGTGATCTGTGCATATACTAAGGTGTCTAGAATGAAATGAAGGGTTAAACTTTATTGATCTAATCATCCCAGATGACCCTGGCATGAAGCTCCTTAGTACGTTAAGCATGATAGCTTTACACGGATTTGAGACTACTTGATAGATCCGAGCAAATACCTTGACGTTCTGTAATCCTTTACCTAAAGCATTCAAACGTTTCTTAAAACTGCTTCAAAAAGAAAAGAAGAAAGGAATGTTTCTAAACAAAGTCAACATTAGTATGTAAGCCATTCAACAACTTTCCACTTTTCACTTTTTCATTGAATTATTTCTCTGCCTGAGTGCTTTTTGCGAACTGTGAAATTACATGTAGTTGTAATCCAAAATTATTATACTCAGTATCATTTGTTATTATTGGCAATAAATAAAATTTTAGAAAAAACAACTCACTGCAGTACTGATCACCACACACTCGTTGATCTTGATAGATAAGCAAAAGCTCAATTTCATAAAGTTTGCCAAAGTCTACCATCCACCATTTAACTCCTCTTGGCAATGTCTGAGCTGTTTTAGCGTTGAGTCCAATGACACCATCAACTGCATGCTTTGACTCAAGAAGAAACCCATCCTTTGTCACTTTAATGGAACTCTGACTGGTTGATTTGCCTAGGGCGATATTTTCAGCTTCCGCTATAAAAACCGGAACTCAGTTATGTAATATCCTTGAAGAAAATCGGTTTATCTCGTTACAAATTTTGTCTGGAACTGTGCAACATGTGTGTAACAGATTTTGCAGAGGGCACTACATGCACGTGCACGTTAATGATACTCAATTAGTTGAAGTTGCCTACAAATATTGGGCTCTACCAACTCCAATGTTTTTCAGACAATAGCGGTATTATGGCCATCTAGTTTTCCTTGGGTCAAACACTACTTTGTCTCTTCCAATACAGCGGAAAGTCAACTTCTACGTTGATGTCATTAAGAAACTTTTAGTCTTGTGCAAAAGAATGGAACCACCTTGTTTATTTTGAAAAACTAGGTTTTGATCTCAAAACATCCAAATTTGGTGCTGAATGCTGGATCAGACAGACAGGACAGTGTATGTTCTCAAGGTTGCTTGCTTGTAAATTGAAAAGACTGATAACATAAAAAAGTTACATAGTTTGCCCTGGCCACTTTAGAATCAAGAATTGAATTGTATAGGCCACACATCTCCACAAAGGGTCATATAAGGTGGTGTGGTGTATTTAAGAATGAGTCAATGGAAGTTAATTTGAAGGCTATTAGTCCTGGATGGTTAAACAGAGAGAGCTGGAAAGTTTGCTGCTCTGACGAATGGAATTGCACAGCTATGCATTTATATGTAGCTGTCAATTAAGTAAGAAAGTGCGAGCATTTCAAAGTTGTAGAGATGACGTTTTACTTACTTGAGCTGTATTTATATGCATAATACTTAGTGAAATAGATATCTAGCCTTCCATTACTATTTCTTGTCCCACAAAGAATCCGCTGTCCATCGTAATGAGATCTATGCTGTATATCATAGAAGAAGGCAATGTATTTGGGATAGCCATCAATTGTGGAATTTTTGTAGTCTAATGCAGCTGAAAAGTGTGTTGGGGGTTTTGGCCCTAAAAACAAGAAATTGAGAAAATATATGTGTGCATGTATCACGGCACACTGTCTACGACCACCTACAGTGTACTCTCTGCATTCTATTTGATAATTTTGGAATTGCTATTTATATGCATATGTTTTTTGTCACAATAGATTCTTTGCATCAGAAAATGTTGTTTGCATCCGCAGAAAAATAACAGCTCATATAGCGGGGCAACTGTATAATGAATGTAGTTCATTCATAGCTAAAATTGTTCATACAATGTACGGCAAATGCATACTTTTTCTTCTACTCCACTGAAATAATTTGAATATTCTATGCGGATGCTTTGCGTAGGTAAAATTAATATAATATAGCCGCAGCAGTGCTGTACTGATTTATCTTATTCAATAAGTGTTTTCGGAAACTGTAATGGTTCAAACAAGACTGCTTGTAATATCCGAACACAGCTGAAGCATTCAGGTATTATTGAATAAGATACTATGTTATTGCTGCAGATTGACAGTTTTAAAGCTTGCATGTACAATATCCAAACAAGCATAATATTTACATATGATGCATTTTAGCAAAAACATCATTATTCTTAGAAATGCACCATATACCCGAAAAAGGCCAAACATAACATTGTAATGGTTTCTGTGATTTGGTGCGATCGTCCTTGGACGACTAATCGACCCAGAAATGAAGAGCCTATGAGTGGTAATAGGACTTTGCATTACATGAAAGATCGAGCGGTGTCAGTAGCCCAAATACTACCAAAGATGACCCATCTGGTCCCAAATCTGACCTTCAAACTATACAATGAAAGAGAGTGATCCGACCTAGTAGGCGGTTCGCTAAGCGAATGACCTGACAAAAGGAAGTGAAAGTCTCTGTATCAAGTATAGATGTGTCTTTATTGAAAGCCAAGTGAAGACTGAGATATGAACAGTGAAACAATGCCCTTTATATAGTATAAGGACTTCCGGAAAAGACGTCGTGGAAAAGACGATGTGTGGTCGTCCGGAAGTTGCACAACAAGATGGCCGCCGGAAGCCCGACGGCCGACCCAAAATAGGTCGGGTTCTACAAAAGTTGCTTATAATGGTCCAATTCATGTACAAAATGAATATCAATGGATTTTGAGAGGTCGCGCCTCTGAACACGGGTATAAAAGGCATTAAAAGACTTAGTAACGATCATGTAGTTATATACAACTATATAGTAGGACAATACATGAATAAGTAGTGAGTATAAACACATGTAGACACGTATATAGACAGTAATTAATGGTTTAACATGCAATGCAATTGAATATAAGTATACGAACAGCTAATTACGAGATTGGGAGTGTCAGATGAGTAGCGCTGTAACAACTACTAGGCACTTAGGGTGCGGTGGAGCTTTGTCCGATAGTTGGAGTCGTATACAATGTCCTGTACCATTACAACATTTACATTTCTTATAAATGGAAGAATTGACTGTAATTTCAGATTGACTATTGGTCGTGCCTGAATGCTCAAGCTGCATCAAGATTTATTCCGCAGTCTCTTAATAAACTAGTGCGGCTTCCAACTATTGCTTAAATTCACCAACTTAATGCAGTCAAAGATTGCCAACGATTCTCACTCTAACAAAGTCGTTATATACATGTACTATGGGCATTTTGTATAGCACGTTGCAGTTAGTGCGACCATAATTTTTGTGACTAGTTTCATGTAACTTACGCAGTATAAAGCTTGTTTCTTTAGCAGGTGAAACGGGATTGTATGTACTATCGACTAGCTGGATGACAATGTCATATCTCAGTCCACTGTGGATGCCAAAGTAATAGTAACTGTAGTTGGCTGAAGTCTATAGAGTACGGAAATATAACATTTATGCACATGCGTTAATATTACGCATAGGCCGCAACAATGGTACATTTGGATGAATCTTTAACTAATAATTTACATGTAGATGTCTAATATGATTATGATTGAGAATAAACTATTGTTATGTAGAACAATCGAGTGCTGAAACTTTGCAGTTACATATTATAATAACAATAGTAATGTTATGATGATGTGGGGAAAATTGATATGATGGTTGAAGAATAGCTCGACAAAATTGACTTAAACTGCTGCATAATGTACTATGTCAGGACACGTCATAAAGGGCATGCTACACGAACGCAAAATTTATGCGAATTGCATAAAGGGCATGCTACATTGCATAAATTTTGCGTTTTGCAGTTACTGATGTTGAACTTTTGCAATATCGCATGTTTATTGCATGTTATAAATTTTTAACGTTACAAAATGCGAATCGAGTGTTGATTGGCTACAGCTAACTCAAGATGCTTTGACAAGGTGCTAGCAGGTGAGTTTAGCTTTTAGGATAATACATGTAAGATAAAACCATTGAATAAATTAAAATTAATTTATTAACTTAATTTAAATTTGTGCTATATTCTACTGACCGCAAAATGGACGAAAGCTGTATAGCTATGTTGTTTAAAAGACCAGCACTGTGGGATAAGTTCAATCCTTATTATAAAAACGAGGGGAATAAATTAAATCAACAGTCAAATAGTTATCGCTTGCATCCTAAACCATAAATTAATTCAAGTCAAGCCTCTCAGGTGCTCGTTACGTATAGGAAACATTTAGTTTAACTTAGTTTTCACCGAACAGAAATATTTCAACCTGCGTGTTCCGATATATTGCTAAAATTGTGGAGGTTTTAATTTAACCTACAATATATGAAGGGGCTAATCCTAAAGAGATTGAATGTAAATGTATCAAAACCCCCAATTATCATTTTGTAGGTTCACAGGTTACATTAATTTCTTAGATTCATCGACTCTTGCCTTTCAGTTGAATTACAATAAAAACGCAACTTCTGTGTATCACCTAACAACGTTTTTCGTTTTTCAAACTGGCAATATTCGCAGAAGTTGTGCGTCCATGTAGCATACCCTTAAAGGACCCCTCTCACCGTTTTTGTTTACACTTTGAGACACCCACGTGCTCGCTAGAGCAAACGTCATGATTGGTTACTTGCACTGTATTATAATTGGTCAACTAAATCGCACGTGCATGTACACGTGTGGGAAAATCCATCGGGTGATCGATGAGAATCAGTTGACTGTGGACAGAATAGAATATAGTATTTTGCTTTTGCCAAAATGAAATTATTGTTGCAAGATGTAAATGCTATCGAGAGATGATATGATACAAGGTATATGGCAAGCATAGCAAAAATTGCAATCAAATCATTGAAAGTAACTTTGTTTTCTTTTTGATTTTATTTAAATTTTTAATTTTAATGTACTATTATCTATTTACAGTATGTCACAGTGTAATTAATATTAAAAAATATCTATACATGTGAATATAGCAATAATGATTATTGTTATTTACCCCTTGCTCACATTGATACATAAGTGATTTGTTAAAATAACATGCTAGTTACTTATGGCTAATTATATTATACATTATTCATATATCATATTACATGTACTTTACTATTTTAAACTCTACTAAAATGGATAGAATGCAAATTGGAAATAAAATATTGGGATTACATGTATAATATTAACTTTATTAACTAGGATTGTTGCTGTCTACATATATGTAGGCCTATGTGCAGTACCTGATAAAAAATTTAATTTATCGAATTTCAAAATAATTGCATCATTTGATTGCAGCCGTAAGTAAAATAAACTTTTGATGACACTATATTCAACTCATTTTCTTTCTCTATTGTAATAATAATACTATGATGACTAAAATGTGTGTAATGAATGCTTCTTTTTAGTAGTTTGTCAAGATTATGACCCAGGAATGTGAAGTCACATCAATCGCAACCTCTTAAAACCATACTTGAGTGATGAGTATTGTACCATGGACACTAAGTTAACTCGTTTTACATAGGTATACATAAGGTAAGTGCATCATACACTTTCAAGATTCAGCAAAGTTTTCACTGTAAACACTGCTGCATGTACATATTACTTTCCTGTACTGTGGTTTTTGTAATGTAGCCTAGCAAAATCAGCGTCGGTTTGATTTGTATTCATCATTTTCAATTTAGTACATTGTACCTAGCAGTTATATTCTGTTGCTTAGTGTGGGCTGATTTTAGGTACCATCTGCAGCTGATGTTATTGTACTTTTAGGTGATCCAATAGTATGATCACATGTTCACATAATGTTGTAGAAACATCTACCAAGCAACATGCTTGAACTGACGTACTTACCAACAATTTGAGCAGCTAAATCAATCGTGAAGTTTGTAAAGTATTGACTGGTACCTTCAAATATTAATATTCTGACACAATTGGAATTTTTTTCATTTATATATGTATTAGTAGTTGGCCTGATACTTCATGTATGATCTTTCAGTAAATAGAATTTCCATGAGTACAGTACATGTTGTATTTGATGTCTGTGATAGCCAATTCTAGTTTGATTTTGTCTATATTGTGCAGTTATCTTAATGATCTTTTCTATTTTTTAATTTGATTGTTACTGCCACGTTTTAAGTGATCGTAATCCGCAAGCTTTAATGCTAACAAGAACTAATATTATGCACTCATGGTTATTTGCAATTAGCCGAGTAGAGTTAGCTTGTTCCAAGATGTCATTATTGTGAATCCCAAGATTACTCATTTATTGTATGTTAAACATTTTTATGTGTTTGCAGTCATAGTCAATTGAAAATACACGCGGCTCAAAATTTATACTTTATAGACTATTGTATTCGATTCGACATGTATTTTGTGGTATTTTTCTTACCTTTCCCAGTCTTTAGGAAGGGTTTATTTTACTAGATGAAACCGCTATTTTCCATTTGTAAATACATGTAAGTGCTGTTGTTGTGAACATTAATTTACTGATTATCTATCAATACAAACTCTAGAAAAATTTTATTGCCCTCTACGTTTTATGACACTGAGCTATGATTGCAAGATTAATTTAGGCCTGTTAGTATACTTTTGGCAAAGTGCTGGAGACTAAAATCAATAGCCATGGAATGACGTGTACATGTATAAATCCGCCTGACTATGATGCATGCACATTTCAACAAAAATGTTTAAAATGATTTGGTCTGTCGTACTCTCTGAAAATGTAATCGTCATTCTTAGTTATTAAACATAAGAACATCAAATGACTATTCAACTTCAATACCTTGAAACATTTACTGTTGATTTACGTTATCTGTTTATAACAAAATACAACAATGAAAACAGCGGAAACCAGGGTAAAATACATGTGTAAAGTATTGAACATGAACAGTGTATGTATAATATACATTGTGGGCAGAAAACACAATGAGATACACAGTCCATGTAGGGCGCCAGCAGAAGTTTGTTTTCAATCGTAATCGTTCACCTTGAATGCTGAGGCACTATAACGCTTCACCTTTTATATAGTTACTTGATGAGGAAACCTCTTGGAGTACGGGTGAAATGTACATTTAGAACACTTCTTTTGCAATCCAATATGTATTATCTGCAATTCAAAATGTAGAGCATTTTATTAAGAAAAATGGTTGTGACCCTCACCAAAATTATATTGCTATTCCGAAGGAAAAACATCAATGGTTGGGTTCAACTCCCACAACAGAATTTCCCACCCTGTTGAATAGCTGATGCTGGAGTACTAGTACTGATAACCAAGTTGATGTACATAACATATTACTGCTACAACACTTACCTATGCTTTTTCCAACACTGAAGATAAAGATGATATAGTGCAAACTGTAGAATAGTTTGAATTTCCACGCCAGTGTCTGGTAGCATGGAATTGGTCTAGCTAGGTTTCCCTTCTTTCATACAGCTTTGGAATCTCACTGTGCTAAAAAATAATGATAGCAATATAATATTTATGGCGCCAAACACAATTCTTTAACGTGGCTGCCCAATAGCAGAGCTAGTCGAGGGGCCTCCACGGCTCCTAGAGCTGGATATTATTATAGTTTGATATGGTACAGAAGGAAGACCTTCTTCGGAATTAAAACCTCCTAAATCGCATAAGTTGTCGGTTTTGTTAGCTAAAGCATGATTGTGTATTTCACATTTTACAAGAATAGACTGATGAAATCTACCTCAATGAGTTTATAAGTTTGTGCATAAATTTAATTCAAGAAGAAGGTTTTAGTGCTATATTGTAATGAGCCTTATCGCTACATAAAAAATTATAAACACCTACCAGCAGAAAGAACTGGATGTAGAAATTGAGGTTGGCATTCGATTTACAAATTCTTCATCAAAGGTGAGTGTGCGTCTTTACCCTGCTCACCAGATCATTCCTTCCTTTCAGCAAACAATCAAATGCAACTATGTCTTTATCGATGTCGGGAAAGTTACTTGCTGACAGCATTGGAACTAGTCTGTAATCAACACAGTGAGTACATCGTAAGATACAAATACAATAAAAACATAAAATTCTTTAGAAATGAAGCGTGGCTGTTTTAATCGAAAAGAAATTTTGACTATGTGGACATAAATAAAAGTACACTAGGTTAGCTCAGCTGCATTAGAGAGGTGAATTTGTGTCTAATGAAGTTAGTATCAGTCCCACCAACTTTTTAGATTTAGCCGGGGAGGGGGGGGGGGTTAAAAGAGTGAATAAACTAAATACAGTAATTCAAATATCTTGAATAGACCAGATCAGTCAATTGATTATTTTAGAAATAAATTTATGATGGAATTATTGTTTGTATTTACATTCAAATTTTGCTTGGCTAAATGAATCAACCAACTATATTTTCGCAGAATATGTGTATTGTAAATTTTATTTGAATATGCATATTGTAGATGTAAAGACTTATTTTAAATTTAATGATTTAATACAACAATTACAATACAATAACTTCACATTTTTGTAAAGTTCATTGTCAAAACTCAATTGAATATTATATTCAATATTAAGATTTAGTTTCACAGTATTGTAATATAAATATGGTAAAATCATAATCACTTAGATTATTATAATTATATCACATCATATAGCCTAACTAATATGGTAATAATATGAAATATAATAATCATATGACTTACTTGTTGTGTTAAAAGTTATTCAATTTTATTAATAATTTATTTAATATTTAATTTCAAACTTAGTCATTTGTTTGTTTTTTAAACAAAATAAATAAAAATTAAAATGAGTACATATATTAAATGCTTACCATACTGAGTATTGTGATGGCTGACAATCTGGCCATAAACTAAGCTCATGTTCTTCAGAAAATAAAATTTATGAAATGAAAATCCAACTTTCGAATGCCATTCTTAGCGTTTCTGTGTACTATGAATTTTCAACTCAACCCATAGACATGAACGGAGATAGATAGTACAGTATCTTGGTACTTGCAATAACTCTGTGATCAATTGTATTGTAAACAAAATACCACGTGCAGACCGCTAGCATGGTCATGTGACTTTGGTTTGTTTATAAAATTTGATATTAGTATGATAATCCACAGTTTCGAATAAACAATGGCAGCTATAAAAATAAAACTTCTTTCGAAAGTGTAATATAAATTGAAGGGTGCATGGTTGCAAGTAGTATATGCCCATGGATTATTTTTGCATATTTCAGGCTACTTTTAAAAATATTTGCAAAAAACTAAACCTCTCTCTATACAACTTATATAAAAAAAGTGCCGTTTAGGGTGTCTCGATCAAAAATTCGTCCTAGGGCAGCACTTTAGCGCATCGCGCGATGCATCATGGGAAGGAGAAATATGTTGAGAGCACAACTCTGAAACACATGACTTTGCTGCTGCCTTCATTTTGACACAAAACTAGATTTGCTGAGCAGGGTAATTAGTGAGAGGGATCCTTTAAGAGGCTATAGCAGCAAAAATCAATGTACAATACATCTGTTCAATCTGGTCTGACATTGTATATTTTAGATCAGAGTCATTACATGTGACCAGTCTATGTAAAAAAACGAGTTGGACTGGTATTTTCACTTGTAGCTACTACGATATAAATTCAAGAATTTCTAAATGCACTTGCTATGGAACAGCACCTCACTTACATGTAGGTGATGGTTGAATGGTTCAATAGGACCTCTTTAATCATACCATTATTGCGGTTTTGAGTTGAACCTCACTGCAATCTTGTGTAAATCATGTACAGATATTGGCATCTACATGTAGATGTAGTGAGACAAATAACCAGCTGCCTAATAATCATTCCCAACTATTACACCAAACTGGCAGCTGACGTTGATTGTTGCCATTATAAATGCTTGCATATTGACTGACAAGACTTACTGTGCATTTGCCGTTTCCCAATTGCTAGATTTGATGACTCACCGTGCCTCTATTTATTGGGAATCTTACACTTGTGTTCATCTCACTGGTTCTAATTGTTAGTTGGGTATGATGCCACAAATCAGCCCCCTGATCTGTTTTGCTGACATCCCAAGATATCTGAAGTTCTGACTTCGGAACAATTGCTATGTTGGACACGGAGTACATATTTTTTGCCAAAACTTCATACATGTATGATCTGCAAAATTTAAAGCTCAGATCTTTAAACGCACCTGTTCTAGCCAAAGCTGCATTGCTACTTATAATAAAGAAACATTCCTGCTCCAAACAGCAATATTTATATGAGCAAACATAATAAACTACGTACAGATAGATTAAATTTTTAAGGCCCGTAATTTACATGCATATCGATTTGCTACATCAGAAAAGTCATAATGTCTTTGAGCCTTTTTGGACCGACTTGGGTTGCACAATACGTGGACAACTTGCCAGACTATTGACCTAGAAATTTGCTTAGTCATTGAAAGCAACCTTTACTTCATCAGTAGACAAGTTTGTGAGAGGAAAATGTAGATTTTGATTTACATAACACTGTGGTGAGAAAAAAAACAAAAACAAAAAAGAAACAAATTTCTTTGAAAAACAATTTTCTAAGTTGTTCTATCCTTGAAACTTTAATAGCAAAGACTCTAGTCAGTGTAATTGCATGTACTTGAGCAGGGCGCCACCTTATTAATAGCATACAATATTCTTCAGGGTCTGTCAACAGGTGAATACACTAATTGTAGCCACTAAACACGATTATAAAGACTTATTAATTTGACTGATCATCAGACTGACCTGTTGTAATTAATTAACATCCAAGCTAACAGCAGACCCTTAGAGAGACTGTGAATCCTAGAGTGATCCATGATTGTCTATAAATTAATGTGGATTAGGTTACCTAGAATAGAATCGTGCGTTTTCTGGTCTATGATTCTCCTGAAATTTTAAAAGCATCTTTGCATTGCGTGTAAGCAATGTGCTACAAACCACAAAAGACAACAGCATTTAGTTCAGTGTAGTTTAGTATGATTTGCAACAATGGCAGGGTGATTGCAATTTGTGGAATGCCTGCACTAGTAAAAAATAGTATTGTACTAAACAGGAAGTCATTTAATAGAATTATAACAATAATACTGATATGATTCTATTAAATATCAACATATTATTATTATGCTGTAGTATGTAAACGCAAATTAGGCGAACATTTCCTTTTCCTCTAAAGCTTAAACATCTAATGTATCATTCTAAGCCTTCTGACAGTATGTTCAATTATTATCCATCATAATTATCCCTGCCATGATAAATACCAAAGGTGGAGGTCATCGCAGGGTAATGTCGCATGCAGTCAGCTTAGGCTTGTAAAGTTCGACTGATGAAAATCAGAGAGATTCAGCATTTGGGGGAGGTGTCCATTTTGGGTGAGGTACCAAAATTTGAGTTAATAATCAGGGAGTCTTCTGCGGAATCAGGGAGACTTGGACAGCCTGGGCCAACTGCTGCTCACTCCATCTACAACGAAGCAGCAATATGTTTTTTTTCTGGTTTTAGAAGATTTTTCAGATGTTGATTAACACTAATAGTGATAAGGAGAATAAGGGGCAAGCAGCTGAAAGCTTTACTGCATGATGAGCAGTGTCAAGATATGCGCTGCATTGTCATATTTAGTAAAACTACCTAAGAATTGAATACAAAATTAACTGGAAAGCAAACAGTAAATTTGATGCGTTTTTGAACAGCCAGAGCAAGTGTGTTGGCTTACTTGAGTATGTTATCTGTAAATAGCAACATCAACTAAAACTTGTATGTTTGTATAATTGCTTCTGTTTCCATCAGTTCAACTGAATCATTGACAAAAGTATCATAATATCCAATATTAAGATAACGTAGATATTCATGAGACAGATCCATGATTGGCACAATTTATTGAATTCCATTTTTGTAACTTAATAGATTCCATTCACTATTGGTTCCTGCCACTGGTTGAATGCAACAGTGATCTGAGATTTAGTTTTGTTAAACTACATTATGCTTTCTTTGGTAAGTTGTACAATGTGCCCGTTCCCGTTCCTCTGATATTTCTCTAGCTGTTGAATGGGTGAGAGTATTGTTCGAATATCAACTGAGTTTACAAGACACGGCGAACGGTGACTGGTAAATCAGTTATAATATATTATGGAAAGCAAACAGCTAGACCAAACAAACCTCAAGATTAAGTCTGAAAGTCACACTACCTAACAGACATTATTAGTAAGTCTCTGTCCATTTAACCTCGGTAAACTTTTTACAACCATTCACTATTGCATAGCTTACTTCTGAAGCTATGGCATTGATCAATTTGTCGTTTGAGATGAGATTGCCTACCCTGGAAAGCAGGTGATAGAGCTTTATGAGATTATTTCCTGTACATTATTAATCTCCTGTGGTGTTACACTGAATGCTACTTACAATTATAGCCTACCTGGTGGTGTGATATACGGTGTATATGTGTATATGTGCGAAATAACACATGTAGCTGCCACTGGGGACTGAGTTCAGAGATTGTTTGAACACAAATCTGAATGCTGGTGGTGAGTAACTGAGCTTCGCTACTGTGGAACAACCTATTTCCACATGCCAACCACCCCCTCAGCTAACTCAGTCCGTGGCCCGCATAGCATACCTCCTCCAGCATCATTTAGGGCACCACCATATGCCAATGATACATGTAGGCCCATACTTTACACACCTATATAGTGAGGCGATAGCTTGTCAGGTTTCTAATGTACCCAAGCTCCTGGGTCATACAATTGAGCAGCCAAGCGCTTATATGATTCAGCTACCTATTGATCCCATTTCCAATCCTAATATCTTGAAATCTCCTGTGCCAGATACAGTGAACCCTTCTAATTTCTGTGCCAGGACTATGAATACGATTGAGCAATACAATCAACAAGAATGCCTGCACCAGAGCCTTGAGTGCATAGAATGTGGCTCTATTCTCAGATGAGAAGTTATTTTATTTTACAAAGTACATAGCTGGTGATGTGTTGGCTACGGTAAAAGACTATTACGCCTTGGAGGAGACAATAGTGCATATGAGGTGATTCGTGGATGCACACGATAGACATGAGAATCTCTACAAGGTATCTAGATCTCTGTGCAATCTTGAAATGTGTTTATATTATGTGCACAACACAATACCTGGAGATTGGCTCCAATGTTGTTTCTATTATAATTACTCTTTTGTCCTGTTAGCCAATAAAATTTGCGTTTTCAAAAGAAGCCATGTTATGGAGACAATATTAATTGGCATGGTTCCAGAGAGCAGAAGAATGGATGAACAGCAAAATAGATTTTTTGTTTCTTGGTAAAAGATTTCTAAAAGCGACTTTGAATTAAACTCACAGATATTGCTGGATAGTTATGCTCATTTTTCACCAACTGTTGAAATACAGACAAAGGTTCTAGCATGGGAACACGTTTTTGGCGCACAAACTTCTGTATAATTTGAAAATTAAGTTATGAACTGAGTACATTACCTATACCAGAATAAAAGTGAAAGTATCAAAGTAAGTTTTCATGTGGTTGCCACCGTAATTTGAAATTGAAGGGTAGTTTTTCAGAAACTAATCCCATAGAAATATAATGATTTTCTTTAAATCTATATTGATATTATTGTACGTATTTGAGATTGAATAGATACAAGTAACTATAGCTACGTGTGCACATACATGTATCTGACTTTCTATTTATTTGGATCGAGGAATAGTTCACCGCTTTTATACGTTTAGCACACTTTGCTTTCATATACTCCCATATCACCTGTGCACACTGTCAATAAACATGGAATGGTTTGGTTTAATTCATTTTGCTACAAACAATCTCTATTACGTTTTGTCAGAAACTAAGATACATGTATTTGTGTTATGGACAAGTCTATCAATCTATCAATGGAAATTGAAAAGCTATTTAATTGTAAAGAAAATTGAGAAAGCATGACATTACAAAATAATTGTGAACCCATTAAAATGCTCATGTTGAATATAATATAGCATAAATATATTTTGAACACAGACATATTCCCATATACATGTAAAATTCTCTACTTTTACAAATTTCATGTTGATACGACGATATACATGGATTGTGTTTTTCTTCTAACCAACTTGTGAGATTTAGGTCAGAATTGAGGTTCTGCCATTACCTTATTATCTGATGACAGCTAAGAAGCAAAATGTATTAAAATTTACATTTAGCTGCTCAATGGTACATGTACAATCATATGGACTGAAGAAAAATATCTGCTGTACAACCCATCCTAACCACATATTGGTTCTTTTGTAAATTACAAACTACAATATAAGAAAGTCTTTAGAGAAATGATTCAGAGATTTGTTGAACTATTTATCTTGTAGTATCTTCTATCTTGAACTACATGTGTTGACAATCTCAACTTCGCTGTTATTATTTGCATCACTGTGACATACATACATGTACATTCTTGGCAAACCATGGCCCGGAAGTGTATCAAGCATCTATTGACAGATGTATGTATAATGGTCCATGTACATGATTGTATATGAAGACAAAAAGTTTTTGTTTTACGGTAAAATGCATTCCGCATCTTAATCGTACAGGGAGTGACTGAAGTTAAGGGAGAACATGGAAAAATAATACGCAGCTTACAACCACATGATCACAGATGTAGAAGATGACTTGTATGAAGTCATATGTGCTGCATCTGAAATCCAGAGTAACGCAAGTACGTTTGATTAACCATATCTCTCGCTTTAATTTTATGCTTTTGGCATTTTAAAACGAAACCTTACTTAAACATTGAGACATACACAAACAAAACAAGTGCATCTCTGCACACTATAATCCTCTGCATTGAAAATCTTTAAACCAACACACCTTATTGTTGTATTTTGTATTTTGCATTTCACCAATGTGTATTTCAAAAGATGCATAACATCAACTGAAAATCCATTGTACATCTTTCCACATTAAACATGAAGATTAAGCAAAAACTTTCTTTCACATAAAAATGTACATGTATCTTTCAGTCTCATAGGAAACATGTTCTGTTTATTCCACGTACAACCATTGCAATCGTGGACGCGTCTCTCAAATGTTGGCAGGCAGTCAATTCCGAATAGATGCATGGTAAATTTTGCGGTCGAGTTCTTGCACATAATCTGTCAGTGACTGAGCACATGGCACAGGTCGTTCCTTGCTACAAGTTTACATTGTTGATACAAAGTGAATTGCAAAATGATTTCATGTGATGCCATTTTTGTGGCTGAAATGCACGTATTGTAGCCGCCGTAATAGTAAAAGTATTTCATGACGAGACAGATTACTGATAATATTAGCAATTTGTCTCTTCATGCATACATGTATAATACATCATGCATAACCAAATAGTAGTCCCAATTCATCCCTAAGTTGGTTGTGACAATATTTACATTATTGTATGCCACACTACCTGCAGAGCATTTTCCTTGATTCCATTGTAGCGCGTATTATATTCTGTTGTGCTTTCAACCAATAACTTTTGTATCTTTGAGACAGAAGCCAAGTCATAGCAACAACTTGGATTAATATGGCTCCACCAAGAAGAACAATGGATGAAAAATGAAGACTATTGTTTATATTAGGTTTTTCTTGTTTCAAAATCTCTACAACATAAGGATGAATTCCATCCACAGATATTGATGGGTAGTTTAGCCATGTCTCACTGCATGAGTCAAAATGTTTGATTCCAAAAATTGCTGTAAAATATGCAAATGAAATCACAGGCTGAGTAGTGCAACCGATGTTACAGAAAATATACTCAAGGTTAGTTACTGTACATGTACATGGTAGGTAAGTTTTCATGTGTTTACGAATAAAATTCGAATAATAATTGTTTGAATCATCAACATAACATAATAATGTTATGTTGATTTGAAAATTTTTATTTTTCTGTGTAAACTGCGATAATATGAGATTCGCTACAAGTTTTAATTTAAATATCACATTTGTGATTTCTGCGTGATCTGTTTTGTGAATCACCAACTTACCTGGGCTGGTAGAGAATACAGGTAAATATAAAATGGTAGTTGTCAGGTTTCTATTAGAGTTAACTTTTCCTACAGACAACCGTGCAGAAGTCCAACTCTCTATCAAGTAGGGTTTGCCAGGAACTAATAATTTTACATCATAGGTAAATTCATCAATCTACCAATAGGGATAAAACGGTTTTTGAGTGGTCACATACAAATAGGCTAGTGTGAATGTACAAATTTCGATTGTTTTAAGGTATTCTTCTTTCACAATTACCACAGATCTTTGCCATAGAAATATTCCATAGTTGTATGAATGTAGTGAATTTAACGACATTCTCAAATTTGTAGATTTTATATGCAATATTTAAATATTGTAATGGTTTCTGTGATTTGATGCGGTCGTCCTTGGACGACTATCGACCCAGAAATTAAGTGCCTACGAGTGGTAATAGGGCTTCGCATTACATGAAAGATCGAGCGGTCTCAGTAGCCTAATAACTACCAAAGACGACCCATCTGGTCCCAAGTCCGACCTTCAGACTATACTATGAAAGAGAGGAATCCGACCTAGTAGGCGGTTCGCTAAGCGAATGACCTGACAAAAGGAAGAGAAAGTCTCTGTATCAAGTATAGATGTGTCTTTATTAAAAGCCAAGTGAAGACTGAGACAATGAACAGTAAAACAATGCCCTTTATATAGTATAAGGACTTCCGGCCGACGTAGTATCGGGAAAAGACGACGTGTGGTCGTCCGGAAGTTGCGCAACAAGATGGCCGCCGGAAGCCCGACGGCCGACCCAAAATAGGTCGGGTTCTACAAAAGTTGCTTATAATGGTCCAATTCATGTACAAAATGAATATCAATGGATTCTGAGAGGTCGGGTCTCTGTACATGGGTATAAAAGGCATTAAAAGACTTAGTAATAATCATACAAGTATATATAAATACATATAGTAAAGTACAAGCAGATAATATATACATGTATATGCACACGATAATGAGTGTCAGGTACAGGAGACGACCGTGCGTACCATTACAATATTGTAGCCATGTTTTAGAAAATTAGGATAAAAAATGAAAAAATGAAAATATTACGCTGCCACAAAGCACCTCTAAAATATGAATCAACTTACAGGATTATCAAGTGTGTATTCTGCTCATTTCTACAAAAACACTGTAACTCAATTTTTTTCAAAATTGGGTTTATTGCATAAATGGTGTTGAAATGTCATCTTACACCACATACTAAAATATTTTTGAAAAAAAATGGGTCCTTATGGGTTTTTTGGGAGAGCAGAAACACTGTATCTCAATATTGGCACTAGTGATTGTCAGCAAAAACAATGTAACTCCAGATTCCAACACATACAGTGCAATTCTGTCTCATTTTCTTTTCTGGAGTTGACTATTCAAGTATTTTTTTATCCTCTCACATCTCCTACATGACTTCATCATGAATCTATATGAACCCAGGTGAATTATAATATGTTTGGAGCCCCGGTAGTGGGCTGTCTCAGCAAATATTTATTATCAGTTCCAATGAATCTATCATAAAGGCTGTGTGAAGTCTAACTTGCTCTGACTGTCAGTATGGTATAACAAAAGAGCACTCATTATGTGTTGGTACTCTGAATCATGATTGTACTCAGATTGTATTCAGATTCGAATCAGATATTACTCAGATTTAACTCGGATTTAATTTCTGCCCACATCCTTACATTTTCCATGTCAAACAAGTCTTATAAAAATATGCCAGTTCACCATCTCATTTTCTATCTGAAGCACTAGTTTTTACATAATATAGCCTATGCATTTTCCTATTCTTGCACAGAGCCTTTCGGTGGTTGTGGCTTCCATAAATTTATATTATTTATGAATATTTTTATAACATGCTCGGTTAAAAATACGATCTGGTTGAAAATACGATCTGTTAAGATTGACAAAACGAACAATGAAATATTCTACCATCTGCTGATGGAGGTGTGCTTCTGGCAGTATCTGGAAGGCAGTGCTACATTGAATACTATGTTCCTTAAACTGGACCAGCATTACATGAGCGCTTTCCCAATATTTGAAAATAAGAGCACTTATACGACAACTTTTACCTTCTAGATGCTAAAAATTATGTGCAGAGAGATAATAAAGTAGGTAAAAATAAACCATATGGTTGAGATTTTATAAGTACATGTACATGTATTTGGACAATCACCACAGGCCATTATGTTGGAAATTATGGGCACATCGTTGCAGAAGAACTAGAAGTACTCGGGAAGCAAAAATGTGATACGGGAAATCATATTAGAGTTTAATTCCATGAAAAATCGAAACCCAAAGTAAGAGTTGAGCCTCTGATGACACCCAAAAAGCAGAAACCAAACTATCAACAAATGATTTCACTTTTGCAGATGCAGCACACCTCATTAACAAGAAAAAACGATCAGAATTAGAATAGATATTTTATATTGAGTTGGATTTACAGAAATTTCTGTTTCAACCTCACAATATCGGTGTAATGGGATGGTACTGACTGTCACACATGCAAATGTAGTCTGTATGTGTGCTTCTACGTTGATTGCACTAATTTACAAGCTCATGCATTGTTTTCACAGACATTATTTGCTGATATAACTTCAATGTTGTCTGCAGAAACACTGTAATTCATTAGATGCATTGTTTTTGCGGACAATCGCTGAAGAGAGCCCAGCACGATGATTTTCCACAAAAACAATGTAACTGGATTAATTAGTTAAAAAATCAACATACAGCAATAAAAATGGTACCATTAAACAGAGAATGTGATTTTGGTTCAGAATATATTTTGTTTGCATCTCTAGGATTAATACAATTGGAGGGCTCAACTCAAACGCGTTTAGCCTTCTCCTGTAAAATTACAATATAGTGAGTTACATTGTTTTTGTGGAAAGGGGCAGTATTGTATTCCATCAAACAAGAAATGGATGGACAGGTTTCTGTACAGCTCAAATTTAGTAGATTGTAATTCAAAGTGGATCCTCAGTTCAGTAGATGTAAAGTTTGTGGATATCTTCTTGAGAGGAACTGGGGCCACAAAATTGGTATTTTTCTCAGATTTACAACTGAACTTTGTGATAGCAGACGCACTGCATGAAAAAACAATGAAACAGTTTTTTTCTTGAAACAAAACTGAGTCGGCCGCAAAGTTTCTGCATGAAATAGGATGAAAACAGTCTAGAATGTAAAATGAGTCTTCTAATGCACTTCCTACCTGTTATTAGTGGATCAGACAGTTTAACTGGCAGTGACAAGCCATCGTTGGCAACAGAAATTATTTGACAAACAATTGGTATACCAGCAGTAAAGTACCTTTCTTCAATTTGAACTGTTCTCTTTTCGTGAATTAGTTTTCCTGCAACCAGATACAAAAACTTCATTATTACTCATATTATGTCATTCTAACTAGTTCCATATTATGAGATGAGTCAAATTTGTTCATAATTTCCCAGAACAAATTGAACAATTTTAGCTCAGCAAAAAATGTTAAAATTGCATGTTAATGTTGTTCTTGCCCATGCATACAAAGTATCTGAGAAAAAGAGGCAGGTTTTTCTTCTATTCTATGCTTGAAAAATATAACAATTATAGTGTTTTATAAATTCCATATGCACATCTGCTTGCTAAACTGTGGCACTGAAAATCTTGTGTAACATTCAGGAAGGTAATTGATAATACACCGCCAAGGGACAGCAATCAAACTTACTTGATCCAAAGATTTCCACTTCAACTAGAGTTAATGGACGAGTGAAGCTGTTTTCAGAACATATTGCTAAGATCCTGGCATTAAATACTGGATTAAAGACGTCAACCTCTCTTACATCAAATCCCAGTTCTTTGTATCTCCGCAAGATGTTTGTTGTTGTGTTTTTGCAAACTTCTCGTCCATGTACATGAACATTTGAAAAGTACTTGACTTGTCTCGACAAGTCTCCTACCCAATACATGTATATTTCATGTTAAGTGATTATTATACTTAAGTATCCCTAAGTACATCCATGGCCGGAAGTTGAAGCGTGTTCACACACGCTATAAAGTATAAATTGGAGGTGTTTTGCCAGACCCTACACATTGCTAAAACATATTAGTCGGCACTGTATGTAAGGCAGTTTGAAGGAATATTGATTTAGTAATGTCATGTGCCTATAACACCCGGTTGCTGGTTGCATACATCAATTAGAGAGATTTGTCAGAAGCATTTTTAGCGGCAAAAAGATGATAAACATTTCAAAAAATTTCACCATGCATGTAAATATATGAAGTGAAACTGACTTACTGCAATAATAATATGAACACAGGGTTTGCATATTGTAAAGTATTAACATTTCTATGACACTGATTTTTCCAAGGTCCACCTTCCACCAGGCATGTATGGCAAAGAGTGTCTTTGCTGGAGTGCTTTGCAGTCCGATTTTTCTGTCAACTGCAAATCTAGAGTTATGCAGAAACTGATCAAGAGTGAACACTGAACTCTGGGTTGTGTTTTTGCCATAGGCTATATTTTCATCCCAACCTACAGCGAGACAAGATTTGCTTGGTGGAAGCAGTTAACTATTACCCAGCACATTGGCTTTGTGTTCTGCTAATCCCCAGTCTCACGGCTAACTTATCAGCGCATAAATGTGTACAATGGGGATTTCACTGGCAGTACTAGCAGAGTTGGTTTGGTCACAAAACAATCCGCTGACCTGTTGATAGTGTTGACCAATGAAATCGTGGACGTGACTGATCACACAGTTGCTCAGGTTAGCCCTATTGATCGATGTACACACACATTATCTGTACTCACTGGAGTATCGGGACTCGTATGTCATATCAAATGTGTAATCAAGGTTCCCATTATCAAGTTGTCGCCCACATTGAATCCGGTGTCCAATATAATCTGACCTTCTCTGGATATCATATTCGAATGAAATGAATTTAGGATAGTTATCATTGGATAGGTTGTGGTAGTCCAGACTTGCTGAGAAATTTAATACTGGTGCAGGCTCTGGTAGTTCAATGAAAGCATGCACGACTGGTTATCGGTGAGAGATAAACATGATAATAAAAAAATATAGGATTTAAATTCAACATAACCGCCCGTATAATATGTATGTTTAGTTGTTTATTACTCGTCCACAGCAATATTTATGTCACTTGAACACTGAACATAAACAATGTATTTCGCTAACCTTTTTTATTTGAAATCCTCTTTCAAGTTTTGCAATAAATTATGGTAATGTGCAAATATGACATAAAAATTCTAATCGGCATCCCCTTGATGATGGATTGGAAAAATAATTTGAGGATCTCAGAATATCAGGACTGCTACCACTGATGTGTGCATGTGCATGTATAGCTAAACTTACAATATAGTCCAACAATATTTAGACTAAATAGAGAAGCATTGGTTTTACATAGTGGTGTAGTTCAGGTACTAGAGTTTTGGCCAGAGGTGCTCCTACCATACAGCAATTGAATGTCATGCTTCTGTACCAGTATAATTCCATTTGTACTCACCTAGAGTAAAGTTTGTGACATACTTCTGAGAGATATTGATGAATCTATGATCAACCAGAACAATTGTAACTTGATATAATAAACCTTTCTCCAGGTGGTGAATGACAAGCCGGCTCTGTAACAATACAAGTTTAGGCACAGAAAGGAAATGAGCAACCAATGTTCCCAAATAAAAGTCCATCCTCATCAGTTGCATTTCACAATGATCTACTGGCTACCATTCTACCAACTCATATCAAGCATGATGATACTGCAGTTCAAATACCCTAGTAGCATTACATACTAAATCCATTCAGTACTACATGCGGCTCTGAACAGAGTTCGAGCTAATATCCACAAATGCAATAATTTGAGTAATCATTGGAAATGGATTTTGTATTAATGCAACCCTGGATTGTCTACCAACTTCAACATAATCACACATATTTGTCTGAAAATAATAGATCAAGTCACGAAAGACATTTCTGAGGTTTGCCATTAGTTAAACTATGTGTGTACATGTCCCATGTATATTTTTCATTAAGTATAAGTAATCCAGCGTAAGATGTTTTTTGTAATTCAAAACGTTGAAATATATATTTAGAAACATTTTCAAAAGCTTTTTAAGTATATGATGTATTTTATCTGCAAAGATTTTTTTTTCGACAAGAATGCAAAGACTACATTGCATACATTGCATACATGAGTAGTAAAACATTTGAAATTGCTAGAATGACACGCACTGTATTTGAGTTATTGGTGTTCAAGAAAGATATAAAGAGCACAAATCATGTGAGAAAATGAAATCGACAATTCAACTATTATACAATTATAATATTAGCACCGGTTAAACTTATTTGCTAGTTTGGTTTCAATGAATAAACTTGAAAAGTACATGATTGTAATGCAGGCAGCCCTGAAACTTCTTTTCAAAGCAGATAACAATAACAGGACATTATTAGTCATTCTTTGGAAAGACCACATGAAAACTTTGTAGGGTGTGTACACCTTAGTTTACTCAGGTCCAGAATTCTAGGATGAAAATCTTTCTAAAGAATTTTTTAACCAGAAATGACACTGCCATAGTTTCTGCTCAAAACTATTCTGCAGTCATCTGGCAAAACCCAATAACTCCATTATTGCAAATTGTTCAGGAAAAGGCTTTTAAGTTTGTATTGCTGCCAGGGTCATAAAAATCTTTGAAACAACATAATCTTTTGGAATTATAACATTATGTAATACTTTCAATGGGGAAAAAATAATTTTTCAAAATTTGTACATAAGTTGAATTTTAAGCTAATTATTTTGTTCTGCCTGATGAGAGCAGCTTCGCACTTCCTGCCTAACTCATCTGGCATAACACACTAAGTCCTGTTATAGCAATTTACCTGATGAATAATTCACTGCTGTCACTTAGTATTCACCTGGCAAAACAAACTAATTAATAAATTATGATGATGGTATTTGGGCAGGAAGGAAGGAATTAATGGTAGATAAGAACCTGAAGGCTTTGCAATTCATTCATAATTATAATACATGAACTAAAAATGTACATAGAACTGTATTGCTTATATTTTGATCCTCTGGTAAAGCATAATATTATAAAGCGATATAATATTTTTGATTAAGATATGAGTTACAGAGAAGAATTGCTTGGACGTTTAACTGTCATGCTCTTCGTGATCATCATTAGTTATGATTGGCTGACCAGTAACATGTCGCAATATTACGCCAGAACGAAGCTCTTGTAGGTGACACAAGGGAAAATAGATTTTTTACAATATCATTATTTTTCTGTTGGGATTCCCTGATCACACACTCCATATGGCATACTGCACTTCCTAAACAGGAAGTTAAAGTGGTTGAAGGTACTATCGGTATGCCGGTGATTGTATGCCATGGTACAAGTGTCACGGCAAAACATAACAACTTGTATGTCAGCGAGTTTTGTACCTGCGTTATTGACTTTATGCTCTGTAAGTTAAAAGACTCAGAGTACAGGAGTGACCTGACCACACTCTTTGGGTGGGAAACAGGCTACAAAGTCGTTGAAATCATAAATGTCCCTCATAGACTTCATCCTTTTTTTCACATCAACATAAATACTATCCGCTGACATAAAGGTGTGGCCTGCCTCTAAGAATTTCACTGTTATCATGTTTGCAGATACAAGGTGTTGAGAGAAACTCCCATTTATACCAAGAACCCCAGGAAGTCCATGCATAACACACTAATTGTCTCTTAGGGCTGCAATTTCATCAATCAAAACAACATAACTGGAGTTATTGTGTTATGCCAGATGAATCACACAAGAGTGATGCAGTTAGAGCGTTATGCCCACCCTAAAAAAGTGCATTTCTAACAACATTTCCCGAAAAAAATCCTATCACCATGAATGGCAAGAAAAGTGAAAAATCTGAAAATTGCCAGATAACTGCAGTATTTTCGGGGCAAATTTATTCTACTATTCTCACCAACCTGACAAGTTGCGTTAGCACAGCTCACTGCATGCATAGCTTTAATTACATCACCAAATTATAAATAATTTGAGCTACAAACCTGTCTATCTGCTACAGGATATCTAACATGGGTATTTCTAGCTAACCAGCCAACAGTGACTTGAGTACTGTGCCATCTGTTAATTGGCTCTGTGAGGGTCTCAACAGACCAACTTATTGTTGTAGAATCATTTGTAGTGTACACACCAACTTGTCCTATGCTATAACTTCCTGTCATCATCACACATCTACATTTACATTTACATTTTCATACAAGAGTGTGTATTTCAATTTTGCCCATTTCACATTGGAGCTGTACAAGTACACGTAGTAATATGGGGTGCACATAGTATAATTCGCTGACAGCAAGTGCCTACATTCCCAATGCCTACGATTGCATTATACTCTATGTTTAAAGACTCTTCAATAATTTCTAGGCTTATTAAATCACCAACAATGCATACTACTTATGACAGTTCAACCAATGCTCACACCTCTAGCAATATTAGCACCCTACACCACATGGTTAGCACATGGTGTTTGTCTTGATAGACGTTGAACATTGGCGGAAGACCTAGGACACTTTAAATAATATTATATTATGCTCCCAACAATCATGGCAAATGCAATCTTAAACATACTGCTCAACAATCAAGAATAGACAATGCTACTGTAGACACAATGATATTATAATATTATCTCAATTTCCTATCCCAAAGAGTGATTCTAAATTGGTTGTAACTCATGGTATGTGTTCATTAGTAAATACTTATACCATGGATTACACAGGTTGAAATTGTTATCTGCATGTATATTCAGTGTAGATAAAAAAATATACATCAACCATGTAATAACACACATAGTATATTATTTTTACATATTTATTTTAAAACTTTGTCCGAAACTGGGCGATTGCCATCTCCCTGTGAGACAATTACCATGCTCATGTAAGACTGATACTGTATGCTAGGGAATTAGTGTTTTAATTCACGAAACAAGTTTGATTGTGAGTGAGTGAATTGTCTTTGTCATTCTAGTGTTTACAGTATTTCCTTGATGAGCGTCCTAACATCAGCATGATATTTAGGGAAAATGACCGACAATACAGTAGTTTGTTTTTTGTTTATTTCACATTGATCCTAGAGTGATAAAAACTGATTTCTTTAGCGTCAACATCAACTGATTGCTATCGCGGATAAATCGGTCAACCTTCAGTAGATGAGGGTTTCCCAATAGCAGTATGGTATGCTTCAGAGTCTATTTCTTGTATATAGTCTGTGACTGACTGTGAACGTGCCATTTTCTCACTACAAGTTAACATTCGATACACAGTGAATTGCGACTATAAATGGTTACATGTACATGTACATGTAACATGACTGAGGCTGGAGTAGTAACACAACATACAATGTACATGTACATGAATGTACTATTCCAGAAGATTTTTGTCGCTGGTCTATTTATGCCATGTACAAATGAATACACCTTTGCACTACAAGTTCAAAGACATACTAAAACAGTAGGGCCTATGTCCAACTTCCTATAACGATGTGCATGTATAATAACTTATGCATAACCTAGAGGTTGTGGTCCTTAGCTCCATTGTAGTGTGTATTAAATTCATTTGTGCTCTTAGCCAATAAGCTTTGTATCTTTGAGACAGAACGCAAGTCATGGCGACAACTTGGATTACCATGGCTCCACCAAGAAAGACAATGGATAAAATAGGAATTATATAGCTAAGCTGAGCTGTCTCTTGCTTGGGAACCCCTATAACAAAAACATGGAAAGTGAGTTGGGCACTAATTAGCTGTACCTAATGTCATACAATGCACAAATTTACATGTAAGTAAGTCTTCCCATGGTTACCATCAGAATTTACCAGTTCTACATTATGTACATGTAAATAAATCTTCAAAAATTGATAGTAAACTTTAAACTTTAATATTCAATGGTAACTAATTACACCGTTGTATGACATGTGCATGAGTGCGTATGAGATTGAATGTGAATAGTTCGTCACAATGCAGTACTAGTACTAGTGTATGTTTATAATGTCACTGGCCACTAAACAGCTCCATCACACTAGCCCACATCTGTTCTTAGTTTCAAGACTAGAATGTTGCGCTAACAAGTAGTATTTCGGGCTACTGTAGCTCTCTTCATTTGGACTGCTCGATGTTGTCAGGGACGGCTCAGGTACTGTCCAGCGAACTTCTGTAAAGCTATTTTCTCGTTTAGGGTGGTCCAACATACATAGTACGTTCGATCTGTTTTAGAACTGTAGCCAGTCATGTTGTTGATGAGCTACCATAAGCAAGGGTGACGTCAGCAGAACCAGGAGAGTATATATACGGCAGATTTAGCTTGTTGCCTCCTCGTAATAAGTTCCTGGGTCTGATTTCGGTGAAGGATTGATGTGCGACCGGTGAGGGCGATATCCGCAGAACCACAAAGGAATGTGCTTGAACCTTTTACCTCCCACTTCAATTTATTAGCAATAACTTTCCACTCGACGTTCCAGGAACATCCTTGTTTTGACAGCATTATTGTAACTAAGCAAGTAGAAACATCATAAAACTGTTTAGCTCATCTGAAAGAGCTCGGTCCGAAAATTTCAACGGTATATTGAGCTGCTAGTTTTGATCAATAATTGCCATGATAAGCGGCAAAATAGAGATCATTACATTTGACTATGTACCAGCAACATGGCAAGATTTGGAGCAATTTTTCGATTGTTGGAAGATGCTTATGACAATGACAGATACTTTTACTTTGATGACAAGGAAGATAAGAGGTAAAAAATTGAAAGTTTTACCTCCAATTCAGTATGAATATCTTAGCAGTAGCCCCAACAGATGAATAACAAATTGTAAGATTTTTGCTTCATTGCTACAATATTTGGTAAAAATGACCGGGAATTTAGGGGCATAAAATAGCTAGGAGGTAAAAGGTTAAACTCTATACAGAGCCTTCCTTGGTTATGGTTCTCAGGTCCGCGTCCAATGTGACCTTTATTTTGCTTTGTTATCTGCAAGAGTACGACCTCAAACTCACCGCTGCCACCAGTGCAATGTTTTTGTGGGTGGTTGTATGGTCAAGAGACAGCATGCTTGCACAAGAGAAGAGCCTATTAGTAATGCTAGTCATCAAAGGAAAGATTACCCTGTGGTTATAAAGTTAACCAAGACAACCCATGTGGTCCCAAATCAAAGTTTATTGACATACTTGAGAAAAAGTATGTTCAGTTCTAGTAGACTGTTCGGGCATCAAGCTCAAAGAGCTTACCAGCTGAAACTAACCTTTAATACAAGAGAAGAATCTGTATAAGAAGTACATTGTATATTTACAGGTGAATTTTATTGATAACGAAGCATCAGCTGAGAAAATAGCAGTAGGAAGCATTGGTTTTATATAGCATCCTAACTTCCAGAAAATAGTTCCGGTATAAGGTCGATGTAGTGTCGTTCGGAAATGGCACAAAACAATGGCATCGGAAGCCCAAGGACCAATCCAGAATTGATTAGCCACAACAATAGTTGCTTAAAACATGTGAATCATTGGAAAAATTAATTACAGCAATTTCTGATATGTCGACCCCATTTATATAGTTATAAGAAGGGTATAAATGCGCAGTAATGCACTTGACATGACTTTTAAGTATTAGATATTACATTGCATGTTTCTGCCCAAGCTAGTGAACATACACAGATAATATGTGATTTGTCCATGACAATGCAATGCGGTACGGGTGGCTCTGTCTAAATGTCAAATTTGCCAAGCCGTTTTTAGTTTTTTAATAAGTTTTGCCATGTTTATTGGATAGATATCCCGAATGTGCAAATTCAGCTTCATTCTACTTCTACCTAACGTCGCTTACATGTGGTGATATAATGTAGCTCTAACAGTCTGCTGTCAGCAGTTCTACTCTTCAGCAGTTCTGCTTATGATTGTCACAGTCGGTTCCCAAAAACAACGGAATGCACCTGAACTAATTTAGCAACTTAGAGTTGAAATTACATGTACATGTACATGTACACGTACACTGTACACTATATTAGGGACCAATGCATCCTGACTCTGCTTGCGATCTTTGCTGTTTTTTTCGGTTTTTTTCTTTCGTAAGGATCCACCCCCTTCTGATACACAATGTATATCCCACACAATCATTTATCAGCTGAAACATCAGGCGGACGAAAATAAATTATGCAGTTGGAGCCTAGTCTGGTCCAACAGCATTTGCTTCAAACTTTATATTTACTATGCATGTATTTTAGTTGCTTACGTTGCCATCGATATTTCTTCATGTCAGCGCCCACTCGAATACTACATCAAGGATGATGTAAATACTCTAGAATGTACTGACATGTACGTTGAGTCATTGAGTGCACTACTTACCTGCTATCAGTGGAGTAGAGAGTTTAACTGGTAGTGAAAAGCTGTCATTTGCCACAGAAACTACTTGACATACAATTGGTATACCAGCAGGAAAATACTTCTCTTCCATTCTAACTGTTGTCTTTTTATGAATTGTTTTTGCTGCAATTAGGTATGACAGCTTCATTACTCTTTTATTGCCATAATCAAACTATCCTGCACATCTAAGAAATCAACCTTATTGCATAATTTTAAAAAATAAGTTATGGATCACTGAAATGGCATGTTCAGTATGAGAGCATAACCGTCTAGAATTAACATGCATGTCTTACATTATATTAGATGCATGCAATTATCTATGGATGGACAGAACTTAAAGAGAAAAGCTATTTTTTCCATTAACTGCTTGAGTGAGTTACCATACTGCCCATATCTGGGAAAACAATGTATTGGTTGATTTCTAACTTTTACAGGAGAGCAAAAACCGGTGTTTGCTTTCAGCCAGCAGATATAACTGCTTCAAAATACATTGTTCAAAATATTAGTACTATTAGGAGAATGAAACCTGTCTTATGCTGCACAAGTTTTTTCGATTCAATCATTTTAAAAAAAAAAATTAAACCTGATATATTGTTTTGTCAGTTATTTGTATATGGGAAAACTGGGAACACAATGCAATGCCACTGAAGGTCCATTCATATATATGAGCAGTTGTAATAAATAACTCAAAGTCAGTGGTTATGGCATGGGCTCTGTTATGGACTCAGGTGTCTATAATTGTCAAACTATAATGTGATGCATTATTTTGCCAGTTATTCTGTGGGAATTTGGTCAATACATTGTTTTCTCAGTTAAACTATCGCAACATTTACCCAATACAGTGTTTCACATGACTTAAAACGCTATTTGCAATGTCAATTCCAATTTAATTTTTTTACACTTGAAACTGTATGTTATGAGCATCTCAAAAATGTCAAAATCAAAAATTTTGGTGATACATTGTTTTTTCAAACATAAACAACATAGTACATTTTTAATTTTATTTTTAGACTCCAGCGTAACATTGTAATGTTTTGCTATGGGTCGCTCACACTAGTGCCAATGTTAGCACAAGCGTGGGAAGGGCTTGGTAGTGGTAGTGGGCTGTTAAGTTGTCTTTACACCATTACATAAAGAGTGTACAGTTACACTAATGTAAGCTCTTATTAGTGTTGTAGAAGGTCTAGGTTGATGCTTAGACTCATGAAAGAGTCAAGGTTCGATGAATGTGTAGGTTCAAGGTTTATACTCCTAAGAGTGTAGAAGTACATTTAATGTTGAGCTAGGGATGTAAGCCCGATGCTTAGGCTCATTGACGAGTCGAAGATCTACTAAAAATGTCCGCGATGTTTATACTCATCAGGAGTGGTAGGAGTCTTATACGACTATGAGGACGAGCTCGGGCGCTAAATGTTCAGAAGACCAAGGCTGGAGCTGCCTGCCTACAAGAGTTAGACATGTAGGTTGAGTTTGGAGATGTTGCTTTATTGAGGTGCAAACAACAACTGACTAGCATAAAAAATCTTACTTCCGGTACAAAGCCCGATGATGTATCGGGAGAGAAAGAGTAAATATGGAAACTATCATGATCCAAGACATGATCGGACATCATTTACAATAGGTAAATATACTTACAATGAATTATATACTATTGTGACATGTTATAGCAATGCTTATGCATAGAAACAGGAATAAACCAGCAACAATGAACATGATTGGTTGATAATAATAACACATGAACCAGACCGTTAAATGGTAATAGACATGGCGCTTCAAGGATAATGTACTTTAACTGTGGGCATGTAAAACCACTTAAGTGTGACAGTCTGTAAGAGACTAGACATGACCACAATGTTGAAACACCACAATACTCTGTCTAGCACTGAAAGGGTTTTGCAAGCATTTAGAAAGTTATATCATGTGTATTTAATTGTAGAAGTACCACTTAGTAAGAGGTATGAAATTTACCTGGCTCAAAAACTTCCACTTCTACCAGGGTTAATGGGAAAAAGTAGCTATTTATAGAGCATATTGCTAGGATCCTGGCATTAAATGCAGGTTTAAACATCTCAACTTCTCTTACACCAAATCCCAGCTCTTTGTTTCTCCGTAGAATATTTGTTGTTGTGTTTTTGCAAAAGTCTTTTTCATATGCGTAACTATTTGAATAGTACCTGACATGTCTCGATACCTTGCCTAACCAATATAAAACAAAGTTATTATTTACACATGCATTCTTTTTTCAACTGCATTGGCTTAGTAGTTGACTATGTTTGGGACACAGCTGCTGTTGCATATAATACATGTACATGTAGATGCAGTATGCAACAGCTAGAACAAGTGTAGAAGAGACAGAGGGAGCAGTCGTTGGAAGAGGAGTAAGACAAAAATGTCTGGTATCACCAGTCCTGTTTTACATCTATATCGAGGCAATGATACGTGATTCTTTGGAGGAAATGACAGAGGGAGTTAAAGGACTAGATGAATTCATAAAATCTATTCGTTTTGCCAATGATCAAGCAATGACTGCTAGCACAGAAGCAGGACATTGTGGAAGTTACAAACAGAGTAGTCAAGGAATATACAATGCGGATTATTATCAAGAAGAAAAAAGTTATAAAAGTAAGCAGGAAAGCGAGCAATGTGTGTAAAATGATAGACAGAAAAGAACGAGAGCAGGTACATGTAAATGACTTTAAGTGCATACATGGTGTAGTGTAGGTAGCATATTATTAGAGGATGGTTATAGTGAGAGAGAAGTTAAATTGGGGATAGCGATGGGTAAAAGCACGCTTGAGAAGCACAAGACTCTATTCACGGGCTGTTTAAAGATTAATACAGTGTTTTGTATGAAGCGTCTTCATGTATGACTCAGAGACATGGACTAGCAGAAAAGCAGAGTTGAGAAAAATGGAGGCGTTTGAGATGTGGATATGAAGGAGGATGGAGAAGATAAGATTAAATGGGCAGAAAAGGTCAGTAATGAGAATGTACTAGAGTGAGTAGGTGAACCTCGTGAATTGATACAGACAATCAAATTAATGAAAAAGAGACGGTTAAGTCATGTACTGAGACATTAACAATGTAATAGAAGGAAAGATGGAAGGGATGAGACCCAGAGGGAGAACAAAAACGGTGATGTTAGACGATGTAAAAAGTAGAAAGGAATACAATAGTATAAAGAGAGAGGCGGAGGATAGAGAGTTTTGAAGAGGAGCATGATGAAGGACCTGTCCGAGGGGAATGCACACAGGATAGGTATGCGACTTAAAGATGTGTTGAAATGAGCGCATGTAGGCCAACCCAAAGCTCCCAAAAAACTCCCGCCATCTACTGCATGCAATTTAGTTAACTTACTACAATAGAAGCTAAGGCACAATTTTTGATCATTGTAAAGTATTATCATTTCTATGATGCAATTTTTCTCAAGGTCCACTTTCCACCAAGAATGTCTGGCATAGGGCGACTTTGCTGGAGTGCTATACAGTCCTATTTTTCTGTCAACTGCAAAACTAGAGTTATGCAGGAGTTGTTTCATGTTGAACAATGAATTCTGGCTTGATGTGTCTTTACTGTAAGCTATATTTTCATTCCAACCTGCAGCAAGAATACATTTGCTTGATTAGAGCAGCTAAATAGTACCCAGCGCAACGATTTTGTGGTCAGCTAATTTCCACGTTGATGGAAAACTTATCGGTATGTTGATCAATGAAATCATCTACATTTGAGTACACTTGACCGGTATCCAGGTTAGCACCTTTGATCGATGTACACACGTTAGCTGTACTCACTAGAGTATTGGAACTCGTATGTCATATCGAATGTGTAATCGAGGTTCCCATTGTCAAGTTGTCTCCCACATTGAATCCAGTGTCCAATATAATCTGACCTTCTCTGGATATCATATTCGAATGAAATGAATTTAGGATAGTTATCATTGGATAGGTTGTGGTAGTCCAGACTTGCTGAGAAGTTCAATACTGGTGCAGGCTCTGGTAGTTCAATGAAAGCATGCACGACTGGTTATCGTTAGAGAAACATGGTTTATAGTAGAGAATAAATACGTACACAATAATTATCATACTTGCATTGTGCAGTAGTTGTCTATCAGTCGTCCACTGCAATTCTTATGCAAACTTAGGGTCAAACAATATATAGCTTTTAGTCAATAAAATGTGAATTCTCCAGAATGTTTTCTGCGATTTGCAGTCATGGAAAAATTCCGAGCCCACAATGAGATCAAGGTCAATATTATATATTTATGATGGGAAGGATGGCAGATCTACTCACAATTATGTTTGCATTGTATGGCTAATGACCTACTTACAGTGTACATGTAGCTCAATAAAATTGCAGTATAATATAAAAAGATACATCAGAAAAATGCACATGTGCTTAGTTCATCCATTTGGTTTGTTTAGACTTTTCGCTAAACAGTGGGTCAGCTGGGTAATAAGGGGAATTCTGCTCAGTATTTTGCTATTACCCCAAAGCATTTTACTCACCTATAGTAAAGTTTGATACATGCTTCTGGGAGATATTAATATATCTCTCATCAACCAGAACAATTGTCACTTGATAAGATAAACCTCTCTCTAAATGGTGAATAACAAGCCAGTTCTGAAATAATGCCAAGACTCAGACAGGGGAATCAGAAACCGATTTGTCAAAAGAAAGTCCATCCTCCTTAGTTGACTTTTTATGATTCTGCCTATTATTCTACCGACCCATATCATTGCACACTTTACCGCAGTTAGAATATTTTCTCACACAACACAATTGAACTCTATGTAGCATTACTAACTTTAAAATGGAATAATTTTAAGACAATTTCTAAAATATTTAATATTTAACCTACATGTAGTGTAATCTGAACAATAAAGTTTATTGATGGACTCTAGCAGATTGTCCACCAATATCAATATTATCATATTAAAATTATCTCTAAACATCATACAAACTCACAGAAGGTATTTGTGCAGGACCAAGCAATAAAAGAAGTAAACAAGCATCTGCGTCATATTATTTTTCATTAAACCAACGGTGGCTAAAATTGGTAATTGGTTTAAATGGCTTTTTAGTTATGCAAAAACTTTTAAATTTCGATGGCTTAGAAATTAATTCTAGGTTTCAATTTTACATAACGTAATAGCTAAGGTCGCACTACCTCAATAAGGATTAAAAAGAACCTACTAATAGTTGGGTTGGGCTCTAAAAATTATCATACAGTATCACTCAGTGACAGACACTGACGACAGAATTGATGATAGATATACAAGGTGGCAATGGCTGCACCAAGTCTTTGCACTCAGTTTGTAGGCAGGTTGGAGCACATATGTGGTACAAAGTCCCAACAATCAGCAGACATCAACGGGATTCAAAACCTGAACCTTCAGTGCTTTTACACCCCAGGAGAGGTAGGTTAACCCACTGAGCCATATTCTACCCACATGTTTGCTGAAGTGTTTTGAATGCATAACTAATTTTACAGGCTTGCACTTTTTCTTATTGCACAAAAAAGGCTATACATCTTACACCCTTGGCATTGCATTACGCATTGCCATAGGGACATTATCGGAATACATACACCTACAAACCTACAGCTCATTCAGTACCAGCTAATTTTAGAAAAACGAGGCATGCTTATGGGCCTACTCTATCTGAACCGCTTAGGCTGCATTAAATTTGATTATAGATCTGGAATCAACTAGTCTTGTTCTAAGAAAATAGTATGTTTCGTATTGATAGCTCTAATAACAAAACAGATTCAGATACAGATGCACAGCATTAAATAGCAACACAATTGTTATTGTTGAAAACTAGTAAAATACCATGCATTTCCCACTTCTGCCTACACCTCAGTATTTTGATGAAGGTTTAATATTTTTCAAAACATCTGACAACTGAAAATCTAACACCACATATTTTACACTCAAATACTGCTTGGTGGCATAGAGTATGAAGTGTATGAGGTTGAACCACTAAATTATATAATTCCTGCTGCTGAGCTGCTGGCCACCCTGATATTTCAGCTCAGGACCTACATACAGGCATATTAGTAGCTATTTCCTGCAGCTACTCTAGTTCTGAGGCTTATTGGATTATTTATAATTAATCCCAAAGCTTGAAGGTTTAGTAATTTGCTTCTTAATGTAAAGGTAGTTGTAAAAATTAAGAGTATAATACTTGGGTAGGATATCCGACGCTGGTACTGAATCAGCTACAAACCTACAAACCTTTTTATCTTCTACAGGATATCTAACATGGGTATTTCTAGCTAGCCAGCCAACAGTGACTTGAGTACTGTGCCATCTGTTAATTCCCTCTGTGAAGGTCTCAACAGACCAAGTTATTGCTGTAGAATCATTTGTAGTATACACACCAACTTGTTCTATTCTATAACTTCTTGTCATTAGAGCACATCTACAAAAAATTTATTTTAATTTCTATCCATTTCAAATTGTGTTGTACATACAGCATTGGTTTATTCAATGACTTAAGGTTGGAACACTACTGAACAGTCTATTAGCAGGCTTTTCCAACATTGCTAATGATGCAGCTCATTCCGTTACAACTACTCATCCAACTCTCACATAGGCTAGTCGTAATCCCCACTTACCTGCCTAGCAAGATTAGAGCCTCACACCATATAATTAGCATTATGACTTTTAATGTGGACAACGACTTATCAACATTCACTCAAAAGAAGATTTTTTGCCAAGCCCCAAAAATGATACAAGTAACTTGTGCAGTCTTAAACTCGCTGCCCAACAATCAATAATTAACAATGCTAGCTGTAGGGGATTATTACTTACATAAATTAACATAAACAATCATTATAATTGTAATATGGTTTAATTTAACATGGTTATATAATATACAACCGAACATAACCTGATAGAAAATTCCGAATTCTGAAAAAACAAATTCTAAAAGTTGAAAATATGATAGTTTAGTAGCATGCTGTATTACAAACAAAATATTTGTTGTCTGCATCCAATGTGGAATAACTTGTACGTTTATTATTATATTATTGTTTTAATTTTACTAGAAAGTTAAAGATTACAGTCTCTCTATTATAAGACTGGTGTTGTTGGTTGGAAACTTTCTTGCTTTGATATTTTCAAAGACAAGTTCTTGCGAGTGCCTGAGAAGCTTTGTCTTCTGTCCTCACACATAACAGTTTACATGTACATGTAGCTCCTATTACAACATTGTTTCAGTTTATAGTCCTTTTTCTACCAGCAGTACCAAGAATAAACTTAAGTGAGCATGATCTGAGAGATATACATATATATGATGTGAGAGCGTAAAGACAACTCCAACCAGTGTTAGAATACCAACAATATAGAGGAGCAAGATAGAAATAAATTTTTTTGCTAGAGGTTAGTGTGTGGTACAAACAAAGCTTTAAGGTCTAATAGTAGTAACCTTGGACGGAAACGTCTTCTTTTTCTCTCACGCTATTCCAATTTTAGAATTGTTTTGAACGAAATTTAGAGCCATCGCTGTATTATGATGAATGCTTTTCTCTCAACCCTGAAAAGAACGATCATTATAGTGATTAACATGACGTGAAATTATGCCCCACCTGAACGCTGACACTAAACAGTTGGTTTTCACCACCAGTCTATTTCACACATACATATGTACATGGCTTGTTGAACATGTACAGGAATTAAAAAGATAATCTATCACATTCAATAGTTGACATTTCCTGACTGCTTCGTCTCAAATCGCGCACAGTATGCATATATGCACGCACATGTAGGTAGCTTGTTCTAATATAGTGAGCCCAATGGTGTGGGAACTAGTAAAAGTGAAACAGTTTTAGGACTCTTTGCATAAACATAGCTTTCCTGTTTAATAAGCATTTCTTCCCAGTTTTAAGCATTTCTCTGCAAGTTCTAGAATATTTATGGCAACATGATTCTTAAGATTTGTCTTGTCATATTAGAGCCATAAATTACACATGTACTGTACTTATATTGTCAATCTTTGGCCTTCTTTTATGGACAATAAATAAGGGAAGCGCAACACCATTTTTTTCTGTGACAGTCTCACTTTCTCATTTTATTGTTGTTGATAGCGCAAATGACTCAATGATGAATTTTCACATGGTGTATGACACATGGTATGACTTCCTTCCAAAATTTGAAGGTTGGCATTTAAAGACTGTAAATTTTTTATTGTTCGTTTACCTGTATGCCATGGTACTTCACAAGTCCAGCTAAAAATTTAGAGAGACCGTAAAGAAAATATTATTATGGGTGGCAGAGATGAGGACACACAAAATAATTGTAATTTTGATAGCTAGTATACATATTATTTAGAACTGCGTGTGTTGTGTCATAAAATTGGCCTTCGCCTTTGTAAATTTTAGAGCTTCCTAAAACTTGGTTTACAGTACTGGCAGTTGGATTATACCATATTTTGATAAAAATTCATAGGTGTCCCATTAGTGTTTAGCGTTTTATATTCTGATATCTCATCTCAGATTGATTTGAGTTTGTTTATAATGGCAAAATTTGACTAAAGATGACTTTAATGTGATCCAAATTATGAGGCGTAGTAGCAGACAAATAAACTAAAATATAAACCTGTAAGATGTGCATAGACATGTACAATTAATCTAAATGAGTTAGTGGGGGATCTACCCAGAAGACAGTTTTGGTGGTGCATAGTATAATTGACAGTGAGGTTTGGTAAATGTTGGTGCGAGCAAGTATCTTAATGATGAATAATAAGACGAGACGCATTTTTATATTTTTGTTGTCTCCTTATATTTCGATGTATATCCATACATCATCATCAGAGGAATGAGATCGTACATTCCTTTGATAATGGTGATTGCATGGATGTACATCAAAATATAAGGAGTCGACAAAAATATAAAATTGTGTCTTATTTTATTATTCAGCAGTGAAGTTTATGTTTTGTCACCCATGCTATTATTGCTTAAATGATTCATATGTCCATTCAATTTGTAGAAAGCAACCTGATGAAAGCTTGGCTGTTCAGCGGTCTCAGAACAGAGAGCACACAAACCAGAGAACACCTTTCTATGTTTACTCCCGTCACATTTGAGCACCTAATATCAGCTATCCAATTGTTCATTCTTATGAGAGGCACTGTGACTAGTGCCATATAGCTAACTTGATGTATATTCTGTTTAAAATCACAAATCAATAGTGCGCTAATGTTTGTGAAGCAACAAAGCATACATTTATAATAAATAGGGCATAGTCTGCATTGGTTAGTATTATACTGGGGAAGTTTAAAAGAGTTCCGAACCATTACCTTACACTGAGACTGCTCACACAGTAGAACATCACAATTTGCTTATTTAGCAGAGGACCAGTTGGTTGTGTGATGTAATGCAGGCGATTGACAAAGTACATGTATGTCGTGACTACTGGAGGCCGATCACCGTGAGCTGCTGATTAATGACTGAAAAGCCCTCCTTCCGATTTGAACTCAATTCCCCACTGCAGACATGGAAGTTTCTCGCATGCACCACACACGCTGTGTCTGTTATATTTACTTTGCTTCTTTGGTTCACCTAGAG
Source organism: Bugulina stolonifera (assembly GCA_935421135.1). Classification (NCBI taxonomy): domain Eukaryota; kingdom Metazoa; phylum Bryozoa; class Gymnolaemata; order Cheilostomatida; family Bugulidae; genus Bugulina; species Bugulina stolonifera. The sequence goes on along the minus strand of OW285197.1, from coordinate 2,938,141 downwards.
CACCACATGAACATCTAATGAGAGAATATACATGTACATCATGTACCATGTCACTAGCTACAGCTCTTGTTATCACGAGTTGATCTCGTTTCTCTCCATAGTTCACTGTTACGTGTAAATGAACGTAACGGACTGTCTGCCTGGTGAATACAATTCAATGTGTTATCACAGTCATGTACATGTACGTGTATCCGTGTGAATATATTATACACCTAGACGTGGTTCATATATGTACATATGCATAACTATATAAGGTATGTGCACATGTAATTTTTATAAGAGAATGGCTATATCTAATGCATGTTAGTATTTGAAATGAAGATGTCAATGCAGCTATTAAAGGGGTTTCACAGCTACATCTGCATTAAGAAGTGATGTTGTATTGACTACTAGGGAAGTGAAAAGATAACAACTAGATTCACCAAAACTTTTCAACAACGATTCAAACTTCCTAACTTTTGAAAACTACATCACAATCATACAATTATGTTTATACATGATATAATTAAAGGCACTCTAGAGTAATTGTGGCTATTATTACTAAATTCACGCACATGTACATGGTTGTAGTGCATAAGATTTAGGGGATAGAAGATTACAAGACGCCAGGGGTGATGTTTCTAGTACATGTATATTTAATTGGTCTTTAGAAGTGGAGAATAGTGTGTCTAAAGTCACCACAATATTAAATTAATTCACACAAAATGTGTGTTGCATGATGAGCTAAAAGTTTGAAGTTGAACACAATGATCCCTCAAAATAAACACATTTCTTAACAAGATTCCTGTATGAATTATATACAGTATACAGGACTTAGCACATGTATGTAAAAAATGTCATTGTTGGGAGGCCATTGACTGTACAAACAATCATTCTCCAAAATAATAATAACATAGTAGTTTTACTGCTAACTCGCTTTAGAAAAAATTCACCCGGTGTTTACTAACTAAATTGGCTTCTCACTGTGGACATCATAACTATAATTAATAAGGGATGTTTGCACTGAGCGAAATGGCATACTGGAACATGCAAAGGCTGAGCAAATATCTTTTTTTAATGCAGATAGTTGCTATCAATAGGTAAGTATGACTATTAATTACCAGTAGTATAGTCAGTGCACTTCTAGACAGACACGCACTCATTGACCCCTGTTTTCAACCAATCACAAGCCGGTATTTCCGATTTCAACCAATCACAGAAGAGCACAAAAATTTTGCACACGACCTTGCCAAGGTCACCCCAAAATCCCCCCTTCTGATTGGTCGAAAAAACATTTGCACACTTGACCCCGAACCCGGCCACGACCCCTTCCCTTCCTCCTTCCCACCCTCCTCCCCTCCCCCTCCCCCACCTCCCACTCCTCCCTCCTCCCCGCCACCGCCTTCGTCCCGTCCGCGCCACCGCCGTCGCCGCCGCCGCCACCGCCGCCCTCACCACCGCCGCCGCCGCCGCCACCACCACCGCCCTCACCACCGTCGCCGCCACCGCCGCCGCCGCCACCACCGCCACCACCACCACCGCCGCCACCACCACCACCGCCACCGCCGCCGCCGCCGCCACCACCACCACCACCACCGCCGCCGCCGCCGCCGCCATCACCGTCATCACCGCCACCCCTCCTCCACCGCCGCCCACCCTCCCCCCCGCAACCCCCACTCACCCGAACGACCAATCGTTTGAGGCGGTCAAGCCGCGTCCGCCCACGTTGCGTGCGGCACCGACCGTACACGTGGAGGCGACGCCGGTGCCCCGTATCCACCGGGCCAAGCGACTAGGCAGCGGCCCGCCGCCCATTCCGAGTTCCACTGGGGTGGGACTATAATGTAATATATTAAATTGTTTAGCCTCCCTATAAAAATATATAGTAGTAGGGTGTGAGTTATTTTTTAGCTTGATAGCATTTTATACAATAAACACTTCACAATTGCTGCCAATTACTCCATTTAACACTAACCTTATGTTCTACTTGTTGACATCTCTGATCAGGCACTGACTAGTAGGTAGCTGTCTCTGTTTACTCTCACTCTGTTGACTAGAGGCTGATTGTTCATACTGCTAGAGTGAGAAACTTATACCTTAAATAGTAGTATTCAGTGGGCGGAGTCTAACCATTTCCCCACCCCGATGTGAATCCGAAGCCTCCCGATGTGAATCCGAAGCCTCCCGATGCACCCCGATGTGAATCCGAAGCCTCCCGATGCACCCCGATGTGAATCCGAAGCCTCCCGATGCACCCCGATGTGAATCCGAAGCCTCCCGATGCACCCCGATGTGAATCCGAAGCCTCCCGATGCATCCCGATGTGATTCCGAAGCTTCCCGATGCATCCCGATGTGATTCCGAAGCTTCCCGATGCATCCCGATGTGAATCCGAAGCTTCCCGATGCATCCCGATGTGATTCCGAAGCTTCCCGATGCATCCCGATGCATCCCGATGTGATTCCGAAGCTTCCCGATGCATCCCGATGTGTCAATTCACATCGGGATGCATCGGGATGCATCGGGAAGCTTCGGAATCACATCGGGATGCATCGGGAAGCTTCGGAATCACATCGGGATGCATCGGGAAGCTTCGGAATCACATCGGGATGCATCGGGAAGCTTCGGAATCACATCGGGATGCATCGGGAAGCTTCGGATTCACATCGGGATGCATCGGGAAGCTTCGGAATCACATCGGGATGCATCGGGAAGCTTCGGAATCACATCGGGATGCATCGGGAAGCTTCGGATTCACATCGGGATGCATCGGGAAGCTTCGGAATCACATCGGGATGCATCGGAAGGCTTCGGATTCACATCGGGATGCATCGGGAGGCTTCGGATTCACATCGGAAGGCTTCGGATTCACATCGGGTCACATTGGGATTGGATAAAAAAAAGGGAGGAGTCAAGAAATGAGCAGTTGTATAAAGGGAGAGTGGGATCACAGTCTCAGCATTCAAAGTTCACCACATCACTACTGTACAGCTACACTACTACAATAGTACATTATCAATGGATACTGACAACATAGTACAAAACCAAGAAGAGTTATTTGCGGGCTTAACGGACTCACAAATGGATGGAATTATTGAGGAAGAAGAGTGCAGTCAGAAGAGGAAAGAAGAGGTGGATGCGTTAAAAGAGGCACGGAAGAAGGGGAAAATAATAGGAGTGGGGAGTCCTGCCCGAAAGGATCTTTCTAACATGGTGGACTCTCCGTCCTCCCCGGAGCGGGCCTCGGATAGGGGCGAGACCACAACAACCCATGGATGAGTATTATTCCAAGATAGAAAAGATGCAGCTTTCTTCAGTAGTATTGTTTTATTACGAGGTGGACTCTCCGTCCTCCCCGGAGCGGGCCTCGGATAGGGGCGAGACCACAACAACCCATGGATGAGTATTATTCCAAGATAGAAAAGATGCAGCTTTCTTCAGTAGTATTGTTTTATTACGAAGATAAATAGAGAAAAAATAAAAGAATCAAGAATCAAGCAGAAATCTAAAAAGCAAAGAAAAAAAAAAGAATGCAGGTAAGATAAAAACTATTGGTCTCTTTTTTTTTTTTAGTTATAGTAGTATAAAAACGAATTATAAGTAAGGTGAAGTATTTCTCTCTAGTCAAAGTGAAAAGGTGAAAAAAGCATAATATTGTTTACATGCGTTGTGAGTGGGAAAGTATTATTTCTTTTATTATAGTATAAACGTTGAAATAGAGCTCTTATAGAATGATCTCGAACTCTTCCTTCTACTCTGCTTAGCCGTGTAATTATTCCCTCCATACTCCACCCTCGAGCTCGAAGGAGACAGAACAAGATGCAGTAGTCTCCACACACGTTAGTACTCTCTTCTTGTAGACACTCTCCATTCCATACTATTGGTATTCCCCATTGTTGTAACATCTTACCCACATCAGGATAAATAGAAGGGGGGAGACCATAGGAGTCGAAATACTCTATTTCTTTTCCATTCGAAAAAACAGAGATCCAATGCTCGCCACTTTTCTCACTTGTTTGAGTGTTGAAAACAAAAGATCCAGATGGGGAGAAGGAGTCTAAGAAGTGATCCCTTGGCATAACTCCTCTAAAGGAGGTTGATGAGAGTTTATCATCAGATAGAATATTCGAGATTGAGAATGTATCCATTTTTTTTTTTTACATCATCCCGGCTACCATAGATACTTCGTGATTTGCATTCAAGTAGATAATGTCATCTTTTTCTTCGTATACAAACAGTCCAAGTGTATTTTGAGTTTGATTAGCAAATGCTAGATTAATAGATAGACTCCCATTTGATAACAAGTGAAAGTTGTCATCACACAAATCTCCTGAAATGTCAAAGGCGTAGAGAGCAGCGCAGGACTTGTATTTGCTAGGGGAGATCTCATTCCCTGTGTCAGCATCGGATGTATTTGTGACAGTGAACAAATTCATGAATTCACGAGCAAACTTTCCACTTGCAAAATTTGGTTCATATCTTCGGGTCACCGGTGTTCCATCAATTAGTAATTCTAATGAACTTAGATTGTTATGTCCAAATTTGAAGGGATTTTGCTTATACGTTCCACTCTTTGCAGTATGGTTGACTAGTCCGACAAAGACTCTGTTTGGCTTCTGTCCCGCTTGATCAAAGTTTACTCTCACTGACTGGTGTCCAGCAGGGATGACATGGAAATGAGTTTTTATTCGGTCAATTGGTAGTTTTATAGACTCTTGTTGCACAACCCAAACATCCATTTGTGCTTTTTGTAAGGCCGGATTGGCTTGTACACGTCGAATCCACAATTCTGTCTTAGTTATAGAAATCTTCGCCCCTCCTGCAGGGTTGTCTGTTTCTGCTAAGAGGGCCATTTGTGGAATAGCACGTTGTAGAGTAAGGCGAGAGCGAACTCCTGGTGGAATAAGTCTTCCTTGAGAAAACATACTCAACCTAGGTCTCCCATAGAAGCTCATCTCTTTACTTGTGGCTATAAGTTTCTTTCTTTTTTCAACCACTTCGGGAGGTATACCATCATAGTCTTCTCCAGTTCCTTCATCCTCCATCCACCCACTCCCAACTTTCATATATGTGCTCTTAGCATCTTTACCATAGTTTAGGAGATTCTCGACATAAGCTCTATGTCCATAGTTTGGTTCATACTCAACATCTTGCCCGGCCAGTTGAACAGTGGCAGAAGAAAAGAGACTGTGCATAAAATTGTCCCCTGGAACAACCTTTAGTTGTTCTTCCGCAGGTAGTACGCTTCCATCAGCCTTGCTCACCTTTACTGTGGTGTGTAAGTAAGACCTTGATAGATCTGTGTAGAGTTCGTCTGCGGGCGGGATGTTAAATTCAATAGTGCCATCAGGGGAGTCCGTAACAGGAGCCAAAGGTACCCACTCACCTCTGAGCACGCTAGTATGAGTTGGCGGAGTGGCAAATAAGTCAAAACTGGAGTCAACCGTGTCTGGAGAGTCTTCAGAAACCTTGGAGAGAGAAATGGCTCGATGTGTGACGGACATGTTCGATAGTGTGAGAGTTGTTCCATCTAGTACTTGCTCCTACAGTCGCTTGTCTAAGAGTGGGGAGTGGTGAGTCTAGGTGTGGATTATATATTTATCTTTCATTTAGTCAAAAACTGTTTTTCTTCCTTTACGCTTTTTCTTTGTAGACTTTTGACTAACTCGTGCACGTTTGGCAGGTGGTTCACGTAATTCATGTTCTACATCACCTAGAAGATCCCCACCAGCTTCACGAAAACGTTTTGCTGCAGAGGATTTGAAGTTCTCTCCCTTGATTACATCTCCCAGAACCGAAGCTCCAGTAGTCAATAGCTTTTTCCCAATAGTTTTGGCACCATTCTTTAGCATGGGAAGGACCCCTCGGGCCAGTCCAGAAAAGAGTGAGCCGATCCCATTACCCGTCATAATAGGTTTTCCCCTGTACACACTCATTCCCTCTCCCACCTGGTTTGCATAATAGTCTTCATACATCTCACCTGACTCATCAGGAAAATATGGAACTATGCGAGGGGCCATGTTATTTCTCTCCACGCGGTCTGAAACGAACCGTCAGCACAACCTTTCCACTGCGAAATGAGACCCTTTCTCCATCATCACGTCTTATATCTACCTCGATGAGGTCTGTGCTTGTATTAGACACTGGAGAGTATTGAACATTCGAAAACTCAAAGAAAACGGTGCTATTTCTTTCACTCTCTGTTATAGGAACTGTGCGAAGTAGGGGGACTAGACTATCTCCAACATGTCTTGGTGAGACTACGGAGGAGTAGACATAGAGGGATGTGAAACCAGCATTGATGTCTGGAGGGTTTTGACTCCTGTTGATTTCCGCAGCATATTCTACATCAGGTTCGAATCCCAACACCCACGCAACATCACGTGACATCATGACAGAGTGTTCCTGTTCTCTCAACATGAGGAAGGTTTCATTCCGTAGACTATCATAGTAAAAGCTCACTACTTTTTCTAAGTCGTAGTTTATTAGTATTCTATTGATCTCACTCAAAAGTTCACCCATGGAAGCATACCTTCCACTCCTGATTTCACATTTTCGTTTGACTCCATCTTTTGTATTCGTAACCACTACATAGCCATCTTCCACATTTCTCCAGAATGCAGGGTACTGAATGTCAAGTAACCCAACCTCCCACTGTGATGAGTGAAGCTTCAATGTCTTGGCTAGCTTCGTAATGAAGTGAGCATTGGTGTTTGTGTCACTCCCACCGATGCGTACATTTGAGGTAAGTGTGACATTGAAGGCCATCTTTGAGAGTGAGCAAAACTGAACTTACATATCGTGGGGTCGGCGCCAAATTGTTACAACTGCACAATTATTGAAACTGAGTAAATGAGGTTTAAAGTTTATGTAGTTTCCTGTATTTCTGCTTTAAACTTTTTATTGTTTTCCAGTTGTGAGTATTGCTGAAAATATGCCATTTTGCAACCATACCAACATGTTTCAGGAAATGTGACCATCTGAGCGCGCTGTGCTACTTGTTACATTATTGCCCCACAGCGATATTGGTGCAAAATTGTAACAATTGCTAGTTGTAACAATTTTGCTCCACATCATTTGCTATATAAGAATTATTATTTATTTAGTAAGGTGCCAAATTGAAAAATTTCAACATATGACTCAACAAATAGTAGTTTTATTTATGCAGACATCAATCTAAGAGTATATTTTTAAAATTGGTGATCCATACAACACTTTAGGTAAACACTAGCAATAGCCACTAACACATTGGTAAGTTGGTGTAGTATAATTTCGCTAAGGTTTTGTTTGTCATGTTGGGAATTAATGCCACAAAATCTTGCTTTTTCTCTGATGTCACTCATGGTGGTCTTGCATAAGCTTTGTTGAGGCTTTGTAGAGAGCTTTGTGGACCTCTTGTTCGCTTGAAGAATGGGTATGCTCGCATTTCACCTCCTATCTCTTCGGCCATGGCTACTTGTAGACTTTTGTCCATAATTATGTGGTGCACTTTCATGATGCCTGCAAATGGATTCTACGTCATCACCGAATTTTGGAGTGCAGCGTAATCAGCAACATCTTCATGCGTCCTTTCCGAAACCAAATATGGATTTCCTCTTCTCGCCTCCTTCATGCAAACAATATAGTCGGATGGCAGGTCAATTTCTCTTTTTGTGAATACACGTTCTATCGCACTGTGCATCGAATCACACTCCATATTGGAATGGCCAGACTCAAAGAATTTTTGCTCAACTCTTTTAATAAATGCAGATCGGTCTAAAAATGAGAGCACCGCTGTGATCAGTAGTTTATTTCTGTTCTGGCCCCCACATGTATCACTATAGAGGATGATTTTGTCGAAACTTAGTAGTTGCATTATTCAGAGCAGCAGCATCAGCAGTACATGTAGCATCATGGTCGAAATCAGAATGGAAATCTGACTCGCTCTCACAGATGTAGTTAAAATCTGCATCAGAATCGTCTACTTGTGTTTGCTCATCTTCGCCTACAAAATAGCAGCCATTATTATCAATGTTGTTTTACCAATATTTATATTAAAATAAATTTGGTATGTTTATAAAAAGGAAGATAACAGACTCATGACTTGGACATTAATCAGCGCATTTACATTATTCCTATTGCCAATATTGTGGGCGCAATAGACAGCTTAAATTACATAATTAGGGCGACGACTTAGCAGAAATTTGAAATTCAGCTACATCTTACATGTAACCTATTCATGCATCTCTAAACAGTGCAGTGTATATTGTTTAAACCTCTACACAGAACATCATAGTAATGTAAACCATCTACAGTGTAAAATAGGTGCAATATCAATATAACTAACGTTGTAATATAAATATAATTACTTTGTGCAATGGTGTACATACCTAGCCAGTCTTCAATATTGTCATAATCAACATGTAGATTTCTCCTAGCCATAGTATTCAGAAATGAAAGTGGTAGGCTATTAGTGTTGCAGTAAAGTCAGCAGTTCAATGATTGCCTAATCCGTTTACTTTCTACTATTTATATGGTGGATGTTTGTGCATTGTTACAAGTGATTCTCTACAGAAGGGTGCTATGATATTACACTATGACATTACTCTATGTCATAACAGGAAGCTGTAAACAAGTTAATCAACTGAACAAATAATTCCTGCAAACAGTATAAATAGATGAGTGCTGCTTGGACCCATGATTAGGCAAAAATTTGCTGTTCTGGTACAAAATGGTAGATTCGTTTTCTGTACCACAACTGATTCACTGCAGTACATGCTGACAGTATTACATAACAGGTTGTGTTAGATACACAACAACTATCTGTAAATAAAATATATACCAATAAGCAAACATCCCTTGTGAATAATCAAATTCTTCCAACTGGTACTGACAGCATTGGATTTTGTATTGATAGCTTTTACTCGGTGCAAAATTGTTACAAGTAGCAGTTGTAACAATTTGGCTCCAAGCATATTAGATATGGTTACAATTTTGCACTGAAGTTTAGAACCTTAAGACGCTCTATGAGCTTTTTACATAGCAGAAAAAGAAAATATACATCCTATACATTAGGTTTGTCTAATAAAGTCAATTTTTGAGAAAAGTGCAGTTGTAACAATTTTGCTCCGACCCCACGATATCGAATTTATACTACCTTTGATCTTACACAAACTGACTAGAATCTATCCAACTATTAAATGAAGAGGGATAACCACTCCATTTCACGAAACTCTCTTCTTTTCCTCTCCTTCTCCGTTTACGTATGACTTTCTCAACTCTAAAGATTTCAGGTAGGTTAACATGTTGCAATTCTTGTGCATAGAATGTTCCATCTACTCCTTCTTTGTTTAGGTCTTCCAGTGTATAGACAGGAGGTGAGGTATGTGCCTTGACTGCTTTTATGGTGAATATCTCGGTTGACCAGTTTGGTGTGAACCCTCGCTCAAAGCTACTACGAGCCATCGAAATCCGAACATGATCACCTGGTGAGTATTTTACTCTTGTTTTCTTTAACCATCGTTTAGGTGAGAACTCATTTAACCGAACCCAAACCTCTTCTTGATTATCGTAATCAACCTCAATAGGTTTCATTCCAATTGACCTATTAAAACTGTTGTTATATCCTTGGACTAGGTCTTCTACATCTTCTAAGTAGCGTCCATCCCCTCTATAAGTGAGTAGACGATGAATTTTCCCTCTCAATGTTCTATTAAAGCGTTCAACAAGAGCAGCCTTGATGATCTCATTCTCAGAGGTGAAATGGCTAACTCCATACTTCTTTAGCACTTCACTCACCCTTCTGTTTAGGAACTCCTTACCTTTATCAGTTTGTATTTGTCTAAAGCTTTCATTTTCGAATAGAGAGATGAGTGCATTGGACACTTCCAGACCAGACTTGGAATGAAGAGGAAAGACCCATGCTTTCCGTGAGAAGGCATCTATGCAGGTGAGCAAAAATGTTACTCCACCATTTGAGTCCTTGTGCGCACGCACATCCACGAGATCTGCCTGGAGTTGTTCACCAATCCCACTCACAAACGTTTTTCTCCTTGTAAACTTCATTCTAATCGGGCGATGAAGAGTGTATGCGTCTTGACTTCTCAACCACTTCTCAACATCATTCTCATTAATACCAGGAGGAGAAGCTAAAACTAACTTTCTCTTTCCTCCAAAAGATGGTGGTTGAGGAGGGGAGAAGTAAATATCACGTAGACCTTCATCTATATCATCCATCTTTCTGTTTTACTATTGCTTGCAAGAGGGGTTTTAGGAAGCTTTCGCCTAGACCTAGTTTTGATAGGACTTCTATTTTCACCCTTCCCACTCCAACGTGCGCCAGCTTCTGACCTCTCTGGTTTTGTTTCTCTCCTATATGGGTGTGGTAGTGGTGACCTTGAGCCACTTCGCCTCTTTTCATCATCTCTTTTTTTCTCTCGCCCTCGCTCTTGTGCTTCTTCTTCTCTTTGTCTCCATGTATGCATTTCATTAAACCTAGTGTTAATTCCCTCTAATGTATTATACAACTCCTGCTGCGGATGGCGTGATCTCTCCAACTCTTTTAGGAACTTATTCATTTTATGAGCATGTTGCTCTAGCTGAGAGTAGATGTCTGTATCAGAGTTTTTGAGGTTAGATATTACATCTTTTCTGCTTTTTTCTGCCAGGAGTAGATCCCCATTTGTAGAGAGTGAGGGTAGATGCTCTCCTTCTTTTTTGTTGTTTCTACTATTCATTGATTCATATGTATGTTTATCCATAAGAAGATACTTTTTAGAAAACTTGAGACTCATTTCACCTTCGTCCACCGCCTAATCCACCAAGCACACCTCCGAGTAAACTTGCCAATGGCTTCAAAAGAAGACCTAAAAATCCGCCACGTTGTAGGATTAACTTTTTCTGCCTCACACTAGTACGAGAGTTGGTGAGATCCTCAATGGCCCTTCTATGTCGACGTAGAGAGTTCAACTGAGCGGTAGTTAGATGAACATTACCTAATAATACATTTCTAGCACACTCAACAAGAGCGAGTATAAGGTCTTTGTTAGCCTCAGCAATGGTTGAATCTCTGATGGTTGCAGATGCTTTCGTCAGTGCATATATACTCAAGGCATTCCTCCTCAACCTTGGAGAATACTCGGGTGAATTAATGTATCTCATGCTTGATGATGGATGCGCTCTCTTCGAGTCCAAGACAGTTTATGGAGAGAGTAGAGATGTGAATGCTACTTATATTCCAGGGTATTCGGGATATATACAGTCATGGGAGAGTGCTCAGAAGCAAAATTACCGATCAGTCTAGCCCACTCCGGGGTTTCCTGGCGAAGATTCAAGAATAGAAAAGAGTGTGGCTTACGTGTAGCATCACTAAAAGCTTCTTGAACAGCTCTTGTACTCTGAGGAAAAGCCTGCTTTGCAAGATTGGTAACAGACATTCCGTCTCTGGGGTTCTTGAACAAGAAAAAGTACTGCGAGTTTATTGACACTGTTCTATTATCTTTCGGGAAAAGGTTCTGTAGTAAGAAAAAGACGCTTATGTTCAGGTGGTGACTGAACTTTGTAAAGATTGCATTAGTAGTCTCTTTCCCCCCGACTTCACCCATCAAGTCATCAATGATGAGCCAGCGATTCTTCCCATCACGCTCTATATCCATTTCTACATCAATGAGTCCTGAATGAAACCTTACTTTATCCTTGTAATCCTCAAAGCGGCGTTGCCAAACTCCATAGCAGTAAATGATTTCAACAGGAGTGGGTGAAGCAATTTCATCAACTCTCCTAATAAGACTAAATAGTAGTTCCGTTTTTCCACTCCCTGTTGGACCACAGACTAGAGCTGTGAAGGGACTCTGCAAGCGAAGATCGATTTCTTGGTGTGGACGCATGCTGATCCAGTTGAGTAGCTAATAGAGTTGTGTTTGTTTTTAAAAAGTGTCCTTGCTTAAGTACTCCTTTGTCTTTGCCATTGGGTGGTTCCCTATCACTTAGATATGTGTAAACTGATGGTGATAAAGATGAGCAAGAAAGTATAAATAGTATTATGATTATGTAGAATGTGAACTTCTTTCTTTTGTTGCTTCTCTCTCCTATTTGCTCCCTTCCCTCTTCAGCAGAGATAGCTACTACTTCATCTAAGAGACCATCAGCCACATCTTCATAATTCTCATTTCTACATACTACCTCTTGCTTTGACATCTTGCCCTTGTTTGAGAGAACGATTGGAATCTATACACTTTTATTCATCATTACTTTCTCCTGTTGGAACCCACTGTGGCAGTTTACTATCTTCCCCTTCTGCTTTTGCATCATTATCATCTAGTTTGTTAGCCAGGTGGGGAATTATGTGATCAATAATTGATACACTATCCATTTTTTCTTCTTCTTCTTCTTTTTGCAAACGCTCGATTTCCATCATTAACCTCTCTTTTTCCATTCTTTCCTCTGTTAACTTTTTTTCTAAGAAGGCAATGCGATTTGTTCTTCTCTCTTTTCTTGCATCAATTCTCTGTTGCATCTCTAGTGCTTCTTTCCACCCCAGTGCTCCTGCCAATTCCACTTTCTTTAGTGCCAATTCTTGTTCTATCTTTCTAATCTCTTGTTCCCTTTTGTCACACATTTCAACCTCTTCTTTAGTTTCTACATGAGTTTGCTCTTCTATCATAATCTGCTTATTCTCTCCTGTAGAAGTCTCTCTCACTTCCACCCTAGCTTCTCCTGGTGAAGGGCTTCTTATCTCCTCTAACCCGTTTTTGGATGAATCTAGTTCTCCAATGTCACACATTTCAACCTCTTCTATCATAACCTGGTTAGTCTCTCCTGTAGAAGTCTCTCTCACCTCTAATCTAGCATCTCCTGGTGAAGGACTTCTTATCACCTCTAACCCATTTTTGGATGGATCTAGTTCTCCAAACAATCGCCCTGCATATAGCGTATTACCTCTACTAAGAATTAAACCAGGGATGCTTTCTTCATTGTAACTCCTCTTCGCTCGCGATTTCTCCTTCCCATCCTCAAAGCGACATCTTCTTGCCCCATCCTTTAATATGTTCAATACTCTATGATAGAGTTCATTCTTTGAACCTTCCCCACCAGGTTCATTATCCAGATATAGTAAGAAGTGAGTGTTAAAAGTGGCCTCCGCTCCCACACCAGTTTCATCCCAGTTTCTATCTTCAATAATCTTCTCAACCTCCACTCTACACCAGGTTGACAACTCTGCATTCCTAAGAAGGAGTAAGGGAGAAGAAACGGATGCGTTTTTTGTTTCTACCATAGATGAAAATCTTGACCTAGCTCCTGTTAAGTCTTCATAACAAAGTGCCATTTTCCTCAACTTTTCCTCTCCTATCTTAAAAGGGATATTCATAGAGAGTGAAAGTGTTCTAAAATAGATGGCAAGCTCTACCACTAAGGAATTATGAGCGAGTCTGTCAACCCAATACCACATCCATGGACTATTCGTTTCTTCGATATTACTTTTGATCATATAATCCCATACAGACTTCGGGAGGACTTCCTTTAAAAGTACATATCTCCCCGCTGCTCCTTTGGTGAGAAAAGACATGTTTGCTATGACTAAGTCTTCTTTGTATTAATACTATCATCAGTCAAACTTATCTTTTATAGTCCCACCCCAGTGGAACTCGGAATGGGCGGCGGGCCGCTGCCTAGTCGCTTGGCCCGGTGGATACGGGGCACCGGCGTCGCCTCCACGTGTACGGTCGGCGCCGCACGCAACGTGGGCGGACGCGGCTTGACCGCCTCAAACGATTGGTCGTTCGGGTGAGTGGGGGTTGCGGGGGGGAGGGTGGGCGGCGGTGGAGGAGGGGTGGCGGTGATGACGGTGATGGCGGCGGCGGCGGCGGCGGTGGTGGTGGTGGTGGTGGCGGCGGCGGCGGCGGTGGCGGTGGTGGTGGTGGCGGCGGTGGTGGTGGTGGCGGTGGTGGCGGCGGCGGCGGTGGCGGCGACGGTGGTGAGGGCGGTGGTGGTGGCGGCGGCGGCGGCGGTGGTGAGGGCGGCGGTGGCGGCGGCGGCGACGGCGGTGGCGCGGACGGGACGAGGGCGGTGGCGGGGAGGAGGGAGGAGTGGGAGGTGGGGGAGGGGGAGGGGAGGAGGGTGGGAAGGAGGAAGGGAAGGGGTCGTGGCCGGGTTCGGGGTCAAGTGTGCAAATGTTTTTTCGACCAATCAGAAGGGGGGATTTTGGGGTGACCTTGGCAAGGTCGTGTGCAAAATTTTTGTGCTCTTCTGTGATTGGTTGAAATCGGAAATACCGGCTTGTGATTGGTTGAAAACAGGGGTCAATGAGTGCGTGTCTGTCTAGAAGTGCACTGACTATACTACTATTACCTGACTTTGGAATATTATCTGCCATCACAAGATGCATGCTTTTGGTACAAGTCTTTTTTTTGTCTGAATTACAAATCATTTTTATAAATAAGAGTAAAAAATGATCTTTTAATTACAGAAAAATCGTCATTGGCAGTAGAGTACTATCTAGTTAGTACATGCAACAGTTCGCCAAGTATATTTTCACCTACGCATCGATCTTGCTCTATGGTAGTGTTGAAATGCTAAGGACAAGCAACCATAATTATCATGTTATACATATTAGGCATATTTGGAAACTGCAGTACTGGTTTATATACGACTGCTTTAAATATCCAAACATTGCTTAAGCGTTCAGGTGTGACTAATGCTTGATTTGAAGGGGCTTCTCTAGGCCTGCACGGTGTTTCGGTTTCAAACGATGTAAACGATGTGTGAACCCTCGGTGTTACACATCGGCAATTTTTTTATGCACCGAATCGCACCGGCACCGTGCCCAAACAATATATCGATGGTTCGGTGTAGTTCGATTTTATCGAACCGGACCGCTATGCCAGTAGTCATTCAATATCATGCGGTCTAATATCACGTGTTCTTGTTTACCTCACTTCAATCTAGGTTGCATACCTTCGCTAATCCGTTTCAACATTAACTGCCATCGTGGCTGTGATTGATTATCAATGTTGTGGAGGTAGTAATTATTATTAAATTATACTAAATTGATTCATAATTACGTAACTTAGCAGATTCTGGTAGATTATATTCTATCCTTTGCATATGATTGCTTTGTTCATGAATAGTGTGCTGAAATAGAACAGTAGTATACGATCGAATATATTGGATCATTATATTATTATTATAAATTATATAATTAAATTTAAACATACCATTGGATTAATTATTTCTATTATAATTAATCTACTACTAATGTTTAAGTTTGGTTATATTCGCTTGTAACTACGAATAGCAACAATGCTTATAATAGTTAATCATTATTAGTTATGGCTTTTTAATTTAAAAAAAATCGTTGTGTAGTTATGCTTTGCCTTTTGGTAAGGATCAGCTCTTTAATTATTTAAAATAGGCTAATACTAATGTTCAATCAATATTTTGTAGGTAGAATTCATCGGACTGAGACATCGTAATATCCAATCTGAAGACAAATCTGCTAGATTCAATCGGTGGACACACTGAATTATACCAAATCAGCAATCTATCAAGAAAGCTTGCAAGAAAGATTCCCTACATTATCATTACATCATGTGCAACTTACTATGCTAGCGTTTCTTCTTTCTCTTGTGATATGAAGTTAGCCCATGTCATTTTAAATTTGTTATCTTTTTGTGTCAATGGTACGAGTGTGGTGGGAACAATGTTTGCTGTTTTTCTTCTGTAATTGGGTCACAATCAGTAATAAATCTAATAAATTATATGTAGTCGGTTGGGTGTGTGTCCAGCCTCATGTTTTTATATTTAATATATTTATTAAAATTACATAAAATAGGTGAAGTAAGACCCAATGCAACTTAAGACTCACTAGACTACATGGGCAAATACAAAATCTTGGGAGTAGGAGTAAGCACTGATTACTTTCATTAGCCCAATAGCCACTTAAATAAAATAATATACAATATACTATGTTTTAATGAAGCCATATCTGAAAATAAAATAAACAATGATTGGCATGAACTCATGTTGCAAGAAAGTGTTGAGGATTTTTGTTCCCTTGTATTTAACGGTCATGATGGGACAACTCTATTAGGCGAACTAGCTCCTGGACCAGTTCGATCCGGTATATCGAACCAAAGTTGACACCGTCTAACACCGCTTGAGACCAGGATCAATGGGGTCCGGTGCGGTTCGGTATATCGATCCAAATTTGGCATCGGTTGACACCGAATGAGACTAGGCACAAGAGAACCGGTGTCAACCGGTGTTTGATTACCACCACCCCAAAAACCGAATATCAGTGGGGAAGCAACACCAGTGCAGGCCTAGGCTTCTCTTTGTTTATAATATATATCATTACTAGGCACACCTAACCTAGCGGCATAGCTTGCGTTATATTATTGAATAAAATAAATTGTTATTGCTGCAGATTGCTTTTTATAAAGTTTCCCAGTGAAATATCTAAATATTATGTCTCATAACTAACATTGGTGTAATGTGGATTTTTCGTTCAATTTGGCAAGAAACGTAACAAAAAATAAAATAATAGCGAGAATAGTACATCTTGAACATATCGGCATTGATACATTTTGGGGCCATCTTATAGCAAAGCAGTCTATGTGCAGCTACAGAAAATATTCTATTCACTTCCTCTCTTAGTATAATCCAGTCTTATTTTATATTAAGGTGAAAGCTGATGCATTGTTGTATTTTAATTTAATTTTATTGGAGTAAGTACAGCTGATGTATCCGTAACAACAAGGGTTGATGTCCTAGGCCTTTAATAGCACGAACTGCAAACTTATCTATCAGTTTTATTTATGGAATATTTTTACAATGGTAGCAACTTTCTATAATAGCACTGCGTGAATATTGGATAGAGAGTATGTGTACGTGCATATGCTATTATGATTATATACAGTGCATATCATCGATGCCTGTTACTGACTGTATGGTAATAGAACCAACCTCCAAACTCTAGAGCATATCGTTATGTTATAAGATATCAGCCATTCTGTATTTTGTCACATACATGTCAGTCTGTTGTAGTTGTCACTCAATTAATTTAAGGTCGATCTGAACCAAGAAGAAAAATTTCTAGAAGTAGTGCTTGTATCACTGATTTATACCAACTAGGATCCAGTAAATACATTAGTTGCCCCACATAATAATACACGTGATAACTATGCATGTACAATGTTCTCCTTTTCCATGATACAGTTGAAACTTGCAGATGGCTACTACACGCAGCCTGTACATATTAATATAGGGCATGTAGTGTACATTATTGGCCCAACATTAACTGACCTCTTTAGGGGCAAATGGAATAAGTCACACAATGATCGATAAGCTTATCCCCTACCTTTATACAATGTATTTAGATAAATAATGTAAACATCACCGTGCCAGTTTTCTTATAATCCCGCTGAGTGTCGTTACGCTGCTTGATCTGACTACATACACAGACATAACTCTACCATTGATACATGCAGCTGTAGTCTGTAACTTTAAATCACATTCAAAAATCCATTCATTAACTGTGCTCTGCGTGAAAATTGCATTTTAGTACCAATATGGCCCTCTCATTTCCCTGGTTAAACGATATTATTTATGACACTAAAGTATGCGATGTGCGTATTGGGAAGGAAATGTTTTGTCTCTGCAATTGGAGTTTACATATGTATGTATGTACAATTTGAGTTTATACATATATGTATATACACATTGTATTCGTTACAGGGAGTTCAGTACTTTGGCCGAGGTTGAATACTCTATCACTAATATGGGTGTTAGAATCCGACCAAATTCCTTTCTAAAAGTTGAGTGGACAGTAAGTGGTCCAGTGAATCCATTAGCTGCCTGGAATCACACACAGCTAACACTGAGAAATAATGAAACTCGTACTAGCGTCCGATTTCCTATCGTTAACAATGTGGTATGGTTTATAATGTAAAGTTGTACCATTTACCCATTTGATTACATGTGGTATTTTTACAATCATGTACATGTACGTGTAGATGTAGCTTCATCTCCAATAATGCTACAACTCATAGTGTGCATGTTTACTTTTTGCATCTACATGTACATGGAAATATTCATTCGCTTTTACGTTTTAGAGTGTTTTTGGCCAGCTATGAAATTATACCCTTTTCTGCTTGCACCCCTTGAATTAGTTCAAGTTTATAGTATTTCAATTGTAAGTCTTAATTTTGGGTCAAGTTTAAACGATCTGTGTTACTTCTACCACTCATGAGAAACTAAGATCTTTGACTGTCACTATTGACCACTATTGACCATTTTTGGCCATTATTGACAACTATTGACCACTATATTGACCACTATTGACCACTATTGGCGACTATTGACCACTACTGACCACTATTGGCCACTATTGACCACTATTGACCACTATTGGCCACTATTGGCCACTATTGGCCACTATTGATTACTATTAACCACTGTTGGCCACTGTCAATGACCACTAAATTGACCATGGACAATTTTTCCACTGTTCCTTTTGATCAACTAACTTCCTATTTACATTTACATGTATATTCAAACCTGCATGTATAAGTTTTACGGAGTCAAATATCTGGCAATACTTAGATCTATCTAGTAAATACAATACTTAGATCTATCTAGTAAATACAATACTTAGATATATATCTAGTAAATACAATACTTAGATCTATATCTAGTAAATACAATATTTAGATCTATCTAGTAAATACAATACTTAGATCTATCTAGTAAATACAATACTTAGATCTATCTAGTAAATACAATACTTAGATCTATCTAGTAAATACAATACTTAGATCTATCTAGTAAATACAATACTTAGATCTATCTAGTAAATACAATACTTAGATCTATCTAGTAAATACAATACTTAGATCTATCTAGTAAATACAATACTTAGATCTATCTAGTAAATACAATACTTAGATCTATATCTAGTAAATACAATACTTAGATCTATCTAGTAAATACAATACTTAGATCTATCTAGTAAATACAATACTTAGATCTATCTAGTAAATACAATACTTAGATCTATCTAGTAAATACAATACTTAGATCTATCTAGTAAATACAATACTTAGATCTATCTAGTAAATACAATACTTAGATCTATCTAGTAAATACAATACTTAGATCTATCTAGTAAATACAATACTTAGATCTATCTAGTAAATACAATACTTAGATCTATCTAGTAAATACAATACTTAGATCTATCTAGTAAATACAATACTTAGATCTACGTATCTAGTAAATACAATACTTAGATCTATCTAGTAAATACAATACTTAGATCTATCTAGTAAATACAATACTTAGATCTATCTAGTAAATACAATACTTAGATCTATCTAGTAAATACAATACTTAGATCTATCTAGTAAATACAATACTTAGATCTATCTAGTAAATACAATACTTAGATCTATCTAGTAAATTTGATCTACATGTACATGTACATATTGTCATTAGCAGAGCAGGCGGTTTATTTCACTCATTTCCCGAGAGCTTGTAATGCAGTAATTGACCAAAGCCACATGATTGTGTCACCACATCTGCTGGGTTTCTCACCACATTGAGATGACTGTCTGCTCTGAGTCTTGATGACTGCTAGTCACTACGTTCTTGTAAATCCTTTATATTGCGCTGGTCAAGTTAACAAAAGGAGAAAATGGAGATATCTGTTGCTTGTAGTACGTGTAGTGTAGATATGGAAAAACTTCCCCATTACGGAAGATACTGAAGTTGTACACTTTAAATACCAGCGCTTACTACATAACTTCATTGTGTTTGTGTCACTAAATGCCTGTTATCTCAGTTTGGCGTTTTATCAAGCTGGCACGGTTGAGAAATGTGCCGTGATTTATCTGTATAATATCGCTGGCCGTTCTGATATTGATCTGCGAGTATTACTAGAGTCACACTCAGTCAGTTATTCAAGACAGTTAGTCCAGATAAAATGGATTATCTGCCTTTGTAACTGATGTATTCCCTTTCTATTTTCCTTGTTTAGCTTTCAGCTGACCTCAACTTGAATCAGAATGGCGTTCAGAGAGGTCTGATATATGAGATCTGCATTCAACTAGTGGACTACGAATTCAACTACGTTTCCAACAAAAAAATAAAGTCTTTCGTATTACGTAAGTCATATTATTGTCAACTACTTCCAGTTAAATTAATATATTGCTGTATATACATTGTAGATACGCGTATTAGTGTAATAAATTAAATACCTAAAAATCATTAGCAAATATTTTTTTTTTCCATTAATTTTTTATGTCTGCAAAAGACAATCGTAATCAGACGCTACCCATTCAGATACTGCACTGGTTCGCAAGATGCTGACTTTTTCTTAACCAAAATGAATGTGCATTTTCGGTCTGACAAAAAAGAGCCTATTTTATATTACAGGTTATTTTACCAGGTATGCCTAGCTGAATGTGACAGTTGAATTGCGCAGTGTGATATGAGCAAATGTAATTCTCACTCCTGCATAACGCTAATAATGTTACTTGAAAGTGCAATATCTTTATATAGTAGTTATTTCTGGAGTATTTTGTATATGCATAGGTAAATCTACATCACAGGCACGCTGTGTTGATTTTCATTTACCACTATTCTATTAGGCGCAAATAAACACTATATTGTTATTTCAGCCCCCCACGCTGTCACCAACTTTTCAGCAACGTTAGACTATCACAATCGATCCAATGATGGCTATCCAAGATATATATCATTCCGCTATAGCATACCACGTAAATCCCACTACACTGGGCACAGAGTAGAGTGTGGGAGACGGAACGCTAACAGAAAAATAGATGCAGAGTTTTCAATTTTCTTTGAATATAAATATGAATCTAGTAAGAAAACAGCTCTACATAGACAGTCTAATTTCAAATATTCTTCGTTCAATGTTTCTTTGTTCTAAATATTACACATTGCATGTGGATCTACATGTACATGTACACAAAAGCTCAATGACAAACAGGAAAAAACACCATTTTTTTAGGATCTAGTTCATAGACTCCGTATTTTTTCAGATTAATTGCCTTTTACATGTGTATCGATCCCGACAGCTGCCCAATATCTCTAGCACAGACATTTGCATTTTGTGTTTTGTATTTCCAATGAGTGGTTAGTCTAAACATTTTAAATACCTCTATAATTTGTGTCAATCTGTGCTAGAGCATTGGAATCTTCCGACCCAATCCTTGGTGCATAGCCAGCATTTACTCATCTGAAACATTCTTCAAAAACCTGAGATCGTTATGCGATCATTACAGCCTTAGTTCTAGCAAAGTCTATCCATGTGAGTGGTGTAATCTACATGTACGCATAATTCTGGCATGCTTAGGTAAAGAAGAGAACATAGCTAGAGGAAAGCCTACAAGTCTGAGCTTAACAGCTACTGCAAGAGGTGGTATAGAATTAGAATCTAGCTATGCAGTTGATGGTGTAATTGGATTAAACTCCTACTCAGCTCAAACAAACACCTTCGGAGCTAAATGGTGGATGGTTAATCTTCAAGATATGTACTCTGTTCAGACAGTCTTTATCTACCAAAGGCAGACCACTTGTGGAGATTCATATTGCCGTGAGTGATTCCAAGTTATAGCATAAGCAACACATACATATTTATTTCTTCCCAGTTGGGAACGAATTATGTATGCAGAATTTTGGTAACTTGTCTAACAATGTGTTACTTTGGAATGGGGTATAAATCTGTATGAGTGTAAAATGTACATGTACACTGTAATACACCATTAAAGGCTTAATTTTTCACCATAAGGACCGACATGTACATGTATGTTTACACACTACACTGTCGTAATTATAATAGGTAAGCAAGTTTAATGAATTTCATCTGGTTTAGCCTCCATTGCACCTACCCACAACCTAACACCTAACGTTAATCAATGCTGCTGCCAATGTACATGTAGTTTGTTAACGGAAGCAGTTGTTCGATTACTGTAGAAAGTTACTCAAATTTCAACTTTCCACACGCGGCTATAAAGAATCCAGTAGAAATTTAATGGTTTCACAGATTCTATCGATGCACCTGTTGGATTAAAAGCAACACACAGTGACAATAAATCACAGTATTGTACTCAGTAGTACAGGGCAAGCGTATCATTACCTTCAGAAGAAGTATCGGTCATGCTCGAATGGTCAAGCTGCTTTCGGTTATTCGAAGAAGGCCTATATCGCATAGTGCCGGTTTTCAAATCAGCCTGGTGTAGGAAAAAAAGGCCGACAGATGATCGGGTGGTTTGCTAAGGTACCGTCTCGGAAATTCCGTTACAACATGGCTGAAAAGTGCCCAAGGGCCAACCGTAAAAGAGGCGGCCATGCACAAAAAGTGCTTACAGTCACGTGAAATGAATTATATATTAAAATGAGTGAGATACAATACATTGGCAATTAATTATATCAGACAAACATACTTGGATTAAAACTAGACAGTAATGCACTTGTAATAACAATACAATAACAGTAGGCGAGTAAGTAAAGACATGATTGGTTGAATACTAAAGCACATGAGCCAGGCAGTTAATTTACAATAATAAAAAAAAGAATAGATATTTAAGAGCCACATATAATAAATTTGGGCATGTAGAGTTAGTTATATGTGTGGCAGTCCATGAGTGGTTGGACATGCTGTATGCTGAAACACCACAGTATGCAGATTACCTCAAAACTCAATGCACATGTACATAGTAGTGGAATGAATGAATAATAAACAAACACATCAATTTCATCTACAATGTATTTTGTAATAAATATACTAGCTAATATGACAGTTATACCCCATCCTATCACAGAGCACTTTACCTGTTGATGCGCAATTCAAAATATGAGCAATATTGACGTACATTGTAAATCTCAACTTCACAATAAAGCACTTCCTATAAATAATTTTAGGTAAATATTGAATAAATTACAATGCGCTAGCTACATGTACTTGACCAACCTGAGTCGCAAGTAAAATCCAAAGTTTAAGTCTAAGCCCAAACAGAGAGTCACTTGGGACTGCGCTTTGCATGGCATAACATAACATGTTATAATTATGAGGTACCGTAACCTTATACAGACATGCAAAAGTAACTAGTGACCACCTACATGTATGATGGATAAAACTTTCAGGTTCACTATTATTATTCCATCCGGTCTCATTACATTGGACTGAAAATCTACTAAACAAACTTAGTACATTGTACATGGGGGGGCTTATAGATTGTTCTACAAAATGCTTCACAAACGCTACGACGCTGGTCAGCTGGCCAACTCAGGCGATGTTGAGAGCTCACCAAACTGGTTGACCAACTACGGAGATTAGAGAGTGTAAGTGGGTAGTGCAAACTAGTAAGCGTAGACTAAAACAGATTGTTCTAGATTATTTATATTTATAAGCAGGCTAAGGCATGAGAAAAATATGCCGATATTATCTGCATGTAACCAATATTATTTTGCTTACTTTGTTAGAAGTGACTTTAAGAGATGTAAGGATATTTTCCAATAGTAAGCGACCTGGACTGGATCCCTGTAAGATTACAAATAGTAACATACAGAGAAGCTACAGAGGCGATGCATATGGCATGGTTGGTGCTGAAATATTTAATCCACCATTTAGGGCTAGATACCTGACTATATGCCTTGGTACACAGGTCTATCATGCGCTAGCCCTCAACGAGGTCAAGGTTCTTGGAGTTGGTAAGTGAAAGAACTTTTTAGTTGTGTACATGTACAAGTATGTACCTGTCAATGATACAATGCATTGCACAACCTACATACAACCACATGTACAGTATATCACCAAACTTAGTACTCTTGTTTGTAATAAAGTACATAATCTATAAAATATGTATTATAGTATTTAGTTCAATATTTTACATGATTTGTTAAAAGTGTCAGTCTCAGTGGTTCTAGCAAAATTAGGTTATTGATTTATAATAATATTTGGCATTCTATGTAATTTCACTACTGCAAGTTTTAGTTTAGAAAGATATAACTTTATTGTACTGAATCGTGTATTACAGAGATACATTGTATAGTGTGTTGACAATACACTAGATACATGCACATGTTGTAGTGTTGGTCTATATAACATGTAAACTTGATTGCATGCACGTGCTGGAGTTTACATGTCAATCGCTTGTCAATGGACCAGAGAACCTCTCTGACAAACTTCCCAAGGAACAGTTTTTTCTGATGCACTCAGTTCATGCCTAATATTTTTTGCTAATATACATGTACATGACATGTACATGTATACGCGTTGTATACATTGTATACCTTTATTCTCTATGTCTACTTTTACTAGCTAATCATGAATAGAAATTAGTGAATAAATAAATGCATTGGTTATCATCAAAAGCTCACCTGATTCATACCTACAGCATAAAGAAAGTTAGAAGGAGATACCATTTGTTCTGGCGACAGACTCAGTAATGAAATAACAATATAACAAATTGTATCTAACCAATACTAATGGTTGCAGTCTGTGAATATTCTAATTCTGCTAATGTTGATTACCCATTCCATTGCATAAGGTACCAAAATTAACCCCTTTACTCAGCCTGCTGACATTGTGTATTTCAAGCATGATAAATTACATGTACATTTAGTAACAGTATCTACTAAAAATAACCAGATTTACAGATAAAGCAGAATTGCAAACTACATGTTGTGCAGCAGACATAAAAAATAGGCAAGACACATACAGCTAGATGTTATGTTTCAGAGAGACTAGTTAGAATGAACAAACTAATAAAAATAGACAGAGCAAAGTCTCCACAGAGTGGTTCTATAGATTGTGATATATATTCATTAGCTTCAGATGAAGGGAGTCAGCTAGAATCAACACCTAGTACTGCATTGCTACTGGCACGTGAGTATTGATATTCATTATAAAGTATAAACTGCTTGGTCATCATACATTGTACATTATGTATTATATTGGTTGTTATATTGTTGTTTACTCATTCTAAAGCAAACAACTCTACACATTGGTGTAGCACCTACTAGTGATGACAAGAGATGAATGGTAGGAACATTGCATAATCTTACCTCCTCGTCAGAAGGCTCATATTCATATTCATTTATCTTGGGTGGCAAGACGTCATTTTTCGATTCTGGTACCTTGTACAGAATAAGCAACACTGTAAATATAACTATAAAAATGGCTATGGATATGGAACGGAATGGAGAATTAATAGAATTTACATGTACACTCACAGAAGCATAATTAATATAAAGGCAATATTTCAAAACCATAGACTTGGATTAATATATCTATTTGTCGTTTGTTTGTCCATTTGCATTGTCCATGACGTGTCTCTTGAGTTTTCTACTACATTAATTTTGTAGGTCAGTAATTTGTATGTATATATTTTCCATTTACCTAATTTACTATGCTAAGCCCAGAAAACCTTTTGCATTGTAATTTATTTTAATCTTTATTTAGCTCCGCCTCCTCCTGAAAAGGCGCTTTATGCTAGGAGAGATGACGGGAAAGACGTAGTCAGAATTGTTATATCACATTCGGCACTGAGGCCCTATGGTGGTGTCCGCATTCATATTCTCAGTTCAGGAAGAGAACATACACAAATTGCATCTGGGGTAATAGAAGTAGTACATGTATATAAAAATTGTGCGCAGTATAATAATTTCTCAAAGTAAATATTCATTTCAGCAAAAATATAATTCGTTCAAAATAATTTACTGTAACTTTATTTGCCTAGTTGGATTTTAGGTTTGTATAATAATTGTGAAGAATAATTTCCACTAGTTGCTGTTTCTCCCAAAGTGTGTGACTATCTGTTCTAAAACCACGAATACTTGTGATGGGTGTTAAATTGTATCCGACATTAACAGAGAATTTCCTGGACCAACGTTCAGAGGCCTATGTTTAATAATATTATTTTGTGGACTAACGCATTCTCATAAATCCAGATATTCGGACTATTATTTAGTGCAATATTTCTGTCCAATAGACTACTGAGTTTATTTATCCTGAGTCGCTTATTGAGGGAAGAAGGTATTCAGTGGTGTGCTGGACCTCTGCAATGGTGTCAGCTGGCAGAGTCAACTCAAATACAAACCTCACGTTTGAGTTTGTGGCAGGTGAGGTGTGCAGTTGTACTCAGTCATCTCTTAGTAAATGATGTAATCATATATCCACGGCGCCAAACACAACTCTTTAACATTGCTGCCCAATAGCAGAGCTAGTCGAGGGGCTACCACGGCTCCTAGAGCGAAACATTGTTATAGTTCAATATGGCACAGGCGGCAAACCTTCCTCGGGACGAAATCCTCCAGGTCATTGGCAAAACCCTCGCAGATAACTTTTGTTATTGCCACAATACCAGAGTGACCAGTGCTAAACTACTCAGCAACCAACACCTCTCCCAAAAACTGATCTGTTTCCCTACTCTCCACAGTCAACACATGGACATTTTCTCCCCATACTAACACCCGATTCACCCAAATAACAAATATACTGGAGTATACACCAGCAGGAAAACTGACATCTCCTGTGCTGACCATTCAATCTTCGCAAAGAATGTCTACCCATATATATATTTTGGCTTGTTTGCACATGTGAATGTACATGTTGTAATTCCACTCTGTCTTATGGCGCGTAAACTGATTTTGTACATTTGCCAAGGTTCTGAGGGTGTTACTGAAGTTACAGCAATAAGACCAGAAACCACTCAAACATCTGGCAGTAAGTGAATTTACATGTATTCCGCGTACTTCAGTTACTATGCTTACGACGCATATAGTTTAGTATAATATCACGTCTACCTTTGGGATAATGTATTATACATTTAGTGTGTGCTAAGATGCAGTATTGCTCCTGTTATCATTGCATAACAGTCAAATTCTTCCTGGATAGTGGTGCATTTGTTTTTCGTCAGACGGTCGGTAGTTGTTGTTCCAACTAATTACTGGCAATTACATTAGGTTCATTTTTTGACTTGAATCTGCTCAAACATGTGCATACTCTACAATATTATAGAATTAGAGTGACATAATATGCCTACCTCAGTGTAGCCACAGAACATGTATTATTACTATTGGTATATCACAGTCCAAGATCCACAAATCGGTCAAAGGTCAAATGTGGCGTCAGCTAGACGTACATCAAATATAATCAATATTACTATCTAATCACCCCACATGTGTACTGTTCTAAATTTATCTTTAGTTAGAGTCCATGATCATGTATTACTTTAAACCATATAGCTCTAAATCTGAACTTACAAGTACAGTGTTCTTCCATATAGATTTTTTCTTGGTTTTGAAAAACAAGACATTAGCACTTTCTAAATGCCTGTGATTCCGCTTTTTCAGCGGAAGGAACAACAGCCTTATATATTGCTTGCGCCCAGATTTCTTTCATTACGATGGTATTCCTTACATATTGTTGCTGCAAGAAGTATAAACAGAAAAAAGAAGCAGAGTATCTTGCAAAAATGGCCAATCTGGAAAACAGGTAAATCATTCGTGTGTTTATTAATTTTGTTGTAACTGAACCGATAATTAACTCGGCAAATATTTTTTGCTTTAATTAAACTTTTTAGCTTTTACTTAATTAAAAATCTCAAATCTCATAACTATTTATAGCAGCGTTCTCATTTTTGCAAAAAACCTTTCATCTGAATAAATTCACATCCCAAGCTTTCTTTGACAAATAATTACAATATGGCTGCACTATGTAGATCCAAGAGATACACAAAAGTATAGGATCATTGATTTTTCTCTTTAAATGATAGATGAAACTTTGTTTATAATTATGACTTGTCACCTGAAGTCGGAAAGTCGATTGATGCAGAATGTTTTTCTTATCAGGTGGTTTGTACAATATCATGCACACATGCACACATTATATACAGTACATTATGTTACACTGCGCGTGCCCCATAAAATAAAAATATTCGATAGATGGACCAATTTGTCTGCACGCAAATTTTAATATATCGCATATCAATCAGCATTGTTTACGTCAATGGAAAATGCTCCCCATAGTTCTCTTTCCCAAGGGTCTTGTGCTCATTCCTCTCCCACATCTCATACGGAGCATACAATAGGTACAATGGTACATAGTTAACCAAGTAACGTAAACAAGTATTGATGGTGTAGACTGAACCAACACGCTATGGCGATCACACAATGTACTGTCATCGGCATACAACATGTACATGTATCTTTATCTTGTTGCACCTTCTAAGTGCTGAACTGCAGCAAAAAGGGCATTGTAAACAAACCCCAGCCACAGAGAATTGATTTCAAAACTTTTTAAATCAAGTTCTTAGCTACATGTCCAATCAATGATGCAGCCCATTCCATGAACAACATTTCATGTTGAAGGTATTGTTATGGTCAATACCACCAGACACTATATTTTAATCTTATTATTCTAGCCTCATTTATATCTTAGACACATGTATATGTATAGTAAAAATAGTGAGTGTACCTTTTACCATTATACATGTAACTCTAAGTTCCAAACAAGTACCATCTATTTTTATAACATTGTTTTATACTACATGTATGTTTTATTTGCATTAATAGCACTGAACGGACAACTCAGCTTGCTGACATGGTTTAATTCTTATACATATATGTACATGTATATTATGTATTTCGCAATCATACACTAATTGGATTTTTGACGGCTAATATTTCGTCATTGTTAAGTCACTCTTCACCGTCATGGTGCGACATTTTCTATGATTGGTCTCCGACCTTCCGTCAGAACTACTTCTACTTTTTACATCGGTGCGTCTACAATCAAGCACAGGTATATAAGATGTGCTATTTTCACTATACTTTGTATAAACATTCTTCCTAGTCTACTGCTGTAATCTTTAACTATTTTACAATGAACCTTTCTGTTGGAACTTTACATAATATACTGTACTTACTCCACCACGCTGCCAGGAATCAAATCTCCGTTCAGCACAAGGTGTGTTACAATAACATAGTACAGAAGTAGCCGTTGTCGATTCTTCATACAACTCTGGGGATTTGCTGGAGAAGACAGTGGGAGATTTTCCCTGCTAAAATCTGCTACAGTACGGCTAGACTATTTAACGCACTCCCCTACATCATGTGCCTAATAAGTGTAATCTCTATCACTGACAATATTTATTCACAATCCTCTACATGTAACATATGTTATTTTATAGATACAGTCATACTATGTGCATGGTAGTATAACACCAGTGCTAGTACTAAATTTGTACAGATGATAGTTTAAATAAAAGTAATTTAAAAGACTTGTATCTTCCATACAATCATGTCCTCATTAAATAATGAGAAAGATGAGTACAAAATTATACAAGACGTGATGAAAACAATGATTATTTCATGTACAAGGAAATGTATCACACATGTAATGTCTACATGTATGTATATGCGTGTGTGATCGTGTATGTACACGTAAAATGTACATAGTACATGTGCGGTATATACTTCTACTTTAAAGGATTTTCTGTATTAAAAGCCCTCTAAATACTTGACAGATTTACAAGTACGATGTAAAGTTCTAAATACTTTGCAGTAGTCGGGTGCCTAAAATGAGAAGTATGCTCTGAAACTTTCAGTCTCTGTGATCTAACGTCATGTTGCACTGGTAATGATCTTACCTTGTATACCGTATTTCTTGTAGGACATCATCTGTCGGATTCAGACTATCAATTCCTCACTCAAACCGCTCGTCAATGAACAAAGGTGAGACAAGCATGGCTGTACTTACCAAAGAGGCTCATGGTCAGCTGACTATTCTACCTTATCCGCCATCAGCAAGGAAAACTTCTGCTAAACAGAAACGGTCTCCAATGCATCTCTCAAACGAAGATGAGACAGACATCAAGACACTGACTACAGAGGCAAACAATCCACAGCGGAGAAGTTCCTCTAAACAAAAGCCTTCTCAAGTCAGAAAAAAGAATTAAATCGAGAAAGCACTTGCCAATGATGATTACTAAAACTGTTTAGTTGACCATGCACACATGTGCATCGGAATGGAACCAGAAAATAAATAATACACATGCACACCCTTATGTGTTGTCGGTATGAATAATGTGTCATGAACACTCTGGGACGTACATTCTATAGGGTAAGCTCACTTTTCATGGAATAATGATGGGTAGCCTGCCAGACAATGTCCATTAATGTATAACATACATGTATTATAATGGACATAATATACGTTTGAGGTGATATTGTCATTATGTTGCAGGAAGCAGCGAAATAAATGTTTAATAGTTGATATTCTGAAGAACTAAAACATCCATGTATTAAGTAAAATAATTAGTAATTAGTAATTTTACTTATCAATACCTGATATACGTATTTTAATAGTCGTGCATATATATTATTTATATACATATATCTAATATAGTGCTTTCTTCGGTCAATGTTCTATGTCTAATGTGTTTTTGTGTCGACATACATGAACATGTAGTTGTAAATGCATTTAAAAACGCTCTGTTGTACATGCAATAAAAAATAGTTGTATGTGCGTGTTGATCACAAACTACCTGTTCTCATGGCTGTACTCAATATGAATACCCTAGGATCTGGTTGTACGAGGTCAGCATTGTAATAAACTTGGGATAGGTCATCACAGCATCAGTGATGTTCAGCTGTGTGTTAGTCCACTCCACATGGAATAGGCTCCATTTACACCCCGCATGGCCTTAGTTGGCTACCTACACGTGTATTATGTACATTGTACAATATTGTAGCTACATACGCACTAGTTTTCCTAGCTACATGCCCATTAAATAGCAGTGTATAGTATTGTGCTATTCTCCCACCAGACAGCCGCACTAGTAACCACCATACAATAACATAATGTAAAATCAGGTAATACTAAATGATTGTTTACTCATACAATTATCAATTGCAAAGTGGGAGGAGAACTATCTGTACTAATTGAATCTTCAGTCACCATAGCCTGAAACTATTACAGGGAGTTATGATCACATGGTTCTATCTTGAAGGTCCGTCTACTCTTCTACCTATGTGTATGAATCATTGAGAGCCCCACCTGCTGTATTATCCTGCTAACTAGTATGACAATCTGATCACTATAATAGATGTATGTGTACTATTGCTTTACTGATTGCAACATAAATATTATTGTATTCAACTGATTTAGCATAAAGTTGAATGAAATCCCTAAAGTTTTCCTTTCGACAACTTTGAGGGTGCGCTGTGTTTGAAAGAAACTAAACTTACAGATTCCATTCAAGTGAAGTATTATACTGCTTTGTTACAACAAATAATGTGGCTGTGTGTACTGTACTTGCAGTATATGTACATATAGGAAGAACTATTTAGTAATTATTTGACAGTTCTATAATTCATAAAATTATAATTATAATCCCTGGCTCCCTCCATTTTATGCTGCGTATGATGTGTGGCATGAACCAAGAGGTGATGTACTGATAATGCTAATCAACTATCTAGTACCAGCAGAAGACAGGATTTATCCAGGTATAATTATAGTAATGAATCTAACTCATTGATCTCCTGTTACTTTATTGTAGATAAAGAGAATGTAGAAGGTGAGCGATCAAATACTTTGTTCCTTCCATGTCATATACTACCGAAAATTAATTTTTTTCATTATACAATTTACATGTAGATTCGTGTTTGTAATATACATACATATTGTGCAGCATAATAGAATAAAATATACATGTCTAGCCTATTGCATGTATATACATGTACTAACAGGTTCAATATGATTTTCGTTTACTGATATATTGTTCATGTAGTATTATAAATACAAGTAAACCTCTACCTCAAAGCTCAATAACACATTGTACAAAATAACTTACGTGTAGATGACAGCACCATTAGTATCTGAAGAATAGTAGTCTATACCACAAAGCACATAGGAAACACCAATGAAGTGTAAATCTGGTTCATAAAATATTTTCATAGTCCATTATACATATTGTTGACTAATAATCATTTTATTGATTGATAATATTATCAAATAAATGTGACTGAGGGCAACACACTTGCCCCTGCCCTCTAAGCATCCTCCTTAGTATAGGAATGACCTCATCTGTGTACGTGCAGCTATAGAATGGTCTGGATTGAACACATGTAGCATTAAATGCACATGTACAACATGTAGTTTAATTAACAATTTGTAACAGACATAAGCTAGTCACAGTTCTTCTTTGATACCACAGCATTAATAGTTTGGGATGGTACTACATTTGTATGTACAAGTAACTATTTCCTCAACCAATTCTTCAACAAAAGCATACCGACGATTCATTTACATGTACAGTAAAACATATAGCCCTCTCTATACTTTTAATACTACCCTATAGTCTAATTAACTATAATCGCTCAAGCAAACAATATACAATGTAAATTAGGAGAAGGAATTGAGATAATGGTCCCATTAATAGTACTGTATAGCATTGATGCTAGACTGATTTATTGCTACAAGCTAGCAGCTTTACATCTATTATAGTCTATGACTTTTGGCCATTTCAGCAACTACCACCAGCACCAGTCTCAATAGATTCATGACTGTAGTTAAATGAATGCAGCTATTATAGCTGGTGTATCAAGCTATGACGGCATACGTGTACAATGGTATGTTATGTTAATTTGTGTCCCTTAAGATCCAGTAGTTATGTGCTAAGCTTGCAACAATGATGTTGTGTGTTGTATCTACATACACGTAAATACTGCATATTAAATAGTACCTGCAGTTTTGTGATTAATGATATTAGATGTGCATACATGTGCAATATCTCTCTAACATTGCCATTATGTGACGTGCACAAAAGATATACAGAAGTGATGTAAGAAATAATAGTCTTTAATCTACTCACTCTACTCTACTCGATTAGTGTTGTAGTTGTACTCTATGACACAGCATCAAGCCGAACTAATATACAGTTATCTGTAGATGAAAAGGAATAATATACAGTAGATGTAGGGCATTCAACTATCTTCCGGCATGTAATTTAACAGAGTAGTGAATTTTTAATTACCATTGAGCGTAAGACATGTACATGTACAATGTAATTCAATAATGTCTAGAATGCTCTTCTATTTCAGTGCAAAACGCAGGACATTCACTTTTGAAATCTAAAATATACTGAATACAATCATGTTAATATATTATTACATGTACATCGTATATATAGTACATGAATAAACTATGCTTTATTGATTTAGCAAAGAATCTCAGGTGACCATCTTATTTTATTTTCAAACACATATAGACTTGCTAAGGATACAGTCGCTAGCGGTTGAACTCAAAATGTCAAAATTCCATATGTGGATGAATGTTGTGATTCTGGCTGCACTAAATGGTGTAGGTAAGTAATGCTGTGTCAACTCTGTATTCATTATACAGTGTATGTTGTATGCATCTCACGACATCAAATAATTTTACATGATTGTAATGTTCCAGCACTGGAATCTTTGTAGGATATTACTAAAAATATTGTATGAGTAGCAGCTATGATCATAAACTTGACAAACAAATTTTGTATTTTTTTTGCAATCGCAATATTGTCACCAAAGTCTTTTAAAATTGAGTGATATTACTTTTGATAGAGGTTTTTCAGTCAGTGTAAAAATTTTTCTATCTCATTCTCTACACATAAATCTCATCAATGAAGGAATAACAGTGATAGCAAAAAGATGGGATTTTTGTAAATACACGTAATCGTTGGGCTAGAACAGGGATGCCGAAACATGTCTCTAAGGTACACAGTGTCTCTTTGCATAGATTTTTAGTGTCCCTTTGTCACTTTTGAAAATTTACATGCAACATGTTTTTGCGTCTGAGCAATGTAAGCAATTGCACTGCTTGAGCTACACTGTTGAAAAATCCCCACTTTTGAAAATCTCAAAATATTTATACCTGATACAGATGCAAACTTCTGTCAACGATTTTAACCCTATAATAAATTGATGACCTGGTTGACCTAATCACAGTGCCAAGAGCTGAAGACAGAGCAAAGTGGAAAGCACGGCTACCCCAACTTATCTAGAATTGCTGCCAAAATGTTGAAACTCTTTGGTAGCAAATCGTTGTGTGGGAGTTTCTTCAGTCACCTGAACTACATGTATATTAAAAGCAAAAATCAGACAAGACTAGCTGACAAACATACTAGGCAGCTACTAAAAAAGACAGGGTTTGAGGATGATACAGGAGAAAGCGCAATTTTATGTCACCCACTTACAATTGCATTCACAAGTGAATTATGTAGCATGCATAGAATATTCATTGCAGTTTTCATATAATTTGCTTAAGGCCGAATCAGACTAACAAAATTTTTTTGCTGCGTTCCACCACATTTTTGCCAGGGTCACAACTTTTTTTTTGATGAACAACACACTAGCGATGTTTCTTCCATGAAGTCTAAGCATGTGTGCCAAGGGAGGCAATTATTGTTATACTTGTACATGTATATGTCATGTCTCCTACGTGCACATCATATTCCAACAAGGATTCGATTTGGAAATATTATTTTGTTTCTGAACAAAATTCTAGAATCGAACCAGTAAACATTTTTCTGCCTAATCAGAAGTCAGTGTTATCGAGAGCTAATAAAACATAAAATGTTCAACACGCTTAACGTTTGGCGAACAGGGCGTTTTTCAGTTCAAAAGTAGATGAATATTGCTGTTATACTTTGGTTAAAACGAATTCAATAAATATGCGTGTTATAAAATCACTCATTCCATAGAAAAATAAAATTGCCCATTTAATAAATGCAATATATGTGCAAAAGCTAAGTTTCCCTTGCTCTGATGCGCTTTTGGAATTTGTCACTTTTCACCAAAAAAAGTTTGGGCATCCTTGGGCTAGTAGCTTAGCATACATTCAGTTATTAATAGTTAGCTTAAAGGAAGGGACAGCTTGCACATTGTATTATAGTTATTAGACATGTTATGCTTAAACTAGGTCGCTTACTGGCTATAGCACATTCAACACATAGTAGTATCGCTGAGTAAGACACACATGGTCAGTATCCCAGCACGAGATGAAACTGCATTTCTTAAGCAATATTACTTAATTTATGATTTTGTGATTTAAATTTTGTACCAGACACTGTAGATTCTAAAACCTTATGTGCACATTCACATGATGTGTAGATGTGCACCTGCCATATAGTCACTCCCACTAAGTACTAGACACATGATTATGTTGACAACCTAATAACTGATGTGATAAAATCTATCGTTTCAGTAGTTGAAGGATATGGCAACGTTGGCAATGTTGTATCATATGATCTGGTAAAGGGTAGCCTTACAACTTCTAAAGCTACCAAGAAACCATCTAGCTGCTCCAACGATTTACAGATGCTGAAGAAGATTGAGGCAAGAACAGTAATTGAATGTGAGATTGAGTGTGTGAAGGAAGATGATATAGAGTGCACTTGCTTTACCTATAGCAGGGCGTCAACCCTGTGCTCACTTCACAATCGTAGCTCAAGCGCCACCACGAGTGCATCCAAGCAGGATCTCACTTTGTTACCCACATCTACTACTAGCCCCCCTAGAACCTCTACCACCACTAGCCCCCCAAGTACTTCAACTGCTACTACTACTGACCCTACACTCATCCCTATAACTACAATACAAGCCGGCGATGATTAGGAATTGTAGCCTGATGATTAAAACCGAGAGACCATTGTAAAGTCTGACACCAAGCAGAATATTGTAACTCAGTATCTTCTGACCGAAGGTGTGCCATTTGTAAAATTTCACGCTCATATATAATAGGCGCATGGTATAATGTTGAACTAAGGTACACGTGCAAAAGGCGATCAGTGTAATAATTGGTTACAGGATGCTAGTTTTTATATTTCTCCTTAACTATCCTGTAACTTTTCCTAATTACTGTGTAGTTTTATGATGCAACTATTTAACTTCCTGTCATTGTATATGAGTGTAAGTTATACATCAGATTAAATGTTGTAGATGTTCAATGCTGTTAGCTACAAGGTCGCTATTGGCTTGTTGTGTAATTAAGTCAGTGAACTTTAACGATCTCTGTGAATGTATATGTAGTGTTAAAATGTACTGAGGCTTGATGTTTGCTGTGAAATTGCAACATTGTGAATTTCTAGTTTTTATTTTATGGGGTTTTTGCTAAATTCGTACATATAACAAGAAAAAACAATAAGCATAAATAGTAGATAGCATGTTCAAGCGTCATGAATATCAGTCTGCAGCAAAAACAAATTATTTTATTGAATAATACACAACGTTTAGAGTGCCTGGCAATATCATTTATTGTTAACAAGGGGACTCCTGTTCAGAACTAGTATTAGTCTGACTGAACACTTTGGCTGTGTTCGGATATTAAAAGCAGTCTTATATGAACTAGTATAGTTGCCGAATGCTCGAAAAATTATCTATTGTTGTCACCCTGTCATTGCAGTGTCCTGCGTAACATTAAAATATTTTCTCATGTAATTACTCCGCATTGCTAGAAATTATTAAATGGAAACTTGTGTGTGCAGAAATAGTGGTAAAACAAGTGATTACATCAATTAATGAAATCTGGCATTAGCATCATATAGCGGAAGCTTTGGGGAAATGTGTGGAAATTTAATTTAAAAAAATGGTTGCACTGGTTCACTATTACTACGTCTAGTAGCACCTAGGCATACATAAGCATCTAATATACATGTACATGTATCAGTAACCAATTTTGTTGGTAAAATTTGGGATTAGGATTTTGCTTTTTAAAGTCCATGCCATCCATATGCTGCGTGCTACCACTACAGCGGTACAACGAGAGATAATTCCAAATATTATGGTGCATTAGCTGGTAATTACCGGTTAGTTAACAGCTAATTAACTGTTAATGGTTAAAGTCGAATAGAATCCTTAGATTTTCTGTTTTTTTTTCATTAAATTTGAGGGTGTGTTGTGTAAGAAAAAAGAGTTAAACGTACGGATTCTCTAGCAATTCTAAGCCACATATTAAGCTGCTTTTTTACAAAAAAAACGTCTCTTTTGCACTGCACACACATGTACATAAAGAAGAACTATTCAGTAAATTTTATAATTTGTAAAATCATAACCATAATCGCTGTCTCCCTCAATTTGATGCAGCGTATGCGTGGCATTAACATCCACAAGTAATGAAAATAATAACGCTGCACATTTATCTAGAAGCAGCAGAAGACACGGTTTGTCTATGTACTAATAGTAATCAATCTAACTAATTGATCTCCTGTTACTTTATTGTAGATAAACAGAATGTAAATGTAGAAGGAGTAAGAGAACAAATATTTTGTTCCTTTCATGTCATCTAATGTAGAAAACTGAATATTTAACTATACAGTACAACATGTACAATCCATGTAGATCTATGTTTGTAACAGACACATTATTCAACATAATGTTATAAACAATAATGCACATGTACATACAACATTATTTCAATGCATGCAACACATACTATATAGTACTGCAGGTACAGTATACTTTTTCTCCACTACGGTTTTGTTCATGCAATATTATAAATACGCGTAAAAGCACTAGGCATTCACACTATCACAAATCTAAAAAAAACGTGTTATACGTGTACAAAAACAATTTGAGTGACCGTGCCATATTTGTCTGAGGAGTGATAGCCAAAGGTATCATAATTGGAAATATCAACAAAAGGTGAATCTGGCCCATGAAATATTATTTAGAACTTGAATATTGATTATTAATCTGTTGATTAATATTAGTATAATGTGACTATTATGGAATTGTACTTATTCAAGCTGGGTCAAGTTGTTACTTTTTAATGCCTGTGGATATAATATACATGTGTCACACATACTTGTGCTCAGCATTAGGCATGAACTAAATAGTACTATCCCCAATATAATGATGATATATGTGTAAGCACATGTAAGTGTAACTACACATGGTACATCAAGGCGAGTGGGATAAAGCTGTGAAGGAAGTCCATCTGGGCTTCTTCGGTAATTTGAGTATTCCACATACTACTTGTACATTCTTTTCAATGTTTTTTTTCTGATGACTAACTTGGACAGGGCTTCTCGCTGAGCATCGTCAAGTTGTGTGTGCTTGTCAAACACCTTTCTGAAGTCAGCCAGAAACATTTTAGTTATTCCCCTCTTGAATGGGGGGGGGGGGGGCATAATACTAGAATAATTCCTGCATTTCGCCAAGCCTTTCATAAGGTGCAACCTTTCTTGTGAATATAAATATTTTCCCAATCAATCATTCAACAAGAAGCATACTCAATGGTTCATTAATATAATATTTTTATTTACAGTGTGTAGCTTTTTCGATACTCTTAATACTATAATTATCTGAACGAACAAACAAGCAAAATAGATCAAGAGGAGAATTTAGAGATAGCAGTCGCATGACCATTACACTACTTACAGCATATCAATGATAATACTATGTTTATATTTTATTGCAACAAGCTAGCTGCTTTACTTCTATAGTCTGTGACTTTGACCATTTTAGTAATTTGACTATCAGCAGCAGTTTTAATCAATTCATGACTGCAGTTGTGCTTTAGTTAATGTGAATATTTCCGTTGGCTCATCTACGCTACATCGTCTATAACATCATACAACATGAAAAATGATATTTTGTGTAAATTTGAGTTCCTTCCAATTAAAAAGTTATATACACAGCTTGCAACAATGCAAGTACAAAAAAGTACACTACTATTTGGTAGTTTGGTAACATATAACGTTAGATGTACATGTACAATGTATAATACGTGTATCATCTCATTCTCTGTTCTGATCAGTCTTAGTTGGGGAAGAATGTGGCATTGTTGCTTGATGAGTGAAAGTAGCGCAGCTCTCCACTGGTCTTATGCTCGAGGATGACTCCAGCGCTACAGTTAATCTTTACACTACAAGGCACTCTCTTCCACATCGCTCTCAATTTTGAACCACATCTTTTCATTCCCTTCATCTTCACCTTCCCCTCTCCACACTCCAACAATGAGAATGTCTTCTACAGGACGAGAATGTATTGCAGACCTGATAGAACTCCAATAGCGGGCTAGTAGTGTGATGGGAGCAAGGGTGCAGGTCAGTCATTATATATATGTATTATGTACGCAAGCTATATGTGTCGTTGTAGGTCTGATGTATCGCACCACCCTCACTCCATCAACTAGGTCAGGGGGTTATCTGCGTGGATTCTCCAGGAGGTCACATAAGTCAGGATGTATATTAAACAATACTGTATGTATATGACAATATGGGACAACTGAAGGACGACCAGCAACCTGTGTGACTAACTGAGTAACTCTAAATAATATGATACCGGCTCACTGGCCTGACTAATAAGTTATTCTAGAATGTATAACTATGATATGACTGTATGCTCTATTCACGTAAATCTCACTGTACTATTCCCCATGCATCATCAACCAATATATATATATCAAGACTATTCACAAATGTACTGAATTCACAATTCGCTATACGTAATTTATCCACTGAATTATCAACAATATCTTACACAATGCGACGTCACGTAATACTATTTATCCAAGATTATCACAATTACTTCAACAAGAGTATCATACAATTTGTCTCCAAGAATTCCAAGTTCAATTACTAATTATCCACATGTATATCCACTTACAATATACGAATATCCCGTCAATTTATCTATCTCAATATATCGCTAGCTCAAGCATCAATGTATTACTTCACGTTTCACGTTCATCTATACCTGATACATATAATATATTCAATATAACTCCACTTTGATTTCCTTTCATATCCCTTGTTCTATTTACTTATTCAATCCACCAATCTATTTAACGAGAGAACAAGGATTATCCATAAAATACAGATATTAAAATACAAAGCTAACTAGATAAAATATTCATGACTTACTGTACTAGAGGAAAATACTAAATCAGTAAACAATTAAAATAGTAAACAGAGTAAGTGACTCTCTAACTAAGTAAGTGAACAATCTAGCGAGCTAGCGAGTGCTAATAATATGATGTCCTTTCTTTTTATACTTTTTGTGATACTCTATTACAATATAAAGCCTTTCCTATTGGCTAAAATATTCATATACAATAGCTATATCAATCTGTCATAGGGAGCTCGGTTGTCTATTTAATTGCTATTGGCTAGCTAAGAAAACACTGCAGGATATTAGATAATTGTTACTGTTAGTTCTGGCTTATCTGTATGGGCAATAATATAATGTAGGGGCGTGACTTGTGGTATATTATTCTGTAGTTATAGTCCTTTTTAACTCTCGTTGTACTGGTAGTGGAAGAGCGTTGCTTCTTGATAGTAACATGTAGGAGTTGTTTCAACTTTTGATGATATAACTTCTGTCCTATAATGTTCATTCTTTTGGTTTGGAGTTGTCAGCTCTGGAGTGTTATTTTGTAGCTATTTTCTCCTGTAAGATAATGTTTATGAAGCTATGTTTGTCATTCTGTACAGTAGCACCCCCATCTCATCCCCCTCTTCAGCTGTTGGCGGTTTGGACCAGAAAATATCATCAAACTTCTCTGCACCTCCCTCATCTTTTTCCATCTTACCCTCGCTATGAAATCGCCTCATGTGATAACCTAGCTTTCTCCCCCCATCAAAACATCCGCCACAAACCGGGCACTTGTGCGGGTGAGCCTGTGCATGCATTCTCTTCGTGTGCCTGTCTAGAGAAAACGCTGTTCTGAGAACCAGACTGCATAGTTGACAGGTGTGCTCACCCTGACGAGAGCTCTCTCTCCCTATAAAAATACAAAATATTAGGGTGTAAGTTATTCCTTTACCTCATACTACTATTATAGACTATAGACAGTCCACAATTGCTACCAACTACTAGCACTAACCTTCTCTCTACTTGTTGACATCTCTGATCAGGTGCTGACTAGTACAGTGGTTCCCAATTAGGTTAGATGATTTCCCCCTTTCCTTACCACCATGGCCTCCATTCCCCCCCCCCTTCCCCACCTATTCCATCCCAACTTGTTTTCATATATATCATAGCGTGTTAGATCTTGTTCTACAATCTACATGGTTTCAAATAATCAAATATCACAGTTTTATAGTTTTTTTTATGAAAAGTTTGATGTTCAGCACAGCAGTTTATTCACCAAAAACTGAATTTATTTTTAAACTACACACAAATGCTAAAAAGTAGATAGGCAGACATGTACTGTAGATATTATAATGGTCAAACGAACAGCATAAATTTATAAAGTAACTTAGTGTGAGGTGTGACATTTTTTGTTCCTCACAAGTTCATTTATATTTGGAGCAGTTTTTGATAAGGCACATCTCAGATCAGGTTCAACATCCAGCTTGTTGCGCTGCTTTGTTTTGATGTTGAAGAGCATCGAGAATCCAGCCTCACAAAGATAGGTAGACACAAATGGCAGGAGGGTTCGTATTGCCAGCTCTGCGACTTTAGGGTATGATTGATCTATGAGACTCCAGAACACCGAAATCTCTTTCTCTTCGTACATACCTTTGGCACTTGTCATTTTTCAACTCAAGAAACTGATCCTGAAAGGCGTCTGGCAGCTGTTGTATGGTAGGATAACTCTGAATATCAATTTAGTATGACATTTTCTAAAAATGCAGCCAGCTGGGGGATTTAAGGCATATCAGAAATTCCCCCCCCTGAAAATTGAAAATTCCCCCCTTGGGGGGAATTCCCCTCCATTTGGGAACCACTGGACTAGTAGGTAGGTGACTCTGTTTAGCCTTCCTATAAAAAGTAGCAGGGTGTAAGTTATTTTTTGCTTGATACCATTATATACTGTAAAGAATGACAAACATAACTTCATAAACATTATCTTACAGGAGAGAATAACTCCAAAGTGACACTCTAGAACAAACAACTATAACACTCAAGAATACAAAACTCCAAACCAAAGTGAAAACAACGTCCACATGAACGAAACACCCAACACATTACTATCAAGAAGCAAAGCTCTTCAACTATCAGTACAACAGTACAGACTATAACCACAGACTAATAGACCACAAGTCACGCCCCTACCATATATTATAGCCATAAAGATGTACCAGAACTAACAGTAACAGTTATCCAGTAAACTGCAATGTTTTCCTTAGCTAGCCAACAGAAATTAAATAGACAACCAAGCTCCCTATGACAGATTGATATAACTGATGTTTTATTGTGTATGAATACTTTAGCCAATTAGAAAAAAGTTTGATGTTGTAATATAGTATCACAAAAAGTATAAAAAGAAAGGACATCATATTATTAGACGCTAACTGAATGTTTACTGAGCGGTGAGCGCTTACTGAATGTTTACTGAGCAGTGAGCGCTTAACGCTTACTGATTTTGTAT
This sequence comes from Bugulina stolonifera, assembly GCA_935421135.1. Classification (NCBI taxonomy): domain Eukaryota; kingdom Metazoa; phylum Bryozoa; class Gymnolaemata; order Cheilostomatida; family Bugulidae; genus Bugulina; species Bugulina stolonifera. The sequence goes on along the minus strand of OW285197.1, from coordinate 2,895,798 downwards.
TTTACTCTAGCAAGTCATGAATATTTTACCTAGTTTACTTTGTATTTGTAATGTGTGTATTTTTGTGTATAATCCTTTTTGTCGTTAAATAGATTGTGATTTGAGTAATTAAATAGATCAAGGGGTATGAAAGGAAACCAAAGTGGATTTATATTGAGTATACATATATAAGGTATAGATAAACGTAATAAGGTATAGATAAACATAAAACGTGAAGTATTATATTGATGCTTGAGCTAGCGATATGTTGAGATAGATAAATTGACGTGATAATTACAATGTAGTATATTGTGGATTAGATATACAAGTGGATAATTAGTAATTGAACTTGGAATTCTTGGAAGCGAATTGTGTAATACTTATTGAAGTAATTGTGGTAATCTTGGATATTGATACGTGACATTGTAGTGTGTAATATATTGTGGCTAATTCGGTGGATAATTGAAATAACCTTGAGATGGATATTGATTAGCGGTACATGATGAATAGTACAGTGAGATTTACTTGAATAGAGCATATAATCATATCATAGCTGTACACTCTTTAGTAACCTGTCTGTCGGGCCAGTGAGCCGCTGTTGTATTATTTAGAATTACTTATTTAGTCGTACAGGTTGCTGGCCGTCCTTTAGTTGCCCCATCTTATCATATACATACAGTATTGTTTGCATATATATATATCCTGACTTATTCGACCGCTCGGAGCTCCTAGAGAACCCACGCAGTTACCTCCCTCGGCATAGTTGATGGAGTGAGAGTGGTGTGTCACATCAGACCTACAACAACCCATATACATATTACCTACATACATATAATATATCCTACACACACCTGGATCACCTCACCTGTCGGGTGGGTTCCATCACATGGTGTCAGAATCTGGTCAGGGAGGGATAGTCAACCATGTTGGGTGCAGACGGAGATCCACCAGTTTTAGATGGAGACCACGAAGCGGCTCCAGCAGCAGAGGAAGCAGCCCAAATTCCAGCAGAAGTACAAGCAGCCCCACAAGAAGGTGGACCAGCCCCAGCGCAAAGAGACAGACAACTCCAGGACATAGTGGCGAGACTGATTGATGAACAAAGTGGGCTACGCACTCTAGTCGGGAGACTAGATACACGGCTACAGGATGCAATAGAGCCTGCCGACACACCTGAACAACACCAGATGGGAGATGAGGTCATCGAAATACGAGAGCCACGTGGATCAGCAGAGGATGAGGACCGACACAGTACAACAAGCTCAGTGGGTAAGTCCAATCAATACAAATGGCTTAGTTTTGGAATTGAAAAATTTTCAGCAGCAGTAGGGAAACAAAGTTGGTCTATGTTTTAGAAGATTTCAATCGCTATTGTCAGTACTACTCTATAGAAGTACATGATAGGTTGCCTCTCTTAAAACACTATTTGATTGAGATTGCCAGAAACTTTTTCAATGACATTTGCAAACAAAATTCTGAAATAACCTACACCCAATTCTGTGAACAAATGGCAAAACATGTAGGCACAGTAGCAAGTCAAGACCAAATGGCATTAGAAATCACCAACATTAAGCAAAACAGTGATGAGACAGTTGAACAATTCTACATGCGTTTCATGGGAGTGCTAAATTTTGAGATAAGTCCACAAGTTGAGCCATATTTACGCAATAGTTTAAAAAACTCACTACGTTCTGAAATTCGTGATAAGGTCATCATGCCACCAAACATGAATCTGTCCCAAATAAGGACAACAGCTATAGGCATTGAGGCAAGTCTAAAACCCACTGATAAAACACCAGTAGTAGCAGCATATTCTGATACACATAGCAACCCACGTCAAAACAACAGATTCAAAAAACCAGGTGGCATCACCTGCTACACATGCAAAGGTGTGGGACACAAAAGTGCAGCATGTCCAAGTAACCAAAAACAATATCAGTCACAAAGCAAACATAGTAGACCCCGAGGTAATTTTACACCTAGATACCAAAACTATAGTTACTATGTCAGACCCAGAAATAATGCTCCACACAACTGTTACAGGTACCCTAGCACTAGACCCAGGTTTGGAAATTTTAGTCATTACCCAAACAATACCAGCTACCAGCACACTTACCAAGCACAAGTACCATACTCTCAGTTTTCGTACATGCAACCTCAGGTGTCTACACCAAATAACCAACAGCAACACAGTAATTCTAGTAGTCAAAGAGCATTGCCACCTACTACACAACCAAGTAATACTTACCAATAAAATGCTAGCCATGTTGAGACAACTCCTGCAGCTAATCCAGTAACTATTTCAGACAACATCCCTCAAGTAGGTAACTTTGTGGTTTTTGACACCCTTGCAGCAAATGAAACCCCAGAGCCACCACTAGAAGTAAACATACAGCCATTCATGCAATTTGAACAAACAGTTAATGAACCAGTTGTTGAATTACAGTCAGCTACACCCATTGCTAAAGTACCAGTCCACTGCCCAGTAATACTCATCAGTAGTAAAATATTCATTTGAACAATGTACAGTCACTGAAGCACCCAAAGTACTTATCTGTGAACCTGCTAACACAAATACAAACTTACAGGTACATGCACCACTCGATATACAGGACAGACCAAACCAAACCAAATCACGAAAAACAAGTTTTTGGACCAAACTCTGTATACTTATGCTTTTAGTAGCTGTGGGATTAGGGGGAGTAGATACACAAAAACCCATGTTATGTAGAACTGACCGCTCTATTGCTAGATTTCAGATACCTCTTGTTCCAACTTGTCACACACATGACTCTGATGCACATGCCCAGATTAAACCTACTCCTAGAACATACCACATTTTCAAACCCAATTTGACACAGTACAAGACTAAGGCAAAACAGTGTAAATTTGTGAAAACTACGGTGAATACTTATGCAAACTTCTTGGGATAGAATCATGACCGTAAAATTGCTTATGAAAAAACATTGATGACAGTTGACCAGTGCACTACAATGATAAAATGGCAGAGATCAGTACATGGAAATTTGGAAAATAACAATGGAATTTTGAGCACAGACAACCAGGTTGAAGAGGAATTTGTAGGAGGTTTCTATTGTTGTAAATGGTATGAATATCATGTTGAGAATGCTTACTTAATTGACACTGTGGTTTTGAAGAGACATGGTAATAATCAGTCAGTAGAGTCATCAGATGGTGTTACTTCCCATTGTGATTACCAATCTGGACACTGCATTCTACAAGATAATACAATTCTTATGTGGACACCTGGAACTAAAGAAAAATGCGCATACTTGCCTCATAAGACATTAACTGGTAAACTACAATACACAACATGGATAGACGACTCCAATCAGTTAGCTCTAATTTTTAACAAACCAAAAATATTGACAATAGGTGAAACCTGCGGTGGAGGTACAATTACAAAATCTGACCAAGGGATATGGGTACAAACTGTTCAAACTAGAGTCAGTAGGGAAACTCCAGAAGAGAGCTCTAGCAGAGGCAAATGCTAAATTACAAGCACTAGAATTGAGGATTAGGCAAAATTTGGGACATGCATTTGAAACTTCTTTCCGAATCATATGTTCAGCTATGCAGACTGTTATACAGCTGATATCCATGAACATGGCAAATGAACCTACTTTGACTATGAGACATATTTTGAATGAGACATACTTACATGCTAAATTGGTAGAGAATGCTATTGCTGTATATGCTTATGAGCCAATAACAGAGTATCGGATATTATCTACCACTACACGCACTGATAGGCTACCTTTAGCTATAGACCTGTATGGTAGTAACAAAACAGTATATATGAGTACTAGGACAAACATAGTGTATGAATCCCCTAAGGTAGATAGTTGCTTGTTGAATAATAAATTTCTTGTTAGATTAGAAGGACGACTCTTATTTTACCACCATGCGACTGGAAAGACATCTGAAATTGGAGCCTTAGACCATCTTGACCTGTTAAACTTCAATTTTAGTACACATGCTATTTTGTTGAACGAGACTGTAGTACATGACCTTGCTCTGTTTGACTTGAACGAATATAGGGATACCGCGACATTAAATGACTTCTTTAGCACACAAAATTCCCAAACCAAATACTACATCACTTACATCACATGTAGGTATTGTCAGTGGACGTAGTTATGATCCAAGAACTCAAGCTAAACAGTCTGCAGCCAATATAGTTGAACAAGGTACATTTACAGGATTATTTAGTAACGTGACACATCTTAGACAGGAATGGATATTTCTTTGTTGTTTAATAGTAACCATGGTAACCATTTGGAAATTGATAATTTCTTGCTGTAGACTTAGGAACTGTATGACTGACCCTAGACACAACCTCAGTGAATATTTACTTGGTAAAAGTACAGGCCAAAAAGAATCTGAAAATAAGATATCTGTGAATATTGATCAATCTACTATTGTCACGTCTAATGTAAAACAGAATACCCCAACTATACATGAAACTGAGACCACATTTGAAATTGAAGACGAAGTTGACAATTCTGTAAATGAAGTTCATGAACCCTTAGTTAATGACCCGGAATGTATACACATGCCAATGCCATCATATCATGCTCCTAATAGACCTATTCCACCCATACAACCAGTGTCTATCCCTGCAGTAGGAATCCCAACAATAACAGCACCTGCACCAATTATAATACCAAGTAACAGGCAACAACCTCAGTCTAGTCTATCAGATACTGCTCACCCTAACACTGTTCGTAAATTGATACCTAAGACGACTAGTAGGAATAGAGTGCAAGGTATGAGAAAAGCACGTAGGACTAGTAGGACAAAACAAGTGACACTTGCAGATGTCTTAGTTGCAGTAACTACAAGACTACATGAATCCTTACTGAACATTCTGATAAATAGTATTTCGGCACCAGTATTACTTGACACAGGCGCACAGATTTCTACTATTTCACACAGTTTCTATGTAAATTAAACTTGCAAAGTTCAATAAAAGAGTCAGCTAGAATGATTAGGTCAGTTTCGACTCACATAGTGAAAGGCATAGGTGAAGTGTTTGTACCTATAGAGATAGATAACCACCGTTTTAATGCTAATCTGCTAGTAGTTGACCTTGAGGCATATCCAATCATACTTGGCGTAGACTTTCTCAGAACCATTGGCCCTTTCCAACTTGACTTTTCCACGGGACACATTGCCATAAAATTTTATTCCAAGTACAAAACACCATTGCAGGCTAACAGACTGTAGTACATGACCTGTACAATGTGCTAATAATGCTGTAAGTAGGCAGAGACCTGTTGACAATACTTTGTATTTAGATAAGGACATTATTTTACCGCCACACAGGGATAATTATGTATGTATTAGGTACACTTACAAATCTGGCCCAGTTACATTTGGACCTTACCATATAGTGTACCTTCTGTAATGATGGCTAAAACATTGAGCCCCCAGGATGGTTACATTAGATGTAGATTTGTGAATACTGATCACAATTATGTGACTTTCTATAAGGACACTCCATTAGGAATAGTTAGTGTACAACCCAGTAACTTACCAGTAGTTGATGCTAATGAGATCTTACATGTAGATTCAGCTGACACCCTTGACTTGAAGGCTAAAGTTGACTTGAGTAAATCTAGTTTATCTACAAATGATAGAGTTAAGTTTATGGAATCCCTAGAAACAAACAAACAAGTCTTTGCTAAACACTCATATGATTTGGGAAATGTTCGTGGTTTTACACATGGAGTATGTGATACAGGTGATCAATTACCCATCAAGAAATTGCCTTATAGAATTCCTATGATTCATAAACAGCCATTAGATGATGAGATTAGGGAAATGTTGAAATATGGAATAATTGTACCAGCTGAACGTAGCCAATGGGCTACTCCTATCATTTTAGTTAGCAAACCTTCAGGGCAGTATAGACTTTGTTGTGACTTCAGGGCAATTAACAAACATACAAAAACAATCTCATTCCCATTACCACACCAGGAAAGTGTAAAGGAAATGTTGTCTGGCAAAGGATGATTTACTACTATAGATTTGCAAAAGGCATATTGGCAATCAGCCCTAGATGAGCTAGGAACCATTGAACGCTATACATTTGTAACTTACAATGGTGCTTATAGCTTCACTAGACTTCCTTTTGGCTGGACCAATGCACCCCAAATATTCCAGCGTGCCATAGCCACAATGTTGAACAATCTACAATGCAATACATGCTTAGCTTTTCTAGATGACATACTCATATTTTCAGAGAACAATGTTGATGACCATTTTGCTAAAGTAGGTGCAATCTTAGACAGGCTAATTTCATATGGTGTGAAAATAAATCCAGCCAAATCCACATGGGCCCGCTCAGAAGTTCAATATTTATGTATGGTGTACTCTGACAATGGTTGTAGACCAGCTGAAGGTCTAGTTAACAAAATTTTGAATTACCCCAGTCCAGTTGATGTTGCTACTCTTAGACGCGCTTTAGGTGTGATGAATTTCTATCGTGGTTTCATGGTCAACTATGCACTGTTAGTTAAACTCTTGTATTCATTGCTAAGAAAGGGAGAGGCATTCAATTGGACAGACACATGTGAAAATAACTTCAAACTTTTAAAACAACAATTAGCTAAGTACCCCGTAATTAGGTATGCCGATTTTACCAAGGAATTCATCCTGGAGACTGATTCGAGTAACTATGCGATTGAGCCCATTTATGCCAGTATTTTGATGGAAAATTACACCCAATTGGTTATCATAGTCGTGTGTTAAATCAAGCTGAGAGAAATTACAGTACTTTTGAACGTGAAGGTTTAGCCGTAGTAGATGCATGTAAGAAGTTTAGGCATTACATCCTAGGACATCCTACCATAGTTATTACAGACCATGCACCCTTACGTTGGCTATTCACATGTGACCACCTAAATTCCAGGCTAGCTAGGTTTTCTTTAAAATTACAAAGAGTACAATTTGAAGATGGTATACAAAGAAGGCAAGAAGCACTGTGTTCCTGATGCACTTTCTAGAGTGAATATACCAGAGGTTAACAGTTACTTTGTGGGCGCATCTACTTTAAATCTACATAGCACTCCTGCTGATATAAACGAGTTCAAGGAAAAACGGCTACAGACTCATTCCTATCTAGCATTATTAATTACTTGTCACACAATGAACAACCACAAGGGCTAAGTAGTAAGCAGATGAATCACTTCCATAGGCAGAAAGATAAATATTCCCTTGTGGATGGTGCGTTATATTATGCCAAGTAAGACAGCCACAGACCATTGTTATGTGTACCTGATTGTATGATCAATGAATTGATAACAGCCTACCATAGCAGTCTTTTTGCTTGCCATGTTGGAAGGTCAAGGACAGTCACTAGATTATCACACAAATACTTTTGGTTATCCATGTCACAGACTGTTGCAAACTTTATTTCTGCTTGTGTTCTCTGTAATCAAAGAAAACGTCCACATGTGAACCCTGTATACCCATTACAGCCCTTGTCTTGTCAACACCCCTTCTCACGTGTTTCAATGGATTTACTTGGACCACTTCCTATAACTGAAAATGGCAATAAATATCTAGTAGCACTTCAATGTAGCTTCACTAAGTATGTGGTAGCAGCCCCTTTAAAAAATAAAACAGCTAAGGCAGTAGCAGAGACATTTTGTTGAGCATGTTGTGTTAGTGCATAGTATACCTAAAATTTTGCTTTCTGATAATGGTAAAGAATTCAGTAATGAGCTAATGACCGAAATTTGTACAGCTTTTGACATTGAGCGTAGGACTTGTAATCCATTTATGGCCTCAACTGACGGCCAGATTGAAAGGTTCTTTCACACATACTCTAAGCACATGAGTACAATAATAAACTCCAGGCAAAGTGATTGGGATAAGCTGACCAAATATGTAGTTTATAGTTACAATAATACTGAGCATGCTAGTACAGGATTCACCCCTACTTACCTTACAACAGGACGTGACCTCGCCATACCATTCTCTGTGTGCATACCAGATGCTAACCCATTCAGTTACAGCAAAGACAAAGATTATTTCCAGATCATCAGGGAGACACTTGCGACAGCATGGAGGATCACTAAAGATAACATTGATACAGCCCAGTGGACCTACAAATACTACCACGACCTACACGTGAAAGGACATGAATACAAAGTTGGTGATGTCGTGTATGTGCTAGTACCCCGTGTCAGACCAGGGCAAGTGAAGAAGTTTAGCAGACAGTACCATGGCCCATACATATTGGTGAATCTACGAGGTCTGAATGGCTATCTGAAAGCTATGGATATTACAGGTGAACCCACAGGAGTGGAGTTCATCGTGCACCTGCAACGTCTGAAGAAGGCCACATCCCTTTTAGGGGACATTACCCCACCTACATAAATGTATCTAAACAGCGCCCTCAGTCCAACTTTCCAGATAACATAGATTCAGTTATACCCGTAGCAGATGGCCCCAGGCACGGCTACTACTTGAGACCCAGACAAGGTCAGCATTACTTGACGTACATTCAATTATTTCTGCAGATGGTGAACTGTATTTCATTCATCGCAATATTCATTAACTCCTGTTCCCACGTACTAGCCTTCTAAATTTACCATTATTTCTAATTATTGCGGTTTATAACTTATATATCATATCCTTTAAAAACATAGGTCTGGCTCATTTTTTCATCCCTAAGGAGATAATAGGAGGTGTCAGCGGTTTATTCAGGATAAGTTAGGATATTATGTCTCCATTATGTGTGTTATGACCCCTTTGTTTGAGTAAAATATTCAGTTGTGTACCAGGCGTCTTCAGTTCCTCTAATTAAAAATTTTTTGCTGTATATTGATGTGGAAGTTAGAACATATTCATAAGTCATTTCCCAGTCTTTATTTAATTTTGATGAGAGTGCACATAGCTCCCCTCTGAGTTGATTGTGACCACAGCTAGATAACTGGATATTGATATTGCTGTATAACAGTAACCTAGTTTAGAGACCATTGCTGTTGTTGAGTTGACAGCTTAGTTGTTTGTAGTCATTTGGATTTAGTTGCAAGTTGTATGTTTTAGCCCTTTTATGGTACCTTGTTATGGTGGTTGCATGACCAGTCTGGACTGCTGTTTAGTGAGCATGGCACCTACTGCAAGTATGGCTGGATCATGAAGTGTATGTTGACAATTGGTAGTGTATGGAAGGGTAGGCCACAGCAGTGAGCGTAATCTGTATGGGCTACTGCACCTACTGAGAGTCTACCCTTGGTATGTTGTAGCTTTAGTTGTTAATTAGGAAAACAACATGGCTGGGAGATTCCCCAAAGATCAAGAAAGAAGGGCGGAGTGGAGAAAGGAGATGGAGAGAGTGAAAGCGGAGTTGAGGGAAGTGAAGGAGGAACTAGAGAGAGTTAAGGAACGAGAAAGGAGAGTGTTATTACCAATTGGTAGGGTAAATACGCCTACCAACGTGGTGGGGTCAATAAGGCCACACGCACCGGGAGGAGCTACGGCTGCCGGACCAGACAACGACGACGAGGGTGAAAGAGAAGGCTGGCAGTTACCAGCACGGCCCAGGGCACTGCAGAGACCCCAAGCGGGAGGAGACATTCAGAGTTGGGTGGCAAATGTCCCCCAACAACTAGAAGCCCAAACTTCAAGGTGGTACCTGTTCGATCCAAGGCAGCTTACAACCCTGCCCTCAGCGCCAGATCTATGGCACTATTTGCTAGATTATTTAACAAGAGGAGAAGACCCTTAGGTGAGAGTTAGACCAGGTTGACGGGGATGATAGGACAGCCGAGGGTAGAGTAAATTCTGTTTCCAAATAATCATAATGAGCACACAACAGTTAGGTTTAATGATATATAATTATAGGAATGCTTAATAATACTGTGTTGTTATAAGTGGAAAGGTAACCGTAATCTTAGTCCAGATGAAGTCGCAAAGATATGGATTAATAACTAGGATATAAATTAGAAGTGAATAATAATAATCATAATGATAAATTTCAATTTAATGCTGAACGTATGTAACTATGGGAACTGTCCAAATATTCGATAATTCTAACTACTTTAAAGTCGAGATATGGACCTAATGAGTACTGACAGACCTTGTATCTTATCAGCTAATGGAGGGTTCCATCACATCTTGGTTCTTTACCTAGTAAATGACTAACATCCTGACTACATACACTTCCGATAATATCTCTGTTCAACTGATACTTCTTTCAAAGCAAGTTATTATTATATTTTCATCATGTAAAAGGCTGCAACACTTATACCTTTTCTAGCTTATTAGGCTAACCCTTTTATGTAAATGTGTAGGGTTATATTATTTTTTTATCAGCTGAGTTGTCTAATGACATGAAATATAATTACTTAGAGTCTAAATCTAAATCTAGACCATCTCTTTCATTCTATAGAATTGATTATAATATTACCACATGGTATTACAGTTAATAACACTGGCAGCAGTATACAACCTCCTTCAAATTATGAAGGTATATTACATCACTTGGCAAAACTTATAAGTAATAATTTGGGACTCATAATTTGTGTTTGTATTAAATAATACTTAGTTGGGATGCGACAATATCTTAAGGTTGTTCAAAGTACTGCAATATTTCTGCAATTGCTTAAAAATCATTCTGTCAGGTTGTGTGAATCTGACCTACTACAATATGATGCTTGTTACAGGTGTAATAGCCTTACTCAAAAAGTCTAGGTTAAGCATTAGTCCGCATGCCCCTTTAAGATGATTGGTTAAGAAATGTTTGAGCACTAACATATAAAAACAAAAGTCTTTCTGGTTGGACTCCATCCCAAGAACTAGAGTTGACGAAAGGAAAATCTGTGATGAAAAAAGTTCTATCTTCTTTAAAAAATTAGAAGTCGGAAAATCAAGTGAATATTATACTAAACTACAACAATGGTAAGTAATATTTACCTTATTTTTCTAGTAATTTTTTACTCTTCTCTGAATGAGAAGAAGGGTTATAGAAATTATTTTTTTCTGCTCTACATTTTTGTTATATTCTCACTTATTTTACAGTTTTCTTTATCTTTTAATTATAGACTTATTGTGGTCTTTTAATTTTAGGCTTATTGCAACAATGAAAAAACTGAATCAATTGTTTCAATCAAGCGAAATGGGGAAGTGGTGGCTCAAGTAAGTGTTTTCTACCCTACCGTTTTGACTATATGGTTGTATACATTACTCTCTACTGTCTCCATTATGTTTTCTAATCTTTCTTCATTAATTTCTCAAACATTTTATTGACATTTTTTTCCATTTTCTTTTTACCAAGCTAGTCTAAATATCAATGGAGGGCGAATGCTAACTGAGAAAGATAAAAATCTCCTCAAGAAGGGAAGAGATTGGTGAGTTGATTTAAATATGTAGAGATGTCAAAACTTTGTTATAACTATGTAAATATGTGGTATAAATAATTAGTTGTAATTATGTAAATATCTAGTATAAAAATTGAAACAATTTTAATGTTATTTTTTGGTATTTCAAAACAAATGAAAAGAAGTACCCACTTCGATTCTACATATTATGTTCTGCAGTCTAGTTGTTGCCGTTATATGTACTAAATGATTGACATACTAAGGTTTTGTTAGAAATTAATTATACTAATGTTGGTGCTTTTCAGATTATTATTATTTATTGAGTGTAAAGTTCCCATTCAACTGCATACAATATTCATTGCAATATGTGTACGTGATGCATCCCATCTTACACAAAATGTATCATACTCTCAGTTGTTTAATCTAATGGCTGCATTGTATTCTATTGCAAAAATGAATACATATATTATAAAATTTCTACCACTGAATAAGCAAGATTACATCAAGCTGTCAAACATCTAGGAGGAGATGACCAAGCTAACTCTGGAGCTAGCTTGCCCCCTAAACCTGGTGCTAGCCATGCTATTGATAGCGGGAATTCTTCTGCTGGCCCTTCTTCAGTTGTTGAAACGATTCCATCAACTGATGGACCTACAATTATCGATGCAGGTGCAGTTCAGACCGTCAAACGTGGTAGGAAACGCAAGAACCCAGTTTAAGGTAAATCGTCAGCTTACAATCATATTTTATTGATTTAGTTTTAGACTAAATTGTATAATAAAGTGCATTACCAGATGATGTGAATTTAGTTTGGATTGCATTTTTACATGAAAACATTATACATTATGTAGATCAGTTTTTTGACTCATTATTTTCTCTATTGTCGCATTACACTGCTTAAAATGTTGATTTCCTCATCCAATGCAACATTTTTCTGTTGTATTAAATGTCTATAATAATTTGATTTTTGCGCAAACAAATAAGATATGGAACTGAAGTTTTCCTCCTACTTTTGATGAATAAGAATGTGAAATAAATGTTAAAAAAGTGTAATGCCAAACCAAATTCACTTTATGAGTGATTTTAAAACTAACCAATTTCCTTCCTAACTTAGTTTTTGATGAATAACTAAAGGGAAAGATGTATATGCATGATACAGGAATATATTTAAATATAGTGATATATTATACAATCATGTACAAATTATTGTGATGTCTTTCACAGATTATGATTTTTATTATAGTCTTAACCTTATATATTATCTATAACCATATAATTCAGAATTGTATATATTTGATTATGCATTCAAAATTCATCAACGTCCATGGAATTTATGGAATTTATGGAATGCAGTAGAAAGTATCTTAGTAGATGTAGTAATCAGGCTACCAGCCTGAACAGGCCGCCTTAAAATTGTCAGAAGGAATACAAGGTCAAGTGCCACTACGTAAGTGTAATTTAGTCCTTTTATTACCATGTTACCATGTTATTGCTTCATCCACCTATTAGATATGGATTATATGCTTGTTGAACATCCTTGTTGTAGCTTCTATGACAGAGCCAGAGACTATGATTTGAAAAGGCAAAATCTGTTCCTACTGAAAAGCAGCTTGTCACGCTGGTGTGTCTTTAAGTAAATGGAGCAGTGACTCTTGGAACTTCAGACGCTAAGTTCGTAACAGTTCGGGTGAACAGTATCCGGAAAGAAAGGGAAGCAATAGCAGCACCAGATTCAATCACCAAAACAACAAACATATGCAAGAAGCAAAATAATGCTTTACCTGCTAGCTTTTAGTCACTCTTATGGGAAAAATGCTCCAATGTAAAGCTTGTTTTAAGGAGTATATTGACTAGTTACTCATATGAGTTTTTTTCTAATGTACCGAGCATCAATTTGAGCTATAATCTCTTTTTCAGTGTGAATTTCACAATTTATGTCACCTTTAGCAGAACACACCTAAATCTGCCTTTATGTTGCAGTGCTGGTTTTGGGTCCATTTGGGCCAATAACAACACAAGCTATCTTTAGCAGCTATATATAGTTTAGACAGGGCTTAAAGTGTAAAATCTTTTTTACAGGAACGCATCAACATTACTTTTGCAGGAACACATCCCATTACTTAACTTTCACTATCACACAGGAACGTGCAAATGTTCGAAGTCCACATATATCTGGCTAAATTCAAAGAAGTAGCACATCGATAAGATGTTTTTACAATAAATATTTTTTATCAACTCTGTGTGTAAACAAGCATTCAATAAATATAATAGTTATATCTACATTTCAGTTTAGATGAGTGGTATTGAGCCAGTGTTGGAAGGTGCTTGCAGAAAATGTTTGAGAAGTTTAGAATTGTCTCCCTTGTTTTCGGTCAATATTTAAAATGTTATCTATTTTTGGGTAAACAGTAGTACTTTGTACCTTCTAATATAAAAACGTTTGCTATGCATATTGCTACCCAATTTTCATGTGTTAACATGTAGGAGATATTAATTATCTATTCTAATAATTATGTACGGGATTATAATAACTTTAATTGCAGTACTTAGCTTCATTTTGCGCGCTTTAAGTTGTTGCTCACAAGATGCAAGTAAACTCGGTTGTTGGTTTCATCATCTTGGACTGTTATTGTGGTGTCAAGTGAAGCACAATTTTAGGTAGGCTATGCAATGATAGCAATGCTATGCACACTTCACATCACACAATATTTATCTAGCTCTAAAGCGAACAAAGTGTGTTGCTTGTACACAAAGCTGAACAGGATCTAGTGTTTAACAATACATTAACGGAGTCCGGGCAGGGCAATTGGTGAATCAGTCAAAAAAAGTATAGTATTAATTAATCTCCTCTTTTTGATAAAGAATGATCATTCTTTAATAGATTTTCCTTTTTTGAGATTAACATCATTTTCCCTATAAGATGGGAATCTTTATCATTGTAATATTAAATATTTAAAGTTTAGAGAGAGTATATTACGGTAACGAGGCGATCATATTACACAGACTGTGGTATTTAATTATAGTCTTAACCTTAGACATAATTCAGAATTATACATAGTTATTAGAGTATGTATTAACAATTCAACAACAATTGGACTATTTACTATAAATAGGAAGACTACCCATGTATTTTCCATTCTAGCATAGCGCTTCCATTAGTTTATCACATTGGCAGAGACATTCTGCATAAAAGTGCAATACTATAGACTAAAGATTACTAATAATTACATCACTATCTACCCCTCAGAGGATGAACTCATCTCTGATGGATTGCTTTGGAAGGAAGAAATCAACGGGCCAGATTGGCCCAGTGAACTTTACTTTTCATCAACTGAATGGGCTAGAGTTTTAACAAAACTCAATCTTCCAGCGACGATCCATCTACCTCACAGATGAGGGTGGATGAGCACAGAAGAGACACGCACGATGGTAATCTTACTGTTGAGAAGATGCTTATAGAAGGTAAGCCACATTTTGCACAGTGTATGCTTAGTGTAACATTATTATATATTGGTAAAAAGAAAAGATAGCAATGCATCAAGTTATAAATGCATCTAGTTTATCACCTACAATAAATTATTCTATATAGCTACAATGTATATATTTACATGCATGTCATAATATAATATCTTCTTCACTTGTAGAAGTGAAACTATCTCACAGACACAGATGTACATAAATAAGAAAAAGAAGTTCCTTAAAATTGTATTATGAATATCTTTCTATATCTGGATTTTTACTTCTCTTAATACATAGCGTAACAGACAAGACCAAGTCTTATTATCTATATTATTATTATCTGATGCACATAATATCCTGTTTAAACTAGTTTACTGGCATGGTGGTTGGTTTTATAATCTTAAGTTAATTTTGACACATAGGCATGAAGTAATATAAATGTTACCATCATAGTTACATAATTTATTGATATTACACGATTTCCATTAGCTATTCTCAGCGAATGTACATGTATATAAGTCTCTTTAGACACACTATGGTTCATTCATTCGTCTGATAAATGCACAACTGGAGCAAGGTAATATTTTCTATCTGTATACATACAACAATACTTTGTATTTGAGTTGCAATTTATTATTATTTCAATCTGCATCTGATTTTAGAGGAGAAATTAAAATAATCATGTTTAGTTTTTCCAATGATTCTTATCTAATAAATATTGGTGATAGAATAGGGCTGTTCATTATAAGCAATATGACAAGTGTGTGATGGGAAATTATCTGGATACCCACAGGCATCACAAAGAAGGTATTCCATGGAAAAAGTTTTCTTCCACAGACACTTTCCAATATAATAGAAAAGGAACTCGTCAGATAATATATTATCTTTCAATTCATCCTTTCCAATTATGTGAGAACATTGGTTGTATACCATTCTAAGTCTATAATCACCCATCATATTTCTGTAAGAAAATTATTTATTAGCTTAGTCATCCACAGAAAAGATTCAAGCTGACACAAATATTTTTAATTAAGTTCGAAATTAATGGGAGTTGGAGAAAATACTTAGACTGTTAATTATTTATCAAAGGCCAACCTCTATCTAACCTTCAGCTACAAGATTCCTCTCTTTTCTCTAATGTAGAAATGAAAGTGATTGTGGTTGGGTGAATTATTTTAAACCCTTTTCAGATTTCAAGTCAAGCTAGCCAATCTACTGGTTGCAACACAAAATTTTTCATTAGACAATTAATCTCAATCTTGATTTTCTTTGACAGCTAATGCACATATAAACATGTCCAATTTGTACCACTTTAATTTAAACTGAAAAACTGAAATGGAGCAACTCAGTCTAAACTTGAATGCTGACTTGCTAAAAAACCTCAATCAACGGAAGGAGTTGGAGGAGAAAAGTCAGCAAGCACTGAAGGAAAAGAGGAGGATGGAGAAGGCAATAACTCAAATTGAAGCCCTCTCAAATGCAAAGGTGGCAGGATATAAAGCTCTGCAGCCGCACCTCCACCAACTGAGGCAAGCTTTGTACCAGAATACAAGATTTTCTTACAGCTGCAGAGCGATATGGGAGAGCTTGGTGCACAAGCAGTTTTAATGAACCTCATTCGTGTGGCCCATGTTGATAATAACCAGGAAGAGGAAGAAGAAGATGAAGAACATCAAGAGCAACAAGAAGATGAAAGAGTCTACGTCTAGTGGACTTTGTCAATCTACCCAAAAGTCTTTTTCAGGACCATCATATATTTTCAAAAAGACTGTTCTATACATTCTCACAATGTACAATGTATATAATATTATATTACATTATTACATATGCATTATTTTCTACATGAATGTTCTATGACTTACAAAACTCATTATATTATTGCAAAATAATTGCATACAAAAATCATCTGTTTATGAAGGGACAAAGAAATGTTCATTTGAGAAAGTTAACTCCCCTCTCCAGATAGAAATCACTCCCACAATACTGCCCTAATTCCTCACAAATTTTTCTGTAACATAGATTTGCGTGTAACTACAATATTTAATATTCTACAAAATGCAACTAGTATACAAGTTCAGTAATGGAGCAGCGGACCATTACAGCAAACATGTAATGGTTAGCTCTGCACCATTTGTTTCCTATTTTCATTTCATACTACTGTACAATAATCAATATTGTACCATATATCCCATATTTTACCATATCAAATGGTAGAAGACTGCTAAACTTTAAAGGTTATTAATAATAATAATATTACACATTTATACAACATTTGAATTTTATTGCATTAATTGCTAAATTCTCAGCAGCTCTGGGTCAACATAGCTGGTCAATGTTCTTTTAGAATTACAATTTTAGAACACTTACTTACTATTGAAAATTAGGATTGTAAAACTGAGTTGCCATGTACATTCTTTAACAAAATTTCTAATGCAAATTGGTCTATCTTATACGCTGCTTTCTGCGATCAAATGGAACATCGTGCTGGCACTTTCATCAGTCAAGACCAAGTGGCCCTGGAAATAAAAAATTTTAAACAAAAACAATCCGTAACAGTAGAAGAATTTTACACAAGGTTTATGAGGGTGCCCAAGTTCCAAGTAGATACAAAAGTAGAACCCAATGTGCCCAATATGAATTTGGCACATATCAGTACAACAGCCATTAGAGTAAAATCTTGCTTAAAACCCAACCAAAATACATCTGAAGTCGTGGCATTAACTGATCAACCCCGAAATCCTCCGCAAAATCATCTGTTCAATCAACCCAAACCCTTTGTATGCTTCACTTGTCAAGACAATAGGGATTGCGGTAAAAAGTATCCTGTGGATTTAGTGATCAGACTACCAGCCCAAACAGGCTACCTCAAAAACATCATTGTGGCAATTCCAAGCTCGCTTCCAGATACCGTACTACTAATCCAGGTTTTCGCCTCAAGACATCTTATCCTAGAATACCCTACCTCAAGCCCAAGATATCAAACTTATAGCCAGGGACACTAACATCAGTTACTCCGATAACTACATACCACCAACTTCTAGTGCCCAACCTACGTACAAGTAGGTACAGCTATACTACTTGCTTAGGCCAGCTCTTCCAGTACAAAATCACCAAAACCCACCTAACTACAGCCAGAAGCAGAGAGTCATGTCACCTACTCCAAGGTAAAACCATCATCAGCAAAATGCAAGTAGTGTGGAACACGTTGCAGTTTTGATCACAGCAAAAGAAAACAATGCTCCCCAACTAGATAACTACACTGCTTTAGAGAACATAGGTTATGATATTGGAAGAAATGAGAGCAAGTTGTCATAATTTAACAACCTTTACCAGCGCTAACAGTAGAGCAGTTGAGTTAATTTTCACATCACAGAGATTATAGAACCAGCACCCTAATGTTGGGGAAGAGGAAGATGGAGTTTACGTCCTAAATATGGAGGACCTTGATGTCAAAGAAAACCAAACAGAGGTAACCGAATTGGTTTGTCTTTTTAATTAAATCTTGTTTTCAACTATCATTGCTAAATGCACATGTCTCAATGATTATGCTGGATGTTCACCCTACATGTGCAGAATTAATTACTGTGGTCATGTAGGTTAATGAAAAAGAGAAAGAAAATGGTAGATTGAGAATATTTCACAAGGACGACCAAATAAACGCGTCCTATCATGATTGTGGCAAGAGAGCAAATAACGATGGGGTGTAAGTAGATCTTTATTTTATATGCACCACCATTAAAATCCAACTATAGTCAATTTGATGCTGTACGCTATGCAATAATCTGGTACGTAAGGTAATTTAATCCCATGATTTTCATGTTACCATATTACTACAATCACCTATTTGATATGGATTATATGCTTGTTAAACATCCCTATTGTAGTTTCTATGATTGAGTCACCAACTATCATTTGAGAAGGCAAAATCTGTTCCTATTGAAAAGCAGCTTGTCACGTCGATGTGTAAATACAGCAGTGACCCTTGGAACTTCAGACGTCAAGTTTGTAACAATTCTGGTGAGCAGCATCCGGAAGGAGAGGGAAGCAACAGCAGAACAGCCCTCTCTCACCAAAGCAGCAAAGAAGTAGAAAAACCGCTTCACCTGCTAGCTTTTAGTTAATCTCACGTGAACAATGCCTCAATGTAAAGCTTGTTTTAAGGAGTATTTTGACTTTTTGCTCTATACTCTATACGTCTAGTAGCTGCTCTATACACGATATATTTCATAGCTTGCGTGCGCATTGGCAAAACTTTAATAATTTTGTCTTGTTTTTTTTGGTTTATTAATTACAACTTATTATCTTTTTCCCAAGCTCGCACCAGGAGATAGAATTGCATATTAAGAATGGTAGCTTCAGTTGACCGATGTGTCCTGCTTTACTTTATGTCAAACCTAGACATGACACTACATCTAACTAGGTACTCATATTAGTTTATTCTCATATATCGAGCATCACTTTGAGCTATAATCTCTTTTGAGGTGCATAAAAATTGATGGTCATATAAAAAAGCTTCGAGTTGAAGACTTGACAGATAAAAATAGAAAGTATGGAACATTTTATTTCCGCTTGAACTCAGGCAGTATGAAGCCAGACGCTAAAGGCAATAACATCTACAACTGGCCAGTGAAAATGTCTGATATTCTCTCAGAAAACGAAGCGCTGCTAAAAAAAAAATTGAATTATCCCGTAAGAGCAACTGAACACGCTGCTGGGTTTGACATTAAATCTAAAAAACTATTTGCGTTGCATCCAAAAAGTTCTGCCGCTGTCTATACAGGAGTGGTCACACAGTGGCCAAACAATGTGTTTGGAATGCCAAAGAAACATTCTGGCCTGTCATTCAAACATCCAATACTCTTGTTCACGATGGCACCATAGATTCTGATTTTAGAGGAGGGATTAAATAATTATGTTCAATTTTTCTGACGAGCCTTATCTAATAAATGTAGATAGAACCTGACAAATTGTGTTCATGATCTATGGAACCATGAACACAATTTGGCCCAAAATAATTAAATCTGCTGAGTTTGGCTGGTCGAGTAGAAGAAGTATGGGGCTTGACATTTAATTTGTTGGTGCTGAAACCGTATAAATATTGGTATAATGAGTACAATTCAGCTATAATGTACATTTGTTTTAATTAACATAAATTGTATTACGAGATGTTTTTATACTTCAGATCATAATTATATAAATGAGTTTTTCTATTGAACAGTATATTACGCTTATTTGATTACAGGACAGGCACAATAAAATAATGCACGGGCGTTTAGTTCCTATTTGTCATCCGTAGACGATAATAGGTATGATGAAAAGAGGAAATGTAAAGATTTATACTACAGTGGGAAATGGCATGTGGTTAGCTACATGTACTGTACCTTTATGGGTAGACATCCGTTCAGATAAACCACGTCTAACCACATTTACTTCATACGATGATTGTTACTGTGACCAAGAAAACCATTAAGGTAAAGAAAAGCTATGTCAAATAAAACAAATTGATTTAGTGGTGAGTTGGATAAGTCATGAATACTTTGGATGGTATTGTGTGACACCAGAGGGCGTACCACGATGCCACCAGCAATGGATCTCTGACATTACCTGTTAAATTATATAACCGGGATGGTGGACCCAAGAACAAGACCAAGACCAGAATAATAGAAACAATCGTGGGGGTAACAATAGAACATTTTTTTTACAAAGTACTGAATGTACTGGTTGTAAGTAAAAAATGACACTAGTCTCCATCTGGATGATATTACAATAAATAGGAGTTCAGGAATTAAGGTAAAATCGATATATAATAGAAATAGAATCATTGTAATGCTTGTCATAATTCCAAATCGTGAGTAGCTAAAAAAATATTGAAAATATTTAGTCAGTGACACCAAACTTATAGTTAGTTAACATTGCCATTGGCTTAAACCTTGGAAATACTAAATAATGTGTTGTCACTACCTTGAGGCATTAGATAATTAATGTTGGCTAGGTTGCGGGGAACTGCAGACCTCCTCTGCCTTCGTTGATACAATCAAATTGCCGAAATATGTATGCATACGTTATTGGGGCATGAAACTTAGCAAGAAGTGGAACATTAGGATTCATAGCCTGCAGCTCATGACAGACAATGACCTGGGCTTAATCAAGAAAGGAAAGCAAAATAAGTCTAGAGAAGAGATAGATAGGTAATAATGCTCGTGTTTTGCTGTGAATGTTGTACTTCCCATTTGGTGCCTCCAACTTCAATGATTTCCAAACTATTTCTATGATATGGGAGAATAACCCCACTACTAGTGAGTCATTGAGGTGACATAACTGTCAATATACTTTCGCTCTCTAATCCAATGTTATGCATAATGTTGAGAACTATGTATATTTAATACAGAGTATCTCGTGTTAACTTAGAATATCAAAAAGATTTCGAAGCGAACCAGGTTGTCCTACTCATGTCAGAACTAGTACGAAAAATATTACTCCAAGAGTATAACCCGTGGCTAGAATCTCTTGTAAGTTCAATGTATGTCCAGGAAGATGATGGATTTTTAAACCAGTTTAACTCAGAACAAGTATCAGCAGAGACACTAGTCTGTGTATTCAGTATGTTGTGTACCCTTATTGGGATGCCAGGAAATCCGATAGCAAATACTTGAATATTTCTATTGACACACTTGATGTAATGCGTTGAGGAAATTTCTTGGATTTGTGAATGAAAATTTACACTTTGGGAAAAAAATATGTGTGAAAAGCCCTCAGTTGAAAAACGCTTGTGTTACTTGTACTTTGAAAGACAATTTAAACACGCATTACATGTATAACGGGTTTGTTTGTGACAAAAGTTTTAATTGAGGTCAAGTCTGATCATAACCTCAACAAAAATTGAGTATACTAGCAATAAAAATAAAATAAAACATAGGCTTGAATAAACAGGAAAATACTTGAGGAGCAAAGTGAGAGAAGAAAGATCTCTTAACTTGAGAACATAAGGGACTACAATGTAGTTATAAAAAATTGTCATTATTGCACAATCTGTACTTTTGCATAAAACTTACTGTGAAAATTGTGGAAAAACTGTTTGGGCAGACGGTAACTATGCCCAGAGAGTCGGTGGGTGGATATCTGAATGATTAAAATATACATATAGCCATTGTAAGGATTTCAATAAAAACCACAATGTAGTATTGTACAATGTATGCTTTAAAAAAACATCCATATAACGCATCAACCATCTTAGAATAATCTTTGTTATGCTGAGAGAGGTCTGTTGTCGATAGTTTTGGTGAGATTATCAGAATAGAAGGTCATTACCTTGTTGGTGATGCTAGCTGAGCCAGATAGTGCCTGTGCTTACGTAAGAATAATCAACAAAATGAAAAAAAGTTTCCCTTATCAGCGCCATGGCCAGTGTTTCAGTAAACTGTGCTCATGGATCGTGTCAAGGGCAGGCTTGTAGCCCGATTTCCCGCTGCAGAAGACGTTTCATTTACAGTTTATGAACACGTCATGAATTTGAAGAACACCATTGGCCAATTTGTGTTTTGATACGCCCAGGTTCTGCGGAGCCGTATTACACAAGCAACCAGTCAGTTATAGAAAGTCACAGCAAAAGTGCTGGCAGCCAATATAGGAATGATGGTGACACCAGTAAGGCAGGGGAATTCAAATTACTACACTGTGTTATTTTGAGACAGCAGGGTGTACAATGCACCTTGTTATACTGTGTCTAAACCTTGCCAACTTGCTGTGGTGTCCTCCAATTGGCGGCGATAAGAAGTTAAATCTCTTCCCCTCAACAAGAAACTATATGTTACTTGAATTCCACTTCATGAAGTCAGAAAATGACAGAACGCCAACCAGAGATTATCTCCACTCTAGAATAACAGTAACTTACTTAAAGCCCTCCTATATAATATTATAGATCCACTTTTCGCCGTTCATTATACTGCTAAAATGCATAGTGTCATTCTTAGTTAGCCAATGAAATTAATCCTGTCGGTTTAAAGGCAGGTAGGATTAAATAGATTCTGCTACCAATTGGAATATTGGTCTGCTGTCTATATTTTCTATGTAATAAGTCTTGTTGTTGTAGCTCATGGCCACCCCACTTGCTAACACTTGGTTTACAGCGAATGAAAGCTATGGACTCTTTGGACGTACAGTAAATTATGTATAGATTATTATAATGACAACAGAGTTTATGGGCTAATTTTTTATATAATATAATTACATATTATAATTATATCTATTACTTTATTAGCTATAAAATAGTACATCGTACATTCTCGAACAATTTCACTTCATTTACAAAATGTATCACCAGCGCGGATATACGTTATACGTCCATAATAACTACATGTATATTATTATTCTAAAACATATGCAATTATTTCAAGACTATTCATCTACAGTCAGAGTAAAAGATAACCATTAGGCATTTATTTATACACTGCGAGTCCACAGTCAGACAAGGCAGTTGTCAATATAATGTCCAGTGAATGTCGCTATGTCACTGTGCAAACACGCACATAGGGCCATCACACAGGGTCGGCAGCTAATAATTTTAATAAAAGTAAAATCAAAAAAATGTTCTTGTGGAAACAATATTAGATTAGATGTATGCGTCTATAAAATGCTTGTATAATGTACTTGTATCATAATATAAAATGACATACACTGTAGTAATGTTATTTAATATATCTGTAGTGGGGAATGTACCAAAGTGCTGTTTCTCAACCAGTTGTTGTCAACGCTGTCGCTCATGTATTTATATTACTTTGAAACACAACCTGATGGTGAGTGTATGACCCTTTAGCCAGCTATAGGCACATCACAAGCACTAATATACACTGTAAGCTATGAACATTGCACCTGCTGCAAGGTGATGAGAGTATGTGATATCAATGTGGTTGTGGTGTAATGTACCTAACTGCCACTATTGTACTGTGCACATCAACTATATAATTGCGTAATTGCCTTATGCATTGCTGTAATTTGTCACATCTTCAATTTGTAGAGCAACCAATCGATATACTCCACCCTTTTATAATTGGTATGACTGTTATTGTTTATAATTAATGTGATATTTGTTCTAACATTCGTCCATTATAGCAGGGAAGCCAGTTCTGTTGTGAGAGAACAACTTTCAGCATGTGGAACAAAAAACGCTTTGGCATGACATCGCATCTTATCTTCATCAGAAGAGGTCAAAATAATATTTATTTCTAAAACTGCTACATAAGTTACTCCAACATAAAATAGCAGCACTATGCGATATCATACTTTGGAAAACACACGGCAAGCAAAAACAAGACTCTGTTTCAAACATAATCAAAACTGTAGAGTGAAGAAAAGTTTCAAAAAAAAAGAAAAAAACACTGAAAACACTCGGTGATCTCCACATGAGTAGTATGCTTAGCCCTAGATCTAGAAAATGCGAAAAGTAGACAGGTAAAAGACGCAGTCAACACATGCAATGGCACTTCATTATAAGAATGTGCTATTGCTATTTCATAACATCTCTTGATGATGAGGGGATGAATAAGCATTGTTAATTTCCTCGTCGTAACCACAGTAGCAGTTTGTTCTTTAGCCTGGGTTATGAAGAGTAGTCGACTTGGTTCTAGGGCTTTGCACATATACTGGGTTTTAGGGGTGGAGTTTGGTTGAAGGGACGGGTGAGGTGGTACACTGCCCAGGGATGTTTGGGATCTAGGGCTAACATGTACCGGAGTTAGGGATGTGTATGTGTAGATCTGCACTGACCATTACTACTCACATGAGCTATTGATTATTGATGTAGTTCCAGAGATTGTCTATTGCTAGCTTAAGTTTTGACAGCACAATATCCAGAGCACCACACTCAACAGAATATTGTGCTGCTATTTAACTACAGCGATTGAAATATGCACATGTTGAATATGCATGCAGGAAGCTGTTTATTCCTGCATACAAAATAAAAACAAAAGAATTTTCTAATGAGAACTACACTATAATTGACAAGATACCCGTATGTACATGTACATGTACATGCAATTATTGTATTACCATTATATGCCACTACCCCATGTAAGGTCCTACTGTTGCGTGGTAAATGTAATCTTAAACATGTGTACGTGACTTGTAAAGTGTACATTATACTAAATAGTACAATGTACGTGACTTGTAAAGTGTACATTAAATACATAGTACAATGTACGTGATTTGTAAAGTGTACATTATACTAAATAGTACAATGTACATAACTAATAAACTGGTGCATGTACATGTATTACCATGCAGTTAACAAAATATATATTAACAAAATCCAACATTGTCCTTCCCATTGGTAGTCAGGCACTTCTGCATTTAAACCACTCAGCTTCCACATAAACCATAATTATCTCATGCTTCAAAGTAATTTTGGGGTTACGAATCAGCCCTTTCCCAGTGCAGAAATAACTGTGGCTAGCTGATAGAAAAATTGACTAATGGTTCTGAATATTCAATGAGGTTTACCATCATCCAAAGAGATTATAAGGAATGGGTTAGAGACAGAACTGACGTAAATGAAAATTAATTAATATTGGCTTCACACAGCCGTGTTAGTCACTGAGATTTGAAGCTTTGTAGTTGACACTCAGCATAACTAATGAGAGAATGATATCCCTCATATGTGGGGTGTGCCATGTCAGTAGAGAAAAATATTATGTCACCTAGGTGTATCCATAGACAGAAAAGTCTACAGTCATACTGTATAAGTGGAAAGGCACAATTACATGTACTTACAGTACAGAACTGAGAAAGCCCAGTTGTGTATGGTAGATAGTTGAGAAGGCCCAATTATGGTGCCTCTATGGTTCAAAATGTACAAAAAGCATCCGTTATGTTCCAATGACCTAGGTGTAACTGCCTGCTACCAAACAAATAAGTTGATGTAGTTACACACCTTGTAAACGGTGGCTACCAAACACTGACATGTTCATTTCCAGCTGTTTCCAAGCAAGACACCACCACAGGTAGTAAATAAATAAACTTCTGTGTGGCTTATTAAAATTAAAACACAGCTGAGTCATACACCAAAATCACAGAGCCTCAATACCTACATGTATGTGGGGCACTCACTCCTATCACCAGTGAATGATTGTCATTATGATATTGTATAGTGGAGCTCTGACTAATGGTTGAATGACTTGATAGTTTCACAGCAGATGCTGATGTCATACACTAAGTAAGATATAATCATTATTAGACTGGCTACTGTGAACCTTTTTTAAGTACGTAAGCACCAGTTACATGTACATGTATATGTCACCTTATTTAGGCTTGCTTCTCTCCTTCCACCTGCACTCAGGCCAGTAGTAGACAGTCATCCCTCACCAATATGCATCTCATTATGTAGACTGAGGACCTACAGTGATGACAATGATAAACAGTAAGATGAGAGAATAACACGATATTCAATAGACCAAAAGGTAACGGGTTAAAAAATTGGAAAAAATACCTCGTCTATAACGTATAAATACATGCAAATGTATTCATGAATTACAAGACCCTAAGGTGTGATTTATGACTAGTTGATGACTAGACACTGTAAACATGGATAGAGTTTGAGGGGAAGCAATATAGCCTGTATCACTGGCCATACCGGTTACAAGAATTAAAGTGATTGAATGTACATGTACATGTAACACTCCACTGCCAGCAAATCTAATAAACTAACCTTTCTAGCGTATCGGCAGCATGTTTCATGTGTTTGAGTTCACCTTGTCATCTCTGTAATACTATCTACATTCTGTCATGTTTTACTGAGAACACCGCCTGGCCACATCCCTTGATGAAACCTGAAATACACGTACATGTACATGTGTGTAGTAATATTACAATGTTTGGTAGCCACCATTTACAAGGTGTGTAACTACATGCAGGTAACACACACTGCATGCAGGTAACACATACTACCTGCAGGTAACTCATACTACATGCAGGTAACACATACTACATGCAGTTAACACTTACTGCATGCAGGTAACGCATACTGCATGCAGGTAACACATACTGCATGCAGGTAACACATACTATGGGCAGGTAACACATACTACATGCAGGTAACACACTATGTGCAGGTAACACATACATACTACGTGCAGGTGTAAAGGATGCCGGGTGAGCTGCCACTTTTAAGGCAGGCACCACCTGGATACCTTCACGGCTATACCAACTTACAAAGGTACAGTCAGCTTGTACAGGCAGGCTTGACTAGTCCCTTTGTACCTGCTGGCTCCCTGCCAAGTATTAGCCTGCTAGCCGGTTGTGTACTGGCTAATGCCCTGCAATGTACTGGCTAATGTATTATTATGTTAACCACAAACAATCAAGTGTCAGCTTGATGCCAGTTGACTGCTAATTAATCTGTGAAGTGAATGCCTGCCAAGTGCCCAAGTGTATAGTGCTGTTTATTGTGACAAAACAGGCAGAGCAGAACATCTGCTCTGCTTATATAGCACAGCAAAGACCAAAGGTCAATTTAGATACCAGTGGACTAATACAACATTCCAAGCCGGCATCAGTATAAAAGCATAATGATACAAATTATTGGCACATGCATATACATGTAGAATATGGAGACACAGGTTATTGGCATACTAGGTATATGCATACAGAATTATGTGTGTAATATGATATTATTATAAAATGTAGAATATCATAGGCTTTCATAGCTAGTGTCAAAATCCACCACACAGGTAACACATACTGCATGCAGGTAACACATACTGCATGCAGGTAACACATACTGCATGCAGGTAACACATACTACATGCAGGTAACACATACTACATGCAGGTAACACTTACTGCATGCGGGTAACACATACTGCATGCAGGTAACACATAATACATGCAGGTAACACATACTACAAGCAGGTAACACATACTATGTGCAGGTACATAGTGCATAAAAGTCATCGCCTGGGGTTGCACAACTTAATGTAGATATAATGATTTATCTACTACATACGTATAGGGTGTAAATCTACATGTACACACAAGTCATGGGTAATTTCCACAACCGCAAACTGATTAAATTACACAATAAACTGTTTAACAGTCCTTTGTTATTATGCCTATCTAAACTGGGGAAACAACAAGGGATTTTCAGAAATCAGATGCACTATACAATCATGTGGATCAGGAATATCACTCCGCAAAAAACATACTGACTGTTACAAAAAAACGCTAAAGAGCTCTCTGGTTTGTACACATATTCGATGTTAAAACCTCCGTCACTTGACAATAATTTTGTACACCATGACTGTAATATGATTCTATGTGCACAGTGTAGTACTACACGTACATGTAATCATCTCCAAGTGTAGTGTATGATCAAGTTGAATATTACTAACACTTGTTACGTCTGAGACTACATTGAGGTAAGTCATTGCCAAGACACAATTCTAATTATATCAATATAATGGTACTTCATAGTGGCTACATTGTACATGTAGCTAAGCTGTATAATTTGAGCAAAACCAATGATGCCTTGGAATATATGCATTAATTCACTAGAATATACAGTGATAAGCTTACAGTAGATGTAGAACAGCTTCCAGTCTTCTGCTTCTTGTAAGTTTTTGTGTGGATATTCAGGTAGAACCTGCTCTCTCTCCTCTCCTCCTCCCTAATGATGTTAGAACTGAAATGTGACTGTATAAACTGCATACGTGGCAGTAATAATATCCTGCCACTAGTAACAGACTAGTGCTAGTAGCTTGTAGACTATTAGTATGCCTGTGTACAGTATTTTACAAGTAGTAATTTCATGGCTGAATGAATTGGGTGGTAATGAACTTGTATATCACTTGTAAGCAGTCAGTAGGCTTGTAGCTAGGCAACCAGTAGATTTGAGATAGTGCAATATGTAGCAGGTACAATTATAGCAATGACTATCATACATGTAATATAACATTGGCTAAATGCATGTACATACACAAACTAATAACTACCATGTCATGCCAGTACATTTCAGATAGTACAGTGTGTAGCTAGTACAATTATACAGAGCTGTTAACTTCTAAATTTTGCCAAGTATCAAGTAAAGTAAAATGTACAACTACCTTTAGTACAAGTACAAGTACAAGTACCAATTTACAACTGCAAGTCAAGTACAGCCAAGCAGTTTATTCTTCAAGTTCAGTAGGAAGTACAACACAGGGCCGCAGTGCACCATGTAACAAGTGCTACAGGATTATTAGTGACATCATCATTATTATGAGCAATTATTATCACAAACAGCATTTTTATGACAATAATAATAATGTCATGATAATAATATTATAGTAATGTAATAATAATAGTTATTATTGTAATAATAATGAATTTAAAATAATAATAACTTAGTATAACATAGTAGACCCATCTTCCACTACTAGTACTACTATCAATGACACAAATTATTAGCATGTGCACTGCACTGTATACCACAATCCAAAACAGATAATCTAAATTAATAAGACAGTGATGACGTGACACCCAAAGATTTCAATGTTAACTGATATCCCAGACTCTAACTTGTCTGATCAACAAGTGTAACCTAAGAACTTGCATACAAATTGGACTAGGAGGGTGTATTGACCTTTCCGCCTTATCTATGTCATTAGGCATGGACCTTACTCTAAACAATTATCACATACAATACTGTGCTCTTCCATTGATGTGTATATTATTTTTCTTGGCAAGTAAGGGTTAAGTATAGTCTAGTTCAAGTATTGACAAACCACAGCATAGTAAAGTTCAACTACTTACAAACCACAGTATAATAAAGTAAAAGTAGACTAAACCAAGTATAGTAATAGTATAAGTAGATTCTCTATTTTCACAAGTAGCAAGTACATCTAGCTAGTACTTCAAAAAGTACTATTCTAAGTCCACTCAAGCATACTCCAGTATAACAGCTCTGAAATTATAGCAATTATTATCATACATGTAATATAATATTGGCTAAATGCATGTACATACACCAACTACTACCATGCCATGCCAGTAGTTTCAGATAGTGCAGGATGCAGGGGCGGATCTGACTCAGTTTGAAGGGTTCTGCCAACAGGCGGGGGTCCGGAGGGCTGGCTAGGCCCCCTGGCGGAGTCCGGGGCGGAGTCCGGGGCAGCGCCCCGGACGCCGAAGCTATATGCTGGATTTTGTGTCAAATGAAGCAAATTTATGCACACTTACACTTGGAATCAACATGTTTCTGTTACATGCTAGTTGATCTCAGTAAACAGTTAAAAAAATGTTGTGTTTCTGGGGACGCGTAAAGATTTAGTAAGTGAGGATTTACAACTAAGATAAATGCAGGAACTTCTACTTTGCAGAAATGCAATAATAATAAATTTGGAGCAGTGATATCTTGGGCAAGTATGTTGCAGAGGCTACTTTACATATTATGGATGCTTGACTGTGTATTAGAAATAGAAATTTAAAATTAGCTTGTTTATAACTATGGTTACTGTGCCAGGGCTCAAGATTTTGTAGCCTATTAAAAATATGCCATCACATGACTTTATGAAAATAGAAATAATGCTAAATTTTTTGGTAGATAGAGATGAAAGTGTTATTATCCTAGGTTTCCCAAAAGCTGAAGAGTATGGACAATTTTGTGGAGACATTACTTTTTTTGTAATGTTTGAGCCTTGAGAGTATGTGCACATGACATGAAGTAGCTTATAAAATTTCAGAGGTACATACATGTATATCTTCAAAAATAATACTGTGACACTGTTACAACATGTACATTATTACTTACTCAGCCCAGCAGCAGCAGCAGCTCCTTGATAGCAGCAATTCTGGTTTTTATAACTGGTAATAACATTTACTGTGGTCACAAGTAGGGCCTATAGTCTATCAAAAGTTACTCATTGTAAAGTAATTAGTGTAGTCTTATTTCCTGGCAAATAAAATACTGCCAGTAGTGGGAGGGTACTGAAATATTCTTACTATAAGTTGTATAGGATGAAAGATCAATTCCTAAGCTATCTTTTGGTATGTTATAGCCATATATCATCATTTTCATCAGAATATGCTTAGATTATGCTGGGCAGGGTAGGATGCCTCCGCAAATAAACTTACAACTGTGTGTTATCATTGATAGGCGGCAATTTAATTTTTTTATTAGAAATAAAAGGTCCCGCCATGGCAGGGAGGGCGGGACCCCCAAATCCGCCCCTGTACAGTATGTACTGTAGCCAGTACAATTATAGCAATGGTTATCATACATGTAATATAATATTGGCTAGATGCATGTACATACACAAACTACTACCATGCCATGCCAGTAGGTTTCAGATAGTACAGTATCTTTGTGTACTGTAGCCAGGACAATTATAGCAATGATTATCATACATGTAAAATAATATTGGCTAAATGCATGTACATAGTTACACAAACTACTACCATGCCTTGAATGTGTTTGTACATGTAGTGCTCCTTAAGCCTGTTGCTTTAGTATCCAGCAATTATCTGTCATATACATTGTATGTAAATGTACATGTAATTTGCAAAGATTGTACAAATTTGTCAATTAGGCAGTCATTTATTTGAATCCACTTCCACTTCCATGTACATGTAAAGTCCCATCCTTTGCTAGCACAGTAGAATGAAAGTCACAGTATGACTAAGCAGGCGATGTGGTATCCAAAGAGCAAGATTTATTGGCTAGCAGTAAACGTGCTATGAGCCCACTGTATTATGGCTTCATCTGCTAGCTATTTACAGTTATTTTATTCAAAAATGGTTTATTTATTGTTAATAAAATGACTTGTATATGTATATATCATTGTAAGTATGCTGTGATAGACCATCTGACGACATCACTTTTAATAAAACAGGATAAGAAGGCACTCATAATACAACATGTGTGGAGTTGTTCTCTCCTTCAGTTATTGAAAGGTTAAGGAACTCCCAAGTTACAGTTACAATAATTTTTACACGTCAGTAAAAAGTGCTTTCCAAGTAAATTTCAACATGTTGTGCAAGATTTTGTCTTCTACTAGATTCATATACAATGTATTGACATTGTTGTATTGATTGATATTCGTCTTGTTGCTATGGAAAATCAATTCTCGCGGGGAAGAACATTATGCAGGTTAAATTGTGACATACTACAGTGACAATTACATCTTTTGAAGATTTAATCAGGTTTTCAAAGGTTGGCTTACACTTCTGTCATACATATACATGTACATGCAGTTACCAACTTTTACTGTATACATCAAACAGTGGGACACAGTAAACATGCAAACTTGTTATTGAATACAGTACTTTGTTTATATGAGATCTATCATCTTATTGCACAACATGCCAGAAATTGCTATGGAACAGGTTAATGGTATGCTATTACTCAGGTGAATCTGTTACAAATGTAATTATTACTGTCCATTCATACCTAGGTTTTGAACGAGGTGAAAGTAGATGCAGTTGAAGGGTAAAGTAATTAGGTGATAACTTTTGCCATAACCAGGAAAAGGAACAGCTTGTGATCAAATCAATGAACTTAGATGTGACAGCACAACACTAATAATGCAAATAGACAATATATTAGCATGTGATCCGCAGTTTGGGTGGAAAATTGAGTCAATTAATATAATATGTATATACATTGCATTTGTATATAATGTGCAATGTGCAGGGGCTTGAGGTTTAGGGTTTGTACGATGCACGTTGCAATGCTGTTGGTCTGGATGTCGGCTCAGGGTAGTGCTATGACCTTGGGGACGGGTCCCAGGCAACGCTGCCTAAGTGGGTTCCAAGACTTATACAATCGGAGCCGACTTTTGGTGAGGTAGGCTCTCGACCCACCCCATCTGCTGGATGGGTATTGTAACACAAGTAGATACCCTCTTGGATTCATGAATTGCTGTACATCTACATGTATGTGTGTACTAGTACATACGAGTACATTGCAGTGCTTCTAATCTACATTGTACAGTTATGTACAATGTATATATCGACTGTGGGTGGTGCTCGGCCTTTGAGGTCGAGCCCACAGACATTACTGCTGCAAAGAACACATAACATAACTTCAAAAGTATGATCTTGCAGGAGAGGATAACTCTAAAATAAACATTCCAGAAGGGAATTCCACAACTGTAGGAAGGACAACTCCAAAGCAGTGCTAACACTGTAGAAGAGAAAACTTGTTTGCCTTCTCAAAGTGGAAGCAACTCCTGAACGGACATCACGGGACCAATCACCCAACACAAATACACTGTAAACAACCAACGCTGTTCTGCCGCTTGCACAACATGAGCTAAAGCAGGCTGTAACCACAGAGCAATAAACCACAAGTTCCCCCGTTACATTATATTATAGCCCATACAGATACGATAGAATAACCAGCAACAGTTACCCAGTATACTGCAAAGGTGTTTTCTTTAGCTAGCCAATAGGAATTAAATAGATAACCTGCTCCCTATGACATCAATATATTACTGATATATTATTGCATTATACCACTATTTCAGCCAATTACATGTGGGCCTGATATTATACAGCATGTGTAATAGTGTAATAGTATGTGTAATAGTATGACAGAAAGTACAGAACAAGACTGAATGGATATTGTTTGTCTCTCACTGATTCAGAACTTTAAACCTAGTAGCTCATGAATACTACTTCATCTTCATCTACATGTATGTTTGTAATTAGCTTTGTTTTTAATTAGGAATTGTGAGGAGACAACATTTGCTAAAGGTTTTCACTAGGTGTAGTGCGATTTTACTAGAGCATGTATTACTACATTATTAGAGCTCCAACAATAATGCTTATGATTATGCACTCGGGAGTTGTTGGTTCAACATAGCCTTAACTCATAGCAGTGGAAAGGATGAAAGTACATTGATTGTACGTCAAGTCAGTTCTACATGTACTATAGAAGTACTTGGGACTCCATTTTGGTATTTATCTGATACACTGCAAATGATGATTCTTTCTCCTCAGCCCATCCCTGGCCAAAAACAACTACAGTACGCATTGCAAAAATATGTCAATACGCTATGTTGTCATTTCAGGGGGGTCCCCTGAAATGACAACGCGGTGCATTATTTTAAAAGAATTACCACTGTAGGCATTGGGTTAATAATCATTGAAGCATGATTCATCAATGATGAAGGCCACAATGTGTGACTTTTTCATTGGCTAATTGTGATGTTTTCCAAGAGTCAGCCTTTATTGCAGTGATTGTCTTCTCTTGATCATTTTAACAGTGCAATTGGAGTTGTCTTCTCTTGTGCCCAGCAAAGTGAAACTCATAATGTTTCCATTGCATAGAAATTATTTTAGACTGATGTTTAGGATGCTTTGTGATAGCACCTAGATATGTGAACAAAACTTGCATCAGCTACCTAATTTAGAGATTGATATTTTAGCTGGCAAGAAATCAAAGCTAGCGAGTATTGTTATTTGCAATGCAATAGCGTTCCTGTTGGTTAAAGTGAATCCAACATGCATCATTAGAAAATACTTCTCTGCTCATGACCTACTCTCTAAAATGAAGGAAAAGCGTAGTACAATTTAATTAATTTTAATTTAGGATTTCGAAATCAAGCGATCAGAATATCAGGTAGAAATCAGTTGAATCACTAAAAGTAGGCCTAATAGGATAATAGAAAATATGTAATATTAATATTTAATTAATATTAAATTATATTATAATTATTAATATTTTAAAAATATTATTAATTTAAACTTTAACTTCACTGGTTAAAATATCATAGTATGATAATTATTATTTACATTTCATTAGTATATCTATAGTAGTTATAGTACTTAAGGCTAAATAGTCATAGTGTAGGCCTACATGTATGTATTGAACAAATATTTATTAAATTCAAAATTGGAAGTTTCGCCATCATCACATGTATTAAATTATTAATATTAATTATAATTATCATGTCTTTATGCTTTCTTCATGTTGTTATTGATTGGTATTAAATTTAGTGAACTTACTTATTAGCTATTGCTTCCAACTAATGCTTGCTGTAAATCCGATAACTAATGCTAATGATCAATGAATGATCAATCAGGTCACTGGAGAATACCCATTGCCATGTTTGGAACCATAAGAATTATTATTATACCTGCCCTGTTGCAGTCCTGCAGCCCTCATTCTTTTGCCAAGTGCCTGTTAATTCTGCCTATAAAGGTTTTTATGGTAGCAGAGGATTGATTAGTAGCTACTGAATCGGGAGCAAGAGGAAATCTGCTTCCATATCAACCAAAAAGAGCAAATATATATAGCCTATGCTACTACTTCATCAGTTTCTAACTGCAAACTATAGGCCTAGTTGGTGAAATGTACAACACAGTAATAAATCATGAACAGCAACTTACAGCAACAAGATTGTAGACCTGGTTGGCAATATGGAAACCATAGGCTTCATTACGGATTTTATTACAATTGCTGTGGAAGCTCTAGCTCAACTGAAATGATTACATCGAGGCCCTAGGGCTGTCACAGCACATTTCCATATCAATTGACTATGATCAACACATTTGAATACCACAGACCAAGACAGCGCAGCGCTCTACTGTACTGTACTGAATGCCCCCAAACAGATCTGGAGGTATCTTCAGATTGCAATAACAGACTTTAATAATGTGGTCATAAACCACAATAGAATCCTGCTGCTCTTCTGGAACTCAGCTGTTCTTCTCGAAACAAAGCAAGAGTGGGCTTTCAGGGCTCATCCTTTATAGATACACAACAGAGACCTCTAGAGTATTGTTGGTACCAGAAACAACTGTAGAGCTCATTGTGGTTGTAATAATATGTTAATTCTACTTCAACTCAATCTTGGCTGACTCAGTCATAGAGTTGTACAAGTTTATGATCAAATGTTTGAAATGGGTAGCCTTCGTCAGACTGGACTTGCTCTGAGACCCTGTCATTGGATACAGATCAGCAGCGATGGC